>JARJCM010000010.1:600000-964197 GCA_029233265.1 Mycena alexandri | reverse complement strand
CAGCAAACTCCGGTCTTGACCGGAGTACTCTAGATCCTTCAATGGATATCCCCGAGGCGGCTACGCCTCGTCCATTCATTACTCCTCCGCCAGTGTCTTTGGTATCCGCTGCTGCGTATCGAGTGTTGCTTAAAGACAAGGATACCGTTCAGTATACCTTGCGCGCAACACCTCCGGACGATGTCTCGCTCCGGGGAGTCTCGACCGCTGCTGTGGACCTAACTGGACTGCCTGAACCCTATCACGAATTCGCCGACGTCTTCTCGGAGTCGGAAGCATTCTCACTTCCTCCTCATCGAGAGTTCGATCTCAAGATCGAGACGATCGACGGTGAACTCCCTCCTATTGGCCATGTATACTCCCTCTCCGAGGCTGAGTTAACAGCGCTCCGAAAATACATCGACGAGAATTTGAAGGCTGGATTTATCTATCCTTCTTCTTCGAGTCACGGGGCTCCAATTCTGTTCGCCAAGAAGAAGGATGGCAGTCTCCGGTTGTGCGTAGACTACCGAGGGTTGAACCGGATCACAAAGAAAGACAAGTATCCGCTTCCCCTCATCGCCGACTTACTCGACGCCCCTGGACGGGCTCGAATTTGCACCAAACTCGATCTCCGGCACGCATATCACTTGCTCCGGATTGCTCCCGGAGACGAGTGGAAAACCGCTTTCCGAACCCGCTATGGCTCATATGAGTTCAAGGTTGTCCCAGAGGGACTGTCCAATGCGCCTGCTGCCTTCCAACGATTCCTCAACACGATTTTCGCCGACTTGCTCGATGTAACCGTCATTGTATATCTGGACGACATCCTGATCTACTCCGACGATCCATCGCAGCACGAAAATCATGTTTCTTGGTTTCTGTAATTTCTATCGGCGGTTCATCTACCATTACTCCGACATCACTATTCCGCTCACACGTCTCACCCGGAAAGCGCTCCGATGGGACTGGACCAGTGATTGTCAACTCGCTTTCGACACTCTCAAGCGGAAGTTCGAAGAGGCTCCGGTTCTGTCTCACTGGATACCCGGTCGACAGATTACCGTCGAGACCGACGCTTCGGACTATGCCATCGCCTCCATTTTGTCAATTATTGGCGACGATGGTGATCTCCACCCCGTTTCGTTCCGTTCGCGCACTCTAGTGGCTGCGGAACTTAACTACGACACACATGACAAGGAACTCCTGGCCATTTTTGACGCTTTTAAGCAGTGGCGTCACTATCTGGAAGGACCGGAGTTCCCAGTTGATGTTGTCACCGACCACAAGAACCTGGAATACTTCGCGACGAGTAAGATACTCACGCGACGCCAGGTCCGGTGGGCGGAGTACCTCTGCCATTTCAACATGGTAATCCGGTTCCGGCCCGGAAAACTCGGAGGAAAGCCCGATGCACTTACTAGACGATGGGACGTCTACCCAAAAGAGGGGGATAAGCACTATGGTCAGCTAAATCCTCACAACTTTCGTCCTATTTTCTCGCAAGATCAGCTCGAGGCGTCACTCCGGGCAACCCTCCTTGAAGACGTAGTTCTTCGAGCATCGGTGGTTATGGATGTTGGACAGCTTCATTCCGATATCAAGACTCACATCCACACCGACCCCACTGGAATTGCAGGCCTCAAGGCCGCTTCCTCCGGTACATCCAAGCGCTGGTCTACAGATGACTCCGGTATGCTCCGGTACGACAATCGCATTTGGGTTCCGCAAGTCCCCGGTGAGGCACCAGATGCACTCCGGATACGTGTTATGCAATACGCGCATGATCACATTCTTTCCGGTCACTTCGGGCAGAACAGAACCCTTGCGGCGGTACGTCGGGAATACAACTGGCCCGAACTCCGGTCGTTCGTTCGGGATTACTGCAAGTCATGTATCACCTGTCGGCGCAACAAGGCTCCAAGGCATAAGCCCTACGGCCTTCTCAGACCCCTTCCTGTTCCTCTTCGTCCTTGGCATTCGATATCCATGGACTTCATTGAAAAACTTCCACTTTCCGGCGAATACGGTGCGATTCTGGTAATCGTTGATCGGGCGTCAAAGCAGGTAATCCTTATACCCTGCGATGTCACCATCACTTCCGAACGTCTCGCCAAACTCTTCCTCATTCACGTCTTTTCCAAGCACGGTGTTCCGTCGCATGTCACTAGCGACCGGGGCAAGGAATTCGTTTCCTCTTTCTTCCGGTCACTCGGAGAACTTCTCAACATGGAGATGCACTATACCTCCGGTTATCATCCATCAGCGGACGGTCAAACCGAACGCATGAACCAAACCGTTGAGCAATATATTCGGATTTTCTGCTCGTATCAGCAGGATGATTGGGACCAACTCCTTCCGCTTTGCGAGTTCGCTCTCAATAACGCTCCGAATGCATCTACCGGAATTTCTCCATTCTTCGCCAACAAAGGTTACAATCCGTCTATCACCATCAATCCGGAGTTGGACGTAGCCAACACCTACGCCCGAGACTTTGTCGTTAACCTCCAGGATCTTCATGAATTCCTCCGGGAGTCGCTCAAGGGCGCCCAGGAGCGATACAAGGAGACCGGAGACAGAGTCCGATCTCCGGATCCGGAGATTAAAGTCGGAGACCAAGTTTTCGTGACGACCAAGTACCTCAGCACTACGAGGCCAACTCGGAAGTTCACTGAGACTTATGTTGGACCATACGAAGTAATCGGAAAACCATCTGCGGCGTCTTACCAGATCAAACTACCCAAATCCCTTTCCCAAGTTCATCCAGTATTCCACGTTTCTCAACTTGAACCCCATCATCCCAATCCTTTCCCCGGACGTGAAGAACCTCCTCCGGTGGCAGTGGAAATAGATGACGAGGGCGATGAGCACTTCGAAATCAAGCAAATCGTCGATTCGAAGCTTGATAAGCGGTTCAAGAAGCCCCTATTCTACAAAGTTGAGTGGTTGGGTTATGAGAACACGGACGAGCAATATTCCTGGGTACGACCAAGCGATCTTAACGCAGCAGATCACATTGAAAACTTCCACCGTCGCTATCCGGACAAACCTGGGCCGGAAACTTAGACTCCGGTTCACTCCGGTGTGTTTTCCGGTGTATTCCGGTTCGCTCATCATCACTCCGGAATCCTTGTCGTCAAACGGACTTATGCAATTTCGCAAAAAATCAAGAAAAAAATATACATCAATTCCAATTATCTCAATGCTCCATTTCTTTTCCACCTTCCTCTTTATCCCCATCCTCCTTCTGCGTCAACTGCAGGACTTCGCTCCGAAGATCAGCCATCGAACGTTCCAACGCTTCAATACGAAGATCGGCATCATCAGCACGACGGTCAGCGTCCTCAGCACGTCGGACGGCCTCGCCCAAATCACTCCGGAGTTCCCTCAACTCGCTCTGCATTGACCGCCGTTCCAGCGACGGAGTCCGGAGCCGGAGTTGATGGCGAGACGGGCCCGGAATGCCTTCCAAGGGCAGCGATGGTGTCCCCTTCCTTTCCGGTCGCTGGCGAATTGGTTGGGATCGAGTCTTCTTCACTGCAGTCGATCTTCCCCGACTCCGGGAACGACCCTTGCGCTCGGACGCGTCTTTCCGCACGCGTTTGGCCCGGGGAACGTCTGCGTTCAACGAGCAGGCAATGCGCCTTTCGGCACAGCGCCCAAAAGTCGAAAATGGTCCCCCCTTGCGCTGCGGGTAGCAGTGCTCGTCTCGCCGAGTGCACTCATCGCAAGCTAAAAGATTGTGACATCAACCGGAATACATTTTCCACCGGTTAGAATGTTCTCACCTTCACCGATGGGTCTCCGGATGAGCGGGCGACTTCCCGTTGGCTCGGAAACCACCATAACGACGTCGGAGTCGCTCTCGACACGCTCCACGCGCTTGCGCTTCCTCTCGCTTCCCTCCGGACGCTTGGTTGCTTTTTCTTTTCTCTCCGCCCTATCCAGTGCCTTCTCCTTGGCCTTCAACTCCTTCGCCCACGCCCGCTGTTCAGCAATCGCCATGTCGGCGCTGTTCATGAGGTCCGCGAATTCCAGCGCGGCCGCCTCATCAGCACGCGCTGCTTCCGCAAGTAAGCGGCGGGTCTCCGTATCCTCACTTTGCCCCCTACGCGATCCCTCACGCTCCGGTGACCCTCCTCGTTCCTTCCCACTTCCTCCTTCACTTCCAGATGGGTTGTGGTGGGTAGAGGACATAGAGATGGTTGAAGGAGTTCGGTGGTGGTGGTGGTTCGGAGACAAGATTGGAATCAACAATCGGAACCGAACAGCACGTGATTAGTTGGCACGTGACCGATCACGGGTTTCGACGAAGATATTTCAACTGGGCAAAATCAAGGGCAAGAAAATCATGAAAAAAATTCCTCATTCATGCAAATCACTTCCTTTTCCAATTATTCACCTCCAACACAATGCACACCACAAATCAATGTCCCTCCGGTCCTTACTACGAAATGTTCGTCTAGGGATCCGAACCCAAGAGGGGGATACTATTATATCCGTGCAACTCACCATCGGGAAATCATTCCGGAACAGTCGCTAACCTCTCAGGCGATTCCGGGAGCTCCGGGTTTCCGGAGTCCCCGGAATCCCCGGAGACGCGTTATCAAGGCAATGCAGCTTATCTGAATGGTTCCTCGTATATCCTGTGCGTACCATATGGTCTCTACTTCCTTCCACATGCTTTACATCTTCCATTCTCACACTTCCTTGTTCTTCAACAACATGAGGTGATCCCGTTAGGAATCTCCACATGGATTTCATATAACTCCTTATGTTCAGATTACAAGTACTGTACTATATAAACACCTAGACTACACTCCTGTTCTTCAGTTTAATAATTAAGTTGCTTCTGCGCTCTGTAGTTGCTTCTGGGTTTTACACTCCGGTCTCCCCGTAACCGGAATCCTCCCCTCACTCTCCTCCTCACTCCGGTGGCTTGGATAGTACACTCGCCCTATTGTCCTGTGGCGTTGTGTTACTCCGGTCGACTATCTTCCCCCCTCGGTGTCATCGTTGTGTCCGGTAGCCAACCGGAATACCTCGGTCGCCGTAATCCCTCGTTCACCATCGACCGGCCATATCCTCCCCTTCCCCGGACCCGGATATAACAATGTTGTCCTACATCCTCCTGTACTTCAGTTTTATGATAAACGTTGCTTCACCCTGTTCCTCGTGAAGTAGTCTGGTCGTTCCGCTCCGACACTCCGCCGGAGCTCCGCTTCTGTCATCTCCCTCCCTCCGACGATATCCTGCAGTAACGCTCGTCCAATTATCCCCTCTGTGGCGTAGCGTCATCCAGTCCGCCTTTCACCAGCTCCGACTCCGGACTCCGGTTCCGTTCTGCCCGGCCCGCCGCTCCGCTTCGTATCTGTTGTTAGTTCGACTGGCCCTATATCCCTCCGTACCATCCTCTGGACGACTCGGATATAACACCATCCTAATTCGGATAGGGGGTCCGGGTTCGGGTGATTCGTCTGGGGAAAGTACGACAGACGACTCGGTGGTCAAAGTCTGTGTCTCGGTTGTTGGGACTGAATCAAGTGATGATTCGGGAGAGAGAGCCGTTGGAATTGACTCTGGCGAAGAGGCGAGGGAGGTCAAAGGTGACTCCTGCGTGGTTGGCGGATGGACAATGGGTGAAGGTGTACCGACTGGTGTAGACACCGAGGTAGTCGGATCGTTCTTGACGAGGTTAACCTCTTCGAATACTGTCCTGGCGGAGCGAGCTTTGAGCCGCTAACTCCGGGCGACACTTTGTCTGGCAGAGGCTAGGACCTTTGCTCTTTTAGGATCCACGATAAAAAAACCCTCGCGGTGGGCTCCAGTTGTGATAAGGACCGCGGTGCCACTAGGCAAATATGTGGGATCACAAAGTGGCTGGTTCGTCCTCTAGGGCTCTTTAAAGTTGGTTCCTAATAGAACGTGAGGCTGTAGGTGGTCTGCCTTGTTGGATCCGAGTGTGTGTGTTGGTCGAAGGTCGAAGGTGTGTGTGTGTGTGCGAGACCCGAGTGCTCGGGACGGGCTGTAGGCGGTTTACAAGTGCTCGGAAGGGACGTTGGCGGTGTCCGGTAACCTGTAGTCAGTATTCTCGGCTGTATAAATGAAAGGCAAATCCTTGAGACAATGTCCCTTGGCGGTGGTGACGAACAAGCGCGTTGGTGGTCAACTCGAGGATGTAATTGGGGGATAGAGGTACAAGGTCAGGATAAGAACTCAGTGTTGGACTAGAGTCCTCGACTGGAACTGTCTCCTTGTGGTAGCTGACTGGGAACTGAATCCGAAAGTCCACAAGTAATTGACTGACTACCCTCGATTCGTCCGACGCCTTTTATACCTTTTCCAAGCCAGTCACGTTGTCCGTCCCGTCGGCGTCCACAGCCTCGTTCCACATGCTCCTCGAGCCTCTTTCGACCTTCCGTGGCATTTCTGAGCTCCCAGACTGCCGATATTCGCGGACGTTGAGCTTCACGAGCACTCAGAGGTGTTGAAATTCCGAAATAGCGCCGTTTCCGAGTGTTCGTAAGGGATTCGCGATGTTCTGAGTCGTCGGAAGGTGGTGGATAGGACGTGGGGGAATGGTTGTTTGGTCGCAGACATGGCTATCCTGCCGTCGAGGGTCGCTCAAGAGTCGTTTGTAACATTGTATGGGGGCTCGGAAATGGCGCAAGTTCGTAAGTCGCAACGGTGCGCGTGGTCAGGTCTCCCCGTGAAGCCCGAGTGTGCCTGGCGTGCCTGGTTGCCATCCTGGCCGGGTTCGGTGCTCGTACGAGTCGTCGTAAACACTGGAATCGTCGAGTAACGAGTTGTTGGAAGTAGATCCGAATGAGGCAAGGTCGTTTCCTAATTGGGCGAATCTTGAGTGAGTGGGAATTCTGAGCCGTCGCGTCTCGTCCAGACAAGCCATGAGGCGGTGTGAGCAGTGCAGCGCGAACACAAGCCTCACAGCGGGCACAAACAGGGTTTTCGTCGCTGGGCTATGAAGTTGACGCCGCTGGCATAGTACAAGACAACGAGAGCTTCCGAGAGCACGGAGTCAGCAGAAATGACAAGTGATCATGTTGTGTGCAAGTCACGTGTCATTTTTTGCGGACATTTTCGGTCCTCTGAGCACAAACCGTCACTTTGTTCCTGTTTGTGAATAAGTAAGAAGTCCTGAACAAGGCGGACAATAAGGATGTCGCCTTATGGCGTGATACGGACTTCTGAAGGAAGTCCGCCGCGCTCCGACAGAGCGGAGCGGGGGTCCGATCAGAGCCATTCGGCCATCCTCAGACCTAGGTCCAAGGTATCGGGACATGGATATAACACTCCCCTCCGGAGTGGTATCAGTTGCTCCTCTCCTCCACTAGACCCTTCCTCTTCCTCTTGGTGATACCTGACAGTACACGCTCACCCTGCGCCTCAGTGGTGTTGTGTCAAGCAGCTCCACCGGTCCCTTCTGTCAACTCCGGTCATTCCGGTCCACATTCCGGCACTCTGGTTATTCCAGAATCCCTTGTTCGACTTCGGCCGACTGTTCCTCTATCCCCAATCCCTGCGGCTCGGTACATAACACACATGTACGGAACCTGAGTAGGAATTAGTCTGCGTGACCGATTCAAGGAGGTAGTGCTGCCGTTGAGTCGACTCTAACTGGAGTCCCGGCTCGAGCGAGTTGAGTTGAGTGCGTCGGATGCTACCACGAGTTTCTCGAGCACATCGAAGTCGGTTTAATTACACCGTTCTGAGAATCGGCCTCCTCCAATGACTTCGGGATTTCATCGGTCAACAAATACTGGACTCCAAATTAAGGAAATAAAAGCCCACTACAGTACAAAAGACAAAGTAGGGAAGGTAAATATTAATCAACTGGTCACCGCCCAATGCCCATTTTCAACAAGGCACCGACAACGTCGACCCCGGCCCATCGAGAGTCTACTGCACCATCGGCAACGGCATTCTTGCGTCGTTGAATGTAGTACAGGGTGTTCCTAAAATGCCGTGTGATCATTTCAGGAGTTTGGACGCCTTCGATGAGACCTGGGGGCGCGCGCTGTGACGGATGCATGTCGGGCGACGAAATGTTGTCGATGCTAGAAGCGATGAGCTCCACGAGGCTGTTGACGAACTTGGCTGCGATCTAAACGATATTTCTAAGATACCCAGAATTATTGAGGAGCAAGTCAACGTACCGCAGGTGCCCCGCGATCGAGGTAATATAGATAATGGTCGAGGGTGTCGCAATAAAGCTGCACCGTGACGATTTCTTCGATTGCCGAGCCAGCAGTACGGAGTGATCTTTGTAGGCATTCAAGAACGCGCTTGCTATCCTGGTGCGGGAACTACAGCAAGCATTTAATTCGAGACGGGCGACGCGCAAAAGAAATAAGTACCGCTTTAACAGTCTCAGCGTTATCGTCGTCCTTGATGGGAGATTTCTCAGCCTCCTTGTTTACCGCATCATCGGCCTCACTCTCCGCGAGTAAAGACTTCTCCTGCCACCACAGATGACTTGCGGAGGCCACCGCGGAAGATTGGTGGCTCTTCTTCAATAGTTTTGAAGCATGCAATGCCGCTTTGGTGATAAGCGTGTCGTAATTCTCTTTTCCAAACACCTTGGCCCCTTGCAACGTGCCGATGACCAGGGTAATAGCTTGCAGCTGCGCCCGAGACTCGGAAATGTTGTCCTCGTACACACTGAAAGCCTGCACATAGAGATCGTAGGTGAGATCTTCGAAACCGCACTCGTCGGCGATTTGAGCAGCAAGGAGGAAGAGTCGTAATGCAATTGTGGGCGCATCCACTTGTGATGCAAGGATAAAGGTCAGTTGTCGACAGAATTTGAGGATTGTGGACACTTTTGTCTCCCAGTCGTTTTCCTGCACCGAGGATGAGTTCCGTCATACTGGGACAGGAAATGGCGCGTACCAGATGTTCCCGGTTTTTATACCGTCTGCACAATTTGATGGACGAGGTGATGAGAGCGGGGAAAGTGAACCGCATCCGTTCCCCGCCAGCGTCAAAGTGTCTCCGTGCTATTTGCAGAAGCTAGAAAGACTCAGTTGCAGTTGAGGGAAAGAAAAAGAAGGAAAACATGCCTCGAATTGGACATCCAGAGAGTCCGCACGAAATAAGTGCACCATCCGTGCAACCCACCCCTGCTCCTCCGCCATTTCCTCCCGCTCGACCGAATACGGCCCATGCCTCCGCATGTCCTTCATATTACCGTGGGTGCCGTTTATTCCAGATCCGCCCGCGGCCGCATCCGACTGGTCTTTGATGAGCACATGGCACAACTCAAGCACGCCGTCGACGTCCTCGGGAGTCTCGACAACCGTTTCGTTCTTCAGAACCGACGAGATGATCGAATGTGCGATGGAGCGCCGAGTCGAGAAAAGCTGCTTCGTCAGAAGCGGGGCATAGTTGGGAATCGCTAGCAGCGTGAGAACGGATTGATATGAGTTTATAGGTGCAACGAGAAGTGCAGCGAGATTCGAGGTTGTTTGCTGCGCGTGGAGATCCGGACTAGCAGGGATTATTTTGCACCTGGGTTTACACCACAGAGAAGACATACCTCTCAGAATATTCCTTGATCTTTTCGGCCGCAAAGCCCAGTACCTGGTCTACGTATTCCAACCGGTCAGGATAACAACTCAAGGAGAGGTTTGTAAGAGAGACAAAGAGAGCAGTTATGTCTTGGATCGACAGATCTGGACGAGCCTGCAATGAAACATAAGTTGGTGTGCGCCCAATGAGCCGCTTGCGACTCGCACCTTGATCAGCTCGACGACTTGTTGCCAAAAGACTTCGAAGAGTTGCACGTCCTCAGGTACTCCTCGAAATTTGCGCACAGTAGACGCAGACGCTATGGGTTTCTCTGAATCCGCAGAGCCATCCACACTCTTCTCGTCGACTAGAGTCGTGCCGTCTTCTGTCGGGGCCTTCTCCGACTCGGCAACGCTGTGAGAAGGCTGCGGCGACCCCCATGCGTCGGCTTCTGGATGCGGCACCGCCCCACCTACACCATTCTCCCGAGTTCTGGCCTTTTGGTACTTGACTTTTTCCGCGAGTCGCCGTGCCGCAGCCTCCTCCTGCTTCTTGGTCTCCTCGGGGTCCTCGTTCTCGGCCTCCCGAGCCGCGTACGCCGCCAGTCGGTCGATGAGCGCAATCACGATCTGCTTGATGTTGACCTTGGGGTGCAGCTGTGCCGTCGCAGAAAGGAAGGGACCGAGGGAGTGAAGGTGGAATTCGTCTGTGAACACCTATCGGGGGTGTCAAATGAACGAGATGAGGAGAAGCAGTTTAGCAGTATGTACCTGAATCACCACTTCCATCAAGTATTCCTGCGCAATCACGTCCTTGCAGTTGACGACTTGTTCCAGAATACTTGGTAGAATCGTACGTTGGTACATGTCGAGATCGACACCGTCGAGCTGGCTGAGGCGAACGAGATTCGTCCCAACCAGGATGCGCAACTCGCGGCGCTCCAATTCGCGTTTCTCGCGGTCCCTCGAGTGTCCCTGGTGCTGCAGCCGAACCCAAAGCTTGTTCATTTCAATAAAATTGGTGAGGACAAAAGATATCGAGTCCTGGAGGTTGCCCGCGGGACTAGCACGCAATAAATAAGTACAGATGGAGTATGTGGTGCGCGTGGACGCACCCGTTATCCACACCGACTGGGAGATGGTCCCGAGTCTGTCCGCTCAAATAGTGGCGCAGGAACAGCCCACGGATGGGGTGGAGGACGCCGCGCGACATTTCCATCATGTCCTTCATGATTTCCTTCACAGGCGCCTCCGTGACAGACATGTAGACCGCGCCGACGGTGATCATGAGGTAGAGGCGAGGAATTATGTTGCCTGCATACTGCACGAGCTCGTAGAGGTCTGCGAGGTGGTGACGCGACTGGGTGTGTGCGTCGTACAGGTAATTGGACAGATGGCGCAGGGCGTCGAACACGGCCATGTCTGGAGGCATAGTGAGACCTGGGGAGGGTGTCCGTCATTCGTGCACGCTTACAGAGTTCGTAGTACTGTTTCGGGGAGAGCGACGAGGTGCGGAGCTCTGCGAGCATGAGACTTGCGCTCTTGAGGGCGTCCATGAGCTGGTCCAATTCCTAGCAAAAGCGCGATTAGGGACTGAATATAGTATTCAACGGATGGGCATACAAGATGTCTCTTCATCTGCTGGACCTGTATCTTGACGGTGTTGAGGGCGTCGACGAGGAGCTTTCCCTCTTCCATGACGGGGAGAGCCATGGTGGACAAAGGCAAGACGGACTGTGCGGCAGTAAGTCAAACTGCGTAGCCAGCCAGCTTTGTCCACATTTGGCAGCGGCTTCTCCTCGACCACCATGTCCGTTCTCCTCGAGACCTCCGTCGGCGACCTCGTCATCGACCTCGAGGTCGACGCGTGCCCAAAGACCTGCGAGAACTTTCTCAAGCTCTGCAAGGTCTACTACTACAATTTGAACGCCTTTTTCAACGGTATTTATCCTTTCAATATCGTCCAAATCCTCCCTCAATCAAAGTATCTTTCCAGTGTCCAAGGACTTTTTGGCCCAGGTCGGCGACCCCTCGGCCACAGGGACGGGCGGGGAGTCCATTTGGTCCCTGCTCGACCCCAAATCCTCTGAAGCGCGATATTTCTCCCCCGAGCTCCGCCCAAAACTAAAGCACACATTCAAAGGCACAGTCTCGATGGCCGTCGCGCCTGCTCTCGAAGGTCACACCAAGGGCGGCTGTGGCAGCCAGTTCTTCGTCACCCTCGGCGACAATATCGACTATCTAGACGGCAAACACTCCGTGTTCGGCCATGTTGTCGAGGGACTCGATACGCTTGACAAACTCAACGACGTGTTCACAGACAAGGATGGCCGCCCGTTCAAGGATGTGCGCATTCGGCACGTCGTCATCCTCGGTAGCGTTCGCCCCAACCCCCGTTTAGCTTTTAAAACTTATGCGTTCCCAAACAGACGACCCCTTCCCAGATCCGCCCGCCTTGGCAAAGATACAGCCCCCCTCGTCCCCCACACGCCCGCCGGACAACTCTACCCGCATTGCCGAGGACGAGGACCCATTAGCCACGCTGCCCGAGGAAGAGGAGGAGCGCATTCGCCGCGAAAAAGCCGCCGCCGCGTCCGCGCTCACGCTTGAGATGGTCGGCGATCTGCCATTTGCCAACGTTCGCCCTCCGGAGAACGTGTTGTTCGTCTGCAAGCTCAACCCTGTCACTCGCGACGAAGATCTCGAACTCATATTCTCGCGGTTCGGGGCGATCATGAGCTGCCAAGTCATTCGGGATAAGCGCACCGGTGACTCGCTGCAATACGCGTTTATCGAATTCGACCGCAGAGAGGATGCCGAACAGGTGCGGGTCGCGTTTGTGTTCCTCGAAACTGAAAACTTATCCATCACAGGCATATTTCAAGATGCAAAACGTCCTCGTCGACGACCGCCGGATCTGGGTCGATTTCTCCCAGTCAGTTGCCAGAATAAACGACTCGTGGTCCAACGACGTCAAGCGTGGTCCGCGCCCGGGCGGTAAAGGCGGAGGAGGGTTCGCAGGACGCGACGATCTGGAGCAGACGCGGCGGTACCGGAAAGAAGGCAGCGAGCGCCCCGGCGGTAGCGGCAGCGGGGTTTATGGCATGGTGTTCGACGTGCCGTCCGACTCTGGGCGTCGAAGCAAACGGAGCAGAAGCCGCGAGCGCACGCGAGACACAGGCAGGGATCAACGGCAACGGCGATCGCGTTCTCGTTCTCCCGTACGTGACCACGACCGCGAGCGGCGGAGGAGTCGCAGCAGGGACAGGGACCGACGCTGATAGTCTATGTAATTCGTATTGTACAACAAAAAGCAAACACAATGATCGTCTTGTTTCTTCAACCCACTGAGGTCTTTTGTGGTCCTGCACGAGTCAAAGGTCAGTAAAGACCTTCATGGCCGCGAACGAACGCACTCTGCAGTGACTCCCAGAAAGTCGACCGCATCTATCCTCGTTTCCTCCGCCTCGCCCTGGTTCGAGAACACAAAAATCTGGGGGCCGGTCAGTACGCGCACAAGCATCCTACAATGGACGCGACGTGCATGGAGACTGGTCACCGTCTGGAATCGCACGAATCGCAGCGGGATCGGGCGGCCACTCTTGACATCCTCCTCCGAAATATCGAGAACCTGGGCGGCCTCGGGCTCCTCCGCGTCCTGCACGTCGTCAAACCCGAGCGAGGGGCGGTTCACGAATAACTTGACGCGCTTTGGCGCCTGCTCGCCGCCGGACGACTGTCGTCCCGATTATTAGCATACGCATCCTCCAAGGAGTCCAAGACTTCGTCCACCTTGATGACCAGAGCGCGGACGCGGACCGTCTGGTGGAACTGCCCTCCGAAAATTACTACAAAGCTATACCCATGTCGGCTGAATACTTGCAGGAATGTTGAGCAGCAGCTGCTCGTCGGCGTCGCTGAGCAGGTGTGTGGTGGACGTGTTCAGCGCCTTGCCCGCCACAATCGACGAGAACGTATGGTCGCCAGATTCATTCAGACAGTTTACCTGCTGCAGATCGATGTGCTCGAGCAACGAGACCTTGGCCGAGTTAGTACAGCAGCCCGTCAACTGGGCGCAGGATTCGCACATCGTCCTTTGTGGCCATGGTGGTTCAGGTCAAAGATCAGAAGCAACTCCTCGTCACATCATCCAAACTAATATACAGCCCGCCGTGCTGCTATGCTATAATACAGTCGTCCCGCGCCTCTGCCCGCGTCGGTCGTGCCCCAGTCCCCGACCGCTTGTTCCCCATCCGCTTCATCTCCGTCAATCGGTTCATCGCCCGCTTATTGCCTTGCGCTGCGAGAGGATAAGTTGCGGACGCAAAAAAAAAAAACCCCAAACAGAGAACACACCTGCAGCACGCATGTACCAGCGCTTGGCAAACTCAATGTCCTGCTTGATGCCAATCCCCACCTCGGCATAGTACCCCACCGCGTACTCGGCCTTGCTCAGGCCCTTGTTGGCCGCGCGCCGCGCCCACAGATATGCCTCCGAATCGCTCTGCTTCAGCACGCCTTCGCTGCCGGTCAAGTACCACCCACTCAGCGCCAGCTCCGCCTCCGAGTCGCCCTTCTCCGCCGCCTTTGTGTACCACGCGATCGACCGCCGCGGATCCATCGGGCACGCCAGCGACCCGTACTCGTAGCACTGACCCAGTTTAAATTGCGACGGCGTGTATCCCAGGTGCGCCGCGCGCGTAAACAGGTTCTTGGACGCAAGCGGGTCCTGCGGCACGTTCTCGCCCGACTCGTGCAGCAGGCCCAGCTCGTGCAGCGCGTGCGGGTTGTCCTCGTCGGCCTGCTCTGCGGCGCGGCGCAGCCAGTTGATCGCCTCGCGCGGATTTCGCTGCTCCCCCAGCGAGCCGTGCAGCAGAATCATGCCGAGCTTGTACATGGCCGGGGTGTCCCCGAGCGACGCCGCCTTGCGGTAAAACGAGGCGGCGCGCGAGGGCTCCCGGCGGGTACCCGCGCCAATCTCGTTGCAGACGGCGACGCGGTACGAGCCCGCGGCGTGGTTCTGCTTGGCGGCCTGCAGGTACAGGTGATAGGCGCGCTCGTGGTCGACGGGCAGACCGAGGGCGCCGGTGCCGTAGCAGTTGGCGAGATAAAACTGGGCCTCGTCATAGGCTTCTCCCTGGGTTGCCAGACGACGAATCACTTTGAGAGCCTCTGTTATCAACAGCTCACTGTACTTTTTGGCAGATCGCTGATCTTTAGCTTGCATACGGATGTTTTTGGCGGCATCGATGAGGTATTTTGCGTATAGGAAGTGGGACTCTGGATCTGGGTCGGCCTTTATGCGCTGACGATACTGGTCGATGTATTCTTTGGTATATGGGGGTGCACTGAGATCGACGGCCTTGCTCTTGACCGAGGTCGGGGTTGCACTAAATGTGGTGCCGGCGCGGTTAAGCGGGGGGCGAAGGTCGAGCTCGGACTGCTCCGAGCTGTAGAGGGAGGAGGGGGGCGCGTAGGACGAGTTGCCCGAGTGAGTAGAGGCGGGATAGCCCGACCTTGAGGACGGCTGGCTGGGGGCATACTGGGTGTAGGGGCCGGGTGGGGGCGGCGCGGGGTGGTATGCGGGGCCCGGGGGCGGCGCTGCGCCGGGGGGCGGACCCATACCGAGAACATTGGAAGCAGCAGCATACAGAGGGTTGAACTGCTGGGGTTGCTGCTGCTGCTGCCACGGCTGCTGCTGAGGGGCATAGCCTACGGGGGAGTCGTACTGGGCCTCGTAGGGGGTCTCGTAGGCTGACTGGGCGTCGTGGTAGCTCTGGGAGTCGTGTGAAGGATAGCCCTGATCGTGGTGGTAATTCTGTGGGTCCTGGGGGTAGCTCTGCCGCTCAGACGGGTAGTTCTGCTGCTCGGTGGGGTATTGGTGGGCGTCCTGGTGGAACTGGCGCGATGGGGGAAGGGTATTTGCGTGACGGGGGTTGCGGGGAAGTGAGTTGCCCGGCATCGAGCGCATAGACATGGAGGACGCTGTGCGCGGGACTGGCTCGCGTTGGTCATCGATACGGAGGGCCGCAAACGAGTCTGCGGGGTCATACGGGCCCTCGTCGTACTGCGGCGGCTGCCCGTTTGTCGGAGGAGCCTCTGCCATCGTCGGTAAGAACAAAGATCAGTTTATGCCATCAATATGCGCCAGCCTCGATCCAATCTATTCAACTACAAGATACAGATACGTAGTACTAACGACTGTCAGCAAGTATAAACCCCATTAAATAAATTGAGGGCCCAGCGCGAGTCAGCAAAAGAGACGGGGATTGACCGTGTACGGGGTTGATGTGCGGGCTTGGAGTCGAGTCGTGGTGGTGTTACAGTCGAGTCGTGGTGGTGTTACAGTCGAGTCGTGGTGGTGCGCTGCAGAGCGTGGTGCACGCCGGACGCGTCGAACGCAGCATTGAGCGACGTGCTCAGCGGGGACCTGGTACATATAACGAGCGACGTCGTCCTCTGGCCATTGTGCAAGTTGGCCTTCATATTATCTAATCTTACAGGACGCCACGACCCAGGCTCGCTTAGCACAGTGGTAGTGCATTGTACTTATGTGGAAACCTAGAGATGCAAGGGTCCTGAGTTCGACCCTCAGAGTGAGCATTTTTGTCCTTCCCACCTTCTTTTCCTATTTCTTTTGTGCGGCCAACTCGCCTTGCTCGCTGGCCCCGACCTCTGCAGACTTCCGGACAATGCCTCCCAACCTCGGACCGTTCGCCTTAGGCCCTTCAACTTCGTACCAAACACCTTGTGGACAAAATCTATGCTTCCTCTGAAAGAGACAAATCATTACTGCCCACGCTCGCACTGGCATGCAACGCAAAAAACCACGACATTGCGCGAAAGCTGACTACTCTACACGAGTCAATATGTATCGACTTCGTTCAACGTTAACCCCCATTTTTGCGTCTTTTGCACTCCCTTCACAGTAGTCAAGAGTGAATATTCCGGGTCATGAAACTAAGACTGCAATACATAGGAAGCCCAAATAAAGACCCGACCACCCCACCCTGCTGCAGCAACCTACATCTTTGGAGATCTACAGGGGGTATGGGTTAAGACAGAGTTGACTGCATCTCACTCATATAAGCCGCTCCCGTATATGAGCATCGGACTCGGTACAAGATATCTACAGTAGGCGTCCTCATCAGGCTCACGCCGCAACGATGGGCGCAGGGACGGGCGGCGGCGGCATCAACGCGCCGTCGTTCTTGCCGTTGCCGAGCCCATTCGCAGTCTTCTTCCTTCCGTTCCCCGTCCCCACCCCAGTCGCCCCCTTCTTCTTCTTCTTCGGTGTATCGCCCGCTCCGGAACCAGGCGCAGCGCCTCCTGGATCGGGCTTGACCTTCACAGCTGCCCCTCCAGCCGACGACACAGCAGAAACTTTCTTCTTCGTCCCCGCCTTCGAGAGTAGAATCTGCCCAAGCGGCCCCATCTTCACCTGTGAAGGCGTCGGCGGGTCGTCGGGCAGCTCGTGGTAAGGCTGCACCTGCACCACCGGAGGCGGCGGCGGCGGAGGTGGGGCCATGGGCATCGGTGTGGCGGCGGGCAGCGCGCCTGGTGGTCCGGGGAGTGAACCTGGCGGTCCAGGAAGTGCAGGAAGGATGTTGGGACCAAGGAGCGGCGGCGGAGGTTGCAGAGCCGCGGCGGACGCTGTCTGCGCCGCCGCGAGCATCGTAAACCGACCCATGTAGTACGGGCGCAGGAGGCCGATCTGCGAGTCGACCTTGCCAGCAGTGAGTGGTATAAACGGCGGGGGAAGGGGAAACGGTAGTGGTGGTGGAGCGGGCGCGCTGTGGAAACAATGAGCACTAGAAAGAAAGTTGAAAATACACGCACGCATTCGCCGCGCCGCCCATCGCCCGTTTCTTGCCTCGTAGCAGCTTCTTCGGAATACTCAAACTTTGCATGCCAAACTCTGCCGCAATGCCCAGTTCGCGCAGCCCCAAGTAATCCTCGCCCAGCGCGTCGGCAAAGTCGCCCATGGTAAGTGCCCCTCCCTCCTCCTCGTCGTCTTCGAACAAGCCCTCGTCGGAGAGCACGTCCACCGCCGTCTACACACTTGATTACCAACAGAACATGCAGATGAGAAATTTCACGAACCACCTCGCGATACGCGCCGACAAGCTTCTTTTCGAGGTCCCCCAGGCGCGCACCGTACCGTTCGACATCGTCCGAGATGTATCGTTCCAGATCTTGCACTCGCGAGATGCCCGACTCGAAGAGCGTATGAAGGATGATTTCCTGAGGGCAGGACGTTAGTAAAGCGCGATCACTGGCACGAAACAAACCTCGGGTGTCATCCTCTGCGAGTACTTGTCGCACAAGTATCGTATCGTCCGACCGACATTGAGTAGGTACTCCGAGGTGACCGACGCGAGGACGTCCAGCGCGACGGTTGAGGTACCTGTTGAAGATGAGATGGCTGTCACGAACAAAAAAATAAAATCAACACACCCTGAAAACCCGCATGCTCAAGCACCTTCCCACCCATCCAGCGCATGCACTGATCTGCATTCGCACCTCCCATATCAATCTCGGGCTCCTCCTCGTCCTGCTCAGCCTGCTGCGACGTACCCACCAAGCCGAGACCGACGCCCACGCCCGCTCGCGCCTTGCCTTTCCTTCGTCTTCGCCTCCCCGCCGCGCCAATCCCAATATCTTCTCCCCAAGGCCGTTCATCTACCTCGTCCGTCCCAACCAATGCTTCCTCCTCCTCAGGCGGCGGCAGATCCGGCATCGTCAGCAGCCCATCCATTGACGGCTGCGGTGGCATCCCCATCGGCGGCAGCGGTGCCGGCTCCAGCTCGTCTCCGCCGCCCCCAGACGATCCAAGGCCCAAAGCAGCGAACCGCGCATGTGTATGCCTTAGACGGCGCATTGTGCGAATGTTGGTGCTCATGAGCCCGAGGAGCGTCTTCTCGCCCTTTCCCCCCTTGTCTTTACCTTCCTTCTTCTTCTTTCGCCGCTTGCGCGGCGGGGTGGCGGATACGACAGGGGATGTGGATGGCGAGGAGCGCGGGTGTGCGATGCCGGGGAGGCCGTTGGCAAGGAGCGCGTCCGAGTGAACGGCGGCCCACCACAAGTGGGGATCTCCCTCCGCCATGTCGCCGTCTTGCCGCTGGCGCTTTCGTGGCCGCTCATCCAAACCACTCCTGTGATCGAAGTTTTTTAGTGAGTCCGTAGCTACAAAAGCGAAACGACTGACCATGGGCGCTTATCGCCCAGGACGCCCTGCATCGCATCAGGGTCGTCACCATCCCCCTCCTCGAGCTTTACGCTCACCGGAAGCTCGACATCGGCAGGCAGATAGGACCGCAACAATGTTGGATCGGTCCCCGCCCCGCGCTCCGCCTCGGCAAACGCACGCATGCCCTCCGCCGTCCGCACCAGCGCGGGCATCTCCGCAAACGGCTGTTGTGTTTGCAGCTCGCGCTTCACAGCTGTGCCCGTACTGAAAGAATTGTTGCGGGACGCGGTCTTGCGCGCGACGCCGGGCTTGATGGTGATTGTGGGCGGCCGGGTGCCGTTGAGGAATGCGCCGTTGGGTTTGGAGGGAAAGGGCGACTTTGAGCGTGCAAAGGCGGAGCCTGCACCGGGGGCTGGTCCGCCGCCGCCGAGAGCGGCGGGGATGAGTGGGTCCGCGCGCTCTTTGCGGTCAGTGATGTTTCGGAGGAGTCGGTCGGCCTTGAGTTTGAGGCGTTTGGCGCATTGGCGGAGGGGGTGGGTCTGGGAAAGTAGGGTCAGAAACTAGGTAACGCGTCGATGTGCACGCGTGAACTGTGCTCGGACGTACCTCGGTCGCGTTGTATGTGAAGCAGTTGGACCATATTAGGTCGAGGTCGTCCTTGAACTCTCTCTTGGACTTGTACTGCTTGTGCTTTACCTTCTTGAGCATTGTCTGGAGGTCCATAGGGTTTGTGATGACTATTCACTAGGAATTGAACATTTGTGGCCAAGGTATTTTCGGCAAGGACGCGCACCATCATAGTAGTCCGGGACCTCTGCCTTGGACACCGGTTTAAGAAAGGCCTCCGCGTCGTGGTTGTCCTAGCGAAACGGGAGAATTATACGCGGTCACGCCTCGTCGGGCGTGACTTGACTTACGATTGAAGTTGTGCGGAGATCGAGCAAGAGGCCCTCGAGAGAGTCGTAGAAGGGGTCAGTAAGCTTGGAGTCGTGTGCCTGCCGCTGCGGCGCCTCAGAGCTATATATTAGCGTGGATTGCTGGACTCACCCGACCATCCTTGACGGTGGTAAGCAGAAGCCTGAGATCACATTCGGGGTAGGCAGCCTTTGCCTTGCTGTCCGTTAATGTGCGGAGGAGGTTCTGGGTGGCAGGGTCAGCACAGGGCCACGGAGAGACGAGGATATACGTGCATTCATGCAGCTCTGTGAGCTGATGGAGATTGAAGTACGTCTGATCGCGGATCGTTGATGGCACCAAACAAAGCCTGCCTTCTGCCCCCATGGCATTGGATTCCCTGCAAATCCTCGCAGCCGTCCTCTCATCCCTCTTCAGGCTCGTCGCCTATATATTCCTCCGTGTTATCCCGTCCCCCCTCGCACAGACTGCCCTTCCAGCCCTTTTCCTTGCATACCTCACCACTGCATACTTGGCTCCAAAAAAGGACGTCTCGCCCACAGAAGATGGCTCGTCTCCCGAAGACTCATTCCGCATTGTCCTGCTGTCGTTGCCTGCCAGCTCCCCGAAACTACGCAGAGCTAATGCAATAATTAACGTCGTCCTCGCACTCATGGCCCTCGAGTTCATTGCCACCCCCTTCATCGACAGTGCAGCAGACCTGTCCTTCTCCCGCATTGGCGCAGTCTCCGCAGACAGTGTAAAAATCGCGGTCCGGTTCCCCCACCCCAATGCGACCGCCCATCTCCTTTTCCGCGAGCAAAAGGAGACTGAACCAGCAAACTCCTGGAGAAATGGCCCTTCCTTGTCCTTCTCCCAAGAATCTGACTGGGTCAACACCGTCAAGGTCTCTGGTCTCTGGCCCAGTACCTCTTACGAATGTGTGTGCTGCCGCTGATTTTTGCTTATTCAAATTTGACCGTCCCAGACGCTCTCGCTGACGAGAATAGGACCGTTATATCCGGCCCCTTCACGTTCCGCACCTTCCCCGACTCCCGCCTCTCCACCGGCTCCCATTTCCGCTTCGTTGCTTCCTCCTGTATCACCCCCAACTTCCCCTACGTGCCCCTGCACGGTCGCACGATCAAGGGTTTCGACCTTCTCGCCAGCTATCTATTCCCCGCAACAACCGCCATAGACCCCGTTGCCCCGGCCGAGTTCCTGCTCTTCCTTGGCGACTTTATCTAGTACTCCATCCTCTCCTTGTCATTAGCGCCGTCTGATCCATCAATTCTAGCAGTGACGTCCCGGTCCAGATCGGCGACACTAAAGAGGCGTACCGCCGTCTCTACCGCCGCAACTATCAAAGCAAAAGCTTCAAGAAAATCTATGAACGTCTTCGTTCGTCCATCTTTTTTTTTCATTCTCAACCCTGGCTTACCCCACGCGTAATCCAGCCGTGTTCCACACTTACGATGACCACGAGGTATGTGCCTGGGTCGTGTACCCTACAGGCTGCTCATCCTTTTCTTCAGATCAAGAACAACTTTGCTGGAAACGGCAATGACTCGGCGCCTCCGTTTCCCAGCGCATCTGATGCTTTCAAAATCTATAATGCTGACGCTAATTACGACTCTCTCGCCGACCGCCACTACTTCAACTTCCGTTATGGCGATGCTGCCTTCTTCGTCCTCGACACTCGCCGCTACCGCATCCCCGGCACTGAAGAGACGCCTGCCGGCACGATGCTCGGCGAAACACAGCTGGCTGCTCTCCACAGCTGGCTCGCACACGTACGTTGCAGACTATATATATTCCTGCTTGCTCACTCGTACATGTACAGGCCAACGGTACCTCTTCATTTAAATTCATCGTGAGCTCAGTCCCATTCACGTCGCTCTGGGGCCACGACGCCGCCACCGACTCGTGGGCGGGCTTCCCCGCCGAAAAGGCCGCCCTGCTCGACGCGCTGCATTCCGTCCCCAATGTCGTCATCCTCTCTGGCGACCGGCACGAGTTCGCCTCGATCGAGTTTAACACTCCACATATGCACACCGTGCGCGAGTACTCGACGAGCCCGCTGAGCATGTTCGACATCCCCTTTTACCGCACCCTTCGCATGCATAGCGAGGAGACCGTCCCGCAGAACCGCACCGAGATGGTCATGACGGAGGAGGGTCCGGTGTACACCGTTCAGACGGAGGAGGTGCCGAAAGAGCGTGTAGTTCAATACATCGCTCGCGGGAATGTCAAATGGTACGTGCTGTTCTTTGAAGTTGCATGCAATCTTAACACCCTTGATTCAGGTCGACGTTTGAGGTAGACACGCGCGACCTTACACGCCCGACGCTGCGCATAGAGCTCGTCATTGACGGCAAAATCAGATATCGGTTCGTTCTTCGTTAATAAACACAGCTCATACTAACCGACTATCAGTGAGGAACTAGTAGGAAGTCCCGTGAAATTGCAGTCATCCAATGCGTTGGGTGTATTTGTGACCACGAGTATCAAGGACGTGTTCAACCGTATCGGCATCAAACCCAGCAACTGGTTTTAATGTGAATTTCTAACCTACATAATGTAAATTTCCTTAACTCTCCCGGATGTATGTACAGATCTAGAATACGAGGCGCACCGCGAGTACATCTTTACATCGATTTATCTTTCCCGCAGGATGGCTTATGGCCTCATTTGGTAATTTAGTTGGCATACGAGGTGAATCCGAACAAAAAAGCGGGATTTTGACGCGCGAAGACAGCTTCGGGATGGCTAAACCAATCCTAAACTACCGTGAATGCAAATGCATTTACATTTGAGCTACGCTACATTATATTTACTCGGGTGGGTGCGAAAAACGTTGCTGGATGTGTGCGTAGTGATCCATTTCCGACTGGCTGACACTGGGCACAAGGCTGCGCAGAGCAAGGTCAAAATCGCTCTGTGAGACGAGAACGTCGATATCTTCGGGTGAGGCAAGCTCCACCAGATAGTACTGCGACGTTAGTGGGTACGGGTGATCGTCCAGTCCCGGTTGACTGTTCAGCAACGCTAACTTGGCTTCGAGAGCCTCTGCCTTGCGCGACATGGCATTGAGCATGGCGTCTGAGCACAGCGCGTAGAAGTCGGCTCCGGTGTAGTTGAACGGGCATTGTTCTGCCAGGTGCGCGAGATCAAGTTCGGGGTCGAGCCGGAACTTTCGCGTCAGAGCTGTTAAGATGTTGAGCTGCGCGGCGTGCGTGTCGCTAACGCCGAGGTACAGCATTCGATCAAATCTGCGCGCAAGGTGAAATAAACTGCTGAGAGGAGGTGCAACAAACACAAACCTTCCAGGCCGAAGGAGCGCGGGGTCCAACAAGTCTGGCCGGTTGGTTGCACCAATCACGAACACGTCGGCACCGCTGCCACCCGACATACCATCCAGCTCGGCCAACAACTGGCTCACAATACGATCCATGACACCACCGGAATCGCCATGATTGCCACGCTTCGGCGCGACCGAGTCCAGCTCATCGAAAAATATCACACACGGCTTCGCATCCCGAGCGCGTTGGAAAATGCGGCGGACGTTTGCCTCGGACTCTCCAATATACATGTTGAGTAGCTCCGGGCCCTTGACTGAAAAGAAGTTCAACGAACACGATGTCGCCACGGCCTTGGCGAGCAGAGTTTTGCCTGTTCCAGGAGGTCCGTAAAGAAGAATACCTGAAGAACATCAGCCAAATGCAACGAGAGGAATCCATCACAAACCTGATCTCTTCTTCAATCCATCGGCAAACAACTCAGGGTGCTCCAGCGGGAGTTGTATCGTGTCCAAGATGTCAGACTTCACTGCAGCGAGCCCTCCAACATCGTCCCACGACACATTGGGGATTTTCGGCGCCCCAATACTCTCGGAGTACGCCACCCTGGCCTTGTCGAGGGCGGTTTCAAAGTCGGCTGCCGTCATCGCGACGCCGGCAGCCATCACGTCCGCCTCGCTGCAGTTTCTACAAAGCGAATCAATGTCTGCGAAAATAAAGACACGGTTCGTCCGTACGATATCCTACTGGCCCTTTGAATTGACGTCGACTCTGCACGCTGTACCAAGTTGGCCATGTCGCCAGCGACCAAAGCTGCGGTTTCGGTGGCTAATTTCGAAAGCGAAACATCAGGAGCCAGAAGAGACTCTGCTAATAGCGACCGAAGAATTTCATGGCGTTCAGCCTCGTTCGGAGCCTGCAGATCCCCGTGAGCATATATCCAGTGGGCCCTGTCTCAGGATCCGAACCTCAAAAGCGACTTCATGCTTGAAGGAAGATAAAATTCCCATCGGAACACGGTCGGCTTCGGCGGTGGTCGCGAATACCATGATTGGGTGGCCGGAGATCCTCCAACTGTTTTGTACGTTGTCAATGCATTCCCGGAGCACAGCCGTCAAAACCGATTCTTGAGAAAGAAATGTGAGTAAAATGCAGACCTCGAAGCCTTGGGTGCCTACCCTTGCCCGTTTCTAAGGCTTGGGTGGTTTGTGCTAGGCCGTCGATGTGACGAAGAAGAAGAATGCACGGAGAGCACTCTTCGAGCTTTTCGAATCGAGCGCGGAGTGTGCCCTCGGTTTTCGTGTCATTTTCTCCAACAAGGTCGTAGCAGTTGATCTGCGAGGGATTAGAACGAAGCTTGCGGGGAACCGAAGAAGCGAGACCTCGAGTATGTGCATCCCTATCCGTTGGGCGACCCAACAAGCCGTAGTAAACTTTCCAGTCCCTCTTGCTCCCTTCAAAAGTACAGACAAGTGGAGATTATAATCGACCGCGTCTCTAAGTAACGTGGCCGAACAAAGGGACATTAATCTCCCATAAGGACTGGAGGGTCGAAGGAGAGCTGGATCGGGAAATCCGTTCAAGATGCCGAGCAAGGCCCTCGGGCTGTTTCTATCTACAGGTAGAGTTTAAATCGGCATGAACCACAAGTGAAATTGCTCGCCTGGGTGAAAGTACGTTCCTACATCAGGTACGCGACAATGTTCCCCGCCCGTTTGAATCAGACGAGTAATCGACGGATCGATCCAACATCCGAGTTCACCCAAGGTGGAATCCAGATATGAATCACGATTCGATATCTGCTCGGTACCAGACATAACATTGTGTTCAATGTTGGTAATCACGAAGAAGACGACTTCATCCGTTCGTGGAGGCGTCATGTATCTGCGAAAAATGTGGTTTGTGGACATTCTACGCACAAGGGGGGAAAGTGTTTACTTCTGGTCCACGTCCTGAACTTCTGGTCGTTCCGTCTCATCGAAAGGCATGTTATTTACATCGGAGTTTAATCCGATCGCAATCAGGTCGCCCTGCTTCACAAGTCGCTTGGAATTACTGAAGTAAGCCTTTAATGACCCCAGGAAGGCAGGCTGATAAGTTCGGTCGACCGAAATGGGAGACGTCACTCTTGCAATCGTGACCGCCTTGGCAGTAGGAACAGTCGGTTGTCTGGAGCCAAATGGACTGGGATGCAAAGAGAGAGTTGATGGGGCGAATGCTGACGACGCTGGGCATATGTTGTGTAAGAGCACCGGAGAACCTTGAACCACCCCACTGGAAATTCTTTCAGGTTCAGCTCAGAGACAGGAAGGGGTGCGCACTTGGACGTTATAAAAGAATCACTGGCAACGACGCGTACGAGTCGATGATTACTGGATCCCGGAGAGTGCACCACAACCTATTTATTCGGTTTAGATGAACAGAATCCGAACGTCGGTGGACTCACCCAGTCTCCGTTCAAGCCACCCACTCGACCAAGGTCTGTGGTACGTAAATAGAGAGTGCAATCTTCGTATGGATGGGGCTTAGATTCCGCCATTGGCTGACATTCAAATGCCATCGGCTTGTTTTCGCTCGTCTGGCTCATAAACGTCTGCGACGAGCTGAGCATAGCAGGGGCCAGAAAGTCTTCGTCGATTTCGAACCCTTCCGCATCGCTGTCCGAGCCTACTTCATCAGGTGGGGATCGAATATCAAGAGTCAAAATGATTCTTGTTTCTCCCTTCCGCGCATGACCTTGGATGACAGGCTCTAGCATATCTAGACGATACTGCAGCGGAGGATGGTTGCTGCTGCCTAGACCGCTTCCGTTGATCATTGGTTCCAAAGTGAAGGTGCATATGTCTCCCTGGCGCAATATCTGCTCGTCAGCGAGCCACGAGTCCAGTGCATCGGACCCGGCTTCATATGCCTCCAGTGATAGAGCCGACACGACGAGCTCAGTTATGAGTATGGGCTGCTGCACGCTCAGGGTAACGGACGCGTTGTCGAGGGAAAATACACGGCGGTAAGTCGTTGGCCAGGAAGGAGGAACAGCGAGATTGTCGGTCTGAGGGAGACGGTTGAGTATTCTGCTGGGGTGGGTTCGTTCAAACAACTATACCTGCTCGCCCAGAGCGGCCCAAAACGCTACGCTAAACAGTCCATGGCTTGTGCCTTGCCGCGAAGTGGCAGAAACGTAGACGCGTTGGGAATCGTTCAACTCGGGACATAGCAAGGACCATAGGTGTTTTCCAAGCAAAGCGACGTCAGATCCGCGATATTGTGGAACAGGATTGATTTTGAAGGCCGTCTCAACAGACGGTCGAGGATTGAGCAGGCCCATAGAAAAGTGTTCGCGGTCCCGGTTGACCGGGAGCAGGATTATAGCCGGTGGAAGGCAAAGCCAAACAGATGCAACCTACGGCAGAAGTCAAAGCCAGGGAATTATAATGCAACCAAACTAACATTTTAGCATGAACCGTGGAGGATCTCGAGGAGGCTTCAGAGGCGGCGGAGGTGGGCGCAGTTGAGCCACATGAAATGTACTTTTCTAATCCTTCACAGGCCGCGGTGGTGGTCGGGGAGGCTACCAGCAACGCGACTTCGGTCCGCCAGACACAGTTTTGGGTATAAATTTTCGGTTCTACTTTTTCATAGTGTTAACGTGCGGCCCCAGAGATGGGCACTTTCGTCCACGCTGTTGAGGATGAAATGCTGTGTTCTTCGCTGATGCCGGACAAAGTACCCTACTTCAACGCTCCCATCTACCTGCAAAACAAGTCGGTCATCGGCAAGGTCGACGAAATTCTGGGGCCAATCAATGAAGTCTACTTTTCAATAAAAATGGGAGACGGGATGGTCGCGAGCAGCTTCAAAAAGGGAGATAAAGTCTATATTGGCGGAGACAAGCTCCTACCGATAGACCGATTTCTGCCAAAACCAAAAATCGCCGGAGGTTCGTCGCAGTAATTTCGTTAACAAGGCCGCTAATCATCGTCAAATTCACCAGGTGTTACCAGTGAGCAGTTCCCAGCTCTATTGTCCGACGGACCACTTAAGTTTTTACAGAACGCGCGCGCGGCCGAGGAGCACCGGGCGGGAGGGGTGGGGGACGAGGCGCTGGTGGACGAGGATTCCAAAGAGGTGGACCACCGCGAGGAGGAGGACGGGGCTTCGGAGACCGTGGGCGGGGCGGATTTGACCGCGGCCGGGGTGGTGGTGGCTTTCGTGGCGGCGGTGATCGCGGTGGCTTTAGTCGGGGAGGCGGGGGCGGTCGCGGAGGGTACGGCGCGCGGGGTGGCGGCGGTGGTGGTGGTGGTGGTGGGTGGAGAGGTTCATAGGAAATGTACAAGGAACACATTGCATCTGACGGCGCGAGTGAAGACAGAGAGAGACTCAGAGAAAGGTGGAAACGCGATCACGTTGTCCGACGAAAAAACAGGAAATGTACTCTGTCAGCCGGATGAGATATATGTTGTAAACGACCATAGCCCGCCGAACGCGAAAGTTGAGAGTAATTGAAAGAACACGACATGGAGGCGAACAAACAACCCTTGCTCCGGACCATCATGCAGTTTTGGAAACCCGGTACTACCGCACCCGGAAGCAGCTTGGACCGCGAGACTGAGGGAGAAGGCTACGCTGTTCCCTCTGCGATATCCACCTTGTCCATCCAAAGCCAACGCGAACGCCTTCCCATCTTCAAGCATCGCACGTATCCCGCGTTCTTCGTCGAGACGCCATCTTGAACCGCGTCGTTTCAGGGGACAAACTGCTCTACGCGGTGGAAAAGCACGGCGTGATCATCGTGGTTGGCCAGACAGGTTGCGGCAAAACCACTCGTAAAGACTCGTGCTCGACACCCATCCGTCGCAGTCTGACGCCACCTTAGAACTGCCGCAATATCTCCTGGAATCTGGCTGGGCAGGGAATGGCAACATTATCGCTTGCACCCAACCTCGCCGTGTTGCGGCGACCTCGGTTGCTGGTAGGGTAGCTTCTGAAGTCGGGTCTATTCTTGGCGACGAGGTGAGTGCAACGCGTTCTTTTTCTTGCACCGCGTTTATGACATTCTCAGGTTGGATACACCATTCGGTTTGAAGATGTCAGCGACAAGGAGCGGACCCGGATACTCTACATGACAGACGGGATGCTCTTTCGCGAAACACTGGTCGATCCCCTGCTGAGTCGATACAGCGTAATTATGGTGAGTTACAACCAGCAATTTGTGATTTTGGCACCCTGATTTGAGAAAGATTGACGAAGCTCACGAACGTAGCGTTTATACTGACCTCCTGCTTGGTGTTTTGAAAAAGTACGCCCTTTCCAACTGGTTAGAACCCGGCCTCATCTTTGCCAGAATCCGACGGAAACGACCATCTCTCCGGCTAATCGTCTCCTCTGCGACTCTAGACGCCACCTCTTTTCTTGATTATTTCACAGCCTCAACCTCGCCAGAGGAGGCCACTATTGTTAGCCTCGAAGGTCGAATGTATCCTGTAGAAGTCGCGTATCTCCAAGAACCCGCTCCAGACTACGTCCGTAAAGCGGCTGAAGTTGCCTGGAACATTAACCTACAGGTAGAAGCGCCGCACATGTCCTTCGTCCCTTATTATTGACCTCTTTTCAGCAAGGTGCTGGTGACATCTTGATATTTTTAACGGGTCGAGAAGATATCGAAAGATGTCTCGAAGAATTTTCAGACTTGCTGCCGACGTCGGTGGCATGATTTTCGGTTCAAAAGTGTTCTCACCCTCCTCCTAGACTCCCCAGAACTGCCACCCGTCTCGTCCCGTTGGCCCTTCATGCTGGGTTATCTACGGATGAACAATTACGGGTCTTTGAGCCCGCTGAGCGGGGTACTCGCAAAGTCATCATATCCACCAATATTGCCGAGGTGAACTCGACCGGAGAGTGTTTGCAACGTCGCTGAACTTCTCGTCCAGGCGAGCGTCACCATCGAGGGAATCAAGTTCGTAGTTGACTGCGGCTTCGTCAAGGTCGGTGCCGTCCCAATCTAGTCTGCCGATTTCAAATTTATTCCCCAGATCCGAGTGTACAATCCAACGACCGCACTTGCCTCTTTAGCAACTGTACCAACCTCTGTTGCCTCGGCTACACAGCGAGCTGGCCGAGCTGGACGTACTTCTCCCGGTGTCTGCTATCGCCTCTACCCAATATCTGCTTTCAACTCTCTTCCTCTGTCGACCCCGCCCGAAATTACCCGGACAGACATGACCACACCGATCTTGCAACTCAAGTCACTGGGCATAGACGACCTTATGAAATTTGAGTGGGTATCGGCCCCACCGGCAGAAAGTGTCTTGAGAGCGTTGGAGGGTCTCGTCGCGGCAGGGATGATAGGTGAGGACGGTCGATTGACTCTAATAGGAGAGCAGGTTGCAGAGTGCCCCGTTGAAGTCGGTGTTGCGCGAATGGTGAGTAGCTGCTGTGTCGTATTGTTCTATAACCCACCGCGAGTCTAGTTGTTTAATTCGAAGGAACTCAAGTGCGGAGAAGAGATCCTCACCATCGCCGCAATGACCTCGGTACAGGTACGCTGTTCCTTTTCTTGTTTAACTATTATTCACAGCAGCTAGGACGTCTTTGTTATTCCTGACGGCGGTCCCGGTGCCTTGGCCGAGCTTGAACGACGAAAGTTTACTGCCGAAGAAGGGGTCATTATATTCATATCTCTGTGCTTGACGCGTGACTGACTGGCTTGGGCAGGACCATCTCACACTACTAAATGGCTGGTCTTTTAGTCCATTTCTTGCCCTTTCTAACGTTTCCTTAGCCTACAATGCATTTACGCGATATGGACGCTCCTCGGGTTGGTGCAAATCACACGCGCTGTCATTTCGCGCCATGTCACGCGCGGTTTCAATTCGTTCGCAGCTTAAAAAATATATGCAGCGCTTCAACTTGCCGATTGAAAGCTGTGAAGGGGACGCAAAACGGCTACGGCAGTGCCTCGTCAGTGGGTATTGGCGCAACGGAGCGAGATGGGTCGCCGACGGGACATATCGATCTGTGAGGGGCAATCGGGTACGAACGATTATTTCTTGGCGTTACGCGCGCACTGAAAGCCATCGCAGACACTGCATGTACATCCAACATCGGTCCTTTTCACACGCAAACCTCGCTCAGGCTGGGTGGTCTTTCACGAGATGGAAGAGACAAAAAAGACTCAGTCAGTTTGTTCGCATTGAAGATATACCTGATGGTGACCTTGATAATCCAGAATTCGAATCATCACCGAGATTGAGCCGGATTGGTTGGTGGACCATGGACACAAATTCCACGACAGGCGGGTGGAGGGAAGATGATGAGGCTGCGATTTTGTTGTATTTGTGATTTTTCCCTGTGCATCATCTGTGCTCGCCAGCGCGGCGCGCAATTTGACAGGAGGGAGGGAGAAAGCGCGAGGCGGTGGGAGGAAAACGGATCAATGAAGAATCTTTGCGACCGACACTCCCTGCCAGGATTCACGAGATTTTAGGGTGCGGTGGTAAAGAGCGGAAATTAAGATCATAAAAGATAGAACGAGCGTGGGTAAATGACAGCGATGGGGGGAGCAGGGGGCAGCGAGAGGAAGTAGCAGGAGGATTTGAGGAAGGAGAAAAAGGTAACACTAAAAAGGATGAAAAGCGAACGAACGAAAGACCGGAATAGCGCTCAGGGCGATGAAGGAGGTGGATAGAGAATCGGAGCAGTCGTTCCAAGTCTCCATCGTCGTCTGAATATCCTTTCTTGGTTTTGCGAACCAATCGTGCGTCCCGGAGCGACAGGATCTGATAGTATCCAGATCTAGAATAGACTATTTTGTGGGCTTATGGTGCAGTGGTAGCATTCTCGCTTTGCATCTTGCGATGTTTGTGAGCGGTCCAGGGTTCAAACCCCTGTGAGTCCAGCGACCTTTTTATTTTAATTTATTTCTTTTCTTCTCCCTTCTCTGTTCGGTGAGAATTCGAAGCAGTTCTTGGAAGATGGTTGAAACTTGAGCTTGATTCCTCGCAGATTCCCAAACCGAAAATGATCCAAGATTTAAAGTGTCGCAGAGAGTGCAACTGAGTTATACACAATGAGTGATTCAAACCCTCCAACAATTGTTTCCTTGGTTAGAACTTCAGGCTGGCCCAATTCGAAATGTGTATCCCTTTTTCTACATATATAGATCAAGTACACAAGGCAAATATATTAATCCAGTACCATATCACCATTGTTTCTACTTTATACCCTAGGTCTCATATTCGCACCAGGAACCCCATCCAAACGATCTGCGAGGCCGCCTCGACAAGGAGAAACGCGATCCGCCGGCGACGTCGGGATGCGGAGGGGGTAGTCGCATACGGGTCGCCGGATGCAGCGCGTGACGCCGCGTCGGGCAGCACGAGCGAACGGAGCGAACGCATCTGGAGGCACTGACGTGAGGAACAAGATATCGAGAGCAACTTTATTGACACACCAAGAAGAATGCATTGGCAAAGGAAAAGTAGATAAAGGTCGCATAGCTGAGGGTGCGGCCGAGTTTGAGGAAGCCCGCGAGAACGATAACGATGACTCTGCAGAAAGAAAGACGCTGAGTTGCGAAAAAGGCGACGGAACTAGTGCGGGCTCACCCTACAAACTTGTAACCGCCAGAAGCAATCACATCAATCGACTGGCTCGGGCCCTGCACGTTGAGAAAGTAGCAGCCGAGCTGAACAAAAACAAAGTCGAGCATGGTGACCATTATGGCGCGCGATGCCGACTCGCCCAGTACCTGCGGGTGAAAGCGCTCCTGGAGGCCCGAATGCAGCGCGCAGAGGAGAATATAAGTGACGAGCGCCATGACTGTATTAGTAAGCGGTGAGCATGAGAAGAAAAAACGCGCCTCGGGCTGAACGTACGAGGAATGTACAAGTCAGGACTGTTGACATCCTCCCGCGGGGGAAGGTACTCGGTCTGGCCAGCATCGGTGCGGTGCGAATTGCGTCCCCAGTGCTTGTGAATCCACGGGAACAAGACAATCCGCAGCTTGCGCAGAACATAGGAATTGGACACGTTGAAATGCGGCTTGACACGCGTGCCGGGAAAGACGCCGCCCCACTGCACATAAAATTGAATGACCGTTCAGTTAGCCATAGAACGTACGCACTGTCCGCTGAACATAGTCCTGCCCGGCAGCAACAGCGCTGGAGCCAAGCTGCATACCGAACTGCGCCGTCGCGTCGTTCATTCCCCAAGCGCCAAACTGGGGCTGCATCATGGGCGGAGGCTGGGGAGGACCATGACCGCCATGGGGCTGCTGTGGATGCTGCTGCTGGTGCTGGAAGGGGGAGGTGTACGCGGGAACTTGTGCAGGGGCGTATGCTGGCTGATGCTGGCTGGACTGGCCAGGGCCGCCAGGCTGCGGAGAGGAGGCGAAGCGCTGGTAACCCTGCGGCGAGCCTGGCGTCAAGGGCGGCTCAGGGATGTATGCGGGGTGCGTCGGAACCGGATGGCGCAATGGCGGCGGCGACGACATTTTTTCTGAGGTGGTGGTGGTAGAACGGTAACGTGTCACAATCTTATCGCAGGTTCCATCTTAGCGCAACAGCAGGCCAAGTATGGCCAAGTAGTATTCACAAGTACTATACATTAGTTATCCACCGGTGTCCAATTACATTATCCTTCCTCAAATGCTAGAGTCTCCAGCTTCGTTCAAACACCGGAGTTTGAGAAATACGTCGCTGCCTACGCCACAATTCAGCATGGTGGGTCATCCAAAGTCCAAAAAGCGCTCACCCCAACCCTCCAACGACATAAGATCGAGTGACCCACCAAAGTACCTGAGAAATGGTGGCTGATAGTAAATTTCCGACCGCGAAAACGGACTGAACACTCACTGCGCGTATAATTTACTCATGGGCAACCCTGAATCCAACGACTTGAAAAGGCTGAAAGACGAAAGGACATCTCATAACGCACCGTAGCCAAGCCCAGCAATGGATCCGAGACCAGTTTGTAGTCCTTTAGAAGTCATCTCATTGAATAAATTTGTATCGCCGCCTCCAATGTTAGCAAGCCCCCCAACATGTTGGGCAGCATATGGCCCGCCGCCTCCGTCCAAATCGTCGTCCGCATCGCTTTTCGCAGTGGTGAACGCGTAGGAGAAGATCCGAGCCATATTGCTTGGGGATACGCCACCACCTTCATCTCGGATTCGTATCGAGAAGAAGTGCGAGCTGGAAGCCCCTGCTGATCCAGATGGAGGCGGCGACAGCGTAATCCGTACAGGAGGAAGCGCGCCCGCCTTGTGCAACTCCACAGTTGCCCGGAATGAATTTTTTAGTATCTCGGTGAGAATGTACTCGAGATGCACTGGAATGTATCTGCAGACTTCTTCGTAAGATCCGTAATATGGAGGAGAGACAGAGACGCACGCAAAAGTCGCGTCGCGGTGCCCGTCGATGATGACCGAAGGGCTCGCACCAAGCGTCGCAGAGCAAAGTTCAGCAACGTACGATTCGCACATTCGGATCATCTGCGATGGGGAACACTGCATGTCAACGACGCCGATATTACCGACCTCTTCCCCGTGCGATGTAGCTTCCAACGCGCGCGCGATGGATATGTGCTGCTCCGCGATGAGGCGGACAGATATCCGGTTGCGGATCGCGGCGTCCAAAAAGTTGCTTATTTGAGTGGGCGACATGTATTTCGCGCTCTCGAGAAATCTGAGGGTAGGGTAGCGTCATTTAATATCAAGCAGCGAAACAGCAGCGTTGAACACGCACCCTTTCGCCATCGTCGGAATATCATTGGTGTGCCGGTGAACAAGGTCCTCAAGCTGTTCCGTAAACTTTTGGTTTTCCTCAAGATTCGTTACAGGAGGATAACTGCACAGAGCATAAACTTGCATTCGCCGGAAATGAAAGCGGCTGCTAACGTTGCAAGGAGCTGGAAGCTGTCTCTGTACGCATTGAGCGTGCTTGCGACGTAGGGATTCGTCCCGACGATGAATGGGAGACCCTCCAACGAGCGCACGCGCATTGCGAGTCGGCGGGGCATTTCTGCGAGCGCATATGTTGCAGAGGAGAGTACCGAGCTTGGGGTTACCTTGCAGCAAACGCATAAGCCTGAGACTGAGACTCAATAAACCAAGGGTGTTACGGGACGGCCAAAGGACAAGAGAGAGGCGAGGTCAAGGGGGAGCGGGGGAGACGCAGCATATCGTTGGAGAAGCAAGGTGAGTTCTGCAGAGGTGGGCTGGGGAGCGCGTCGAGAGTACGAACGAACACAAGATTTCAACATATCGAAAAAGCGAAGGGTGCACCGCTTTCCAATGATCCGAAAGTGCAGAGGTGTATTGCAGAATTAAGGTACGTGCTAGAACTAGGAACAACAACGACAACAAGAGAAGCAGATATGGGAATACAGCAGACCGGGTATGAGCCAGGACTTTAAATGAATTAGTCTAGAACGGACTCCTCAGCATGGTCAAGAATAATAAAACCTCCCAAAATATATAGCTCATTTTCCAGCCGTCGTCTGTCCGTGCATCAGCATCGTTCAAATCTAAACAATACCGCGACTCACGGCAATCCCATTCAGTGTCCGGCTGGAGTGGTATGTTGACAGACCCTGGCTCTGTGCCGTTCGGTATGACCGCGATGATCCCAGTGTCGCAGGCTGCGACGAGTTGCTCGGTGTGGCCGGAACACCGCCGTTCCCAGTAGTCCGCGTTGTCCGCGCGGTGAGAGGTGTCGGAGCGCTGATGAGCGACTTCTTGGGTGTCTCCAGCACCTGCTTGACGCGGCTGCTCCCCAACGTAGACGATGAGAGCGTCGCCTTGGGTGTCGTCGACGGCGGAGGTGGTTTTGGACGCTTCCCCGCGGCCACAAACGGATGTCTCAACGCTGCTTGGGGCTTGAGTCGCCGCTCGGGATCCCAGATCAGACATTTTGCGATAAAGTCGACAAAGTCCTCGTCGTTACATCTCAGGACCTGGGCAAGAGTTTTGGTCCCAGGTCTCCTCCGTCGTCCCTTGGAGTTGATGACTGCACGCGGAGCGCCATTGGGATCTGAAAATCAGACGAGGTCAGTCACGGCCCCGCAAGACATTCGCGAAGGAGGTCTCACCAAAGAAGAGCTTCTTTCGTGAGCTGCGGTTGACAAACTCCTTGTCAGGAATGCCGAGAACCTCCATGATGCAGGAAAGCTGCTCTTGCTCGTTCTCGCCCGGGAAAATAGGGAAACCAGTGTACAGCTCCGCTAAAATACAACCCAAACTCCACATATCGATGGCCATATGGTAGTTCATGCCGAGAATGACCTCGGGGGATCGATAGAAACGACTCTGAATATAAGTATATACTAAAGACCCGTCAGCATCGCTCGAACACCGAGGGAACAACAAACACAAACTTTTCTCATGCTCGAGACAACTGCTGCCAAAGTCGATAACCTTGATGGCACTCTTTGCAGGGTGACGCAGCAGGATATTCTGGGACTATTGGTTCAGAACACGCAACGCTGCTCGCGAAATACGAATACGGACCTCTGGTTTGAGATCGCAGTGGACGATACGATGATGACGCATCAATGAGAGGGACAACAGCATCTGGCTCGCAAAGCGCTTGATCAAGGCGGTCGTAAAGCCAACGAAACCGTTAGCCTTAATGAGTTCATAAAGATTAATGCTGAGCAGCTCCATCGCAATGCACAAGTGACCCCTGAAGTAAAAATGTTCGGTCATCTTGATCACATGGTGTTTCTCATCCGGGTCCTGCAAAAGAAAAACAATTAACAAATCGCAAGCAAACACGAAACGAAATAAGACGTGCCCATTTGCGAAGATTATCCAGGAGCTTGATCTCCACCATTCCTTGGTGATGGAATCGCTTCTTGTTCCGGATTATCTTGACCGCAACCGACTCCCCAGTGCAGTGATCCCGACAACGTAATACTTGTCCAAAAGAGCCCTTCCCTAGCATGTCGAGGACCTCGTATCGGTATGAAAGATGATCGTGATTGACGATGAGGTAGTCCCCTCGTTCGTCATCGTAGCCGTAATTGTTCGTCGAATTGTCCAGCACTGCGGGCTTCTTCTTGCTTCGCGCGCCAATGCAGTACACGGCCGGGAAATCAAGGATTTCTTTACGTTCATATTCCGAGAGGAATTGGTTCTGCGAGCTTTTAAGGATCGCTAAGAATTTGTACCGGTTAACAACAATTTTTAAAACAAAAGGAAAAAGACGAACCTGCCGGGGTCGAAGGGGTGCCTGGAGGTAAGGGCTCAGGGAAATGTAACAGTTCGTCCAGCTCCTCCTGCGTCGCACCCGACGCCATTTTCTTGGCTTGTTGGCGACGAATGTAATGCATCATCTCTTCATCGCCCTGAGCCTCCTCGTCATCCACAGAGTCGGGAGCGGGAGACGGAGTGGACAATGATTGTCGACTCGAAGACGGCGAGTTGGCAACCTGTTGGATACTCGAGGTGGAGTTGGAGGCACGTGTCGATGAGAGGCCGATCTTGGGACTGAGAAGCTTCAGCCCCCGAGACGGCGAAAGAGCAGAGAATCGGTGGTGAGAGGTTGATTCAGTGCCTGCGGCGGTAGAGCCAGAAGCCACTGAACTGGTGGAGGATTTGCGGAGACCGGTAAACGAAATAGAGTCCCGGTTTGATTTGCGAGTCAAAACGCTGGACGATGACGTAGCCGTAGTAGCGGCTGTAGCCGTCGATTGTCGAGGTACGCGGGGCGTCGACGTCGATACAGTCGCCGGAGACGCCCGAACTGACGCATTCCGCGTCGGGCCCACAGTTTTTGTCTGACTATCCTCACTTTCCATTACCCCAAACTCGTTCGTCGACACATTCGTCGGGGAAGGATTTGTGGACGACGACAACCCGCTGACGGTAACGCTGGCACGACGACTGTTGAAGGTACCCTTCTGCAAAGGCGAACCAACTGTCGACGTCCGACTGGAAATACGGGGGATCTTGGTTGGGGTCTCCTTCGGTAGGCCCGACACAGAGTTGGTCAAGGACGATGGGGGTGGCTCTTTCGTTTCCTTCACCTCCTTGGGTATACCATTCGTGCCAGTTGTTCCAACAGACGGAGAACCGGCAATCGTGGGCAACACGTTACGCGCGCGGAGCGAGCTGTCGGACTGCTTCTGCATCGAGCTCACCGTTTGCGAGGTGAGTCTCGACGCCGAAACTGTCCGGGTGGTGCTACTCGGAGTGGACGAAGGCGAGGAGCTGGTGGAGGAAGTCGACTTGAGCCGCGCTACGCGCTGGGCAGTTGCCGGTTCCAAAGCAGACATCTGTATAGGAGGAAGCTGAACAGGCGACTTTGCTTTCCGAGACGGAGGTTCCGTGGAAGAGAGTGTCTGAAGAGACTGGAGAGTTAAAAAAAATCGAGGGAATGAAAGGAAATGAAAACAATACCTTTCCGCGCTTCCTCCCCATTAAAACAGAGATCCTGCTCTCGCTGCGATCCTTGTCCTCTTTCTTCTGCTTCTGCTTCTCCTTCTCTGCCTTCAATATCTTCTCCTTCTCCTTCTCGGCATCCTTCGTTCTCTGCAGCTCCCTGGCCGCCTCTTTGGAATCCGCGTGCAAGCTCCGCCTCGAGCTCGATCCCTTGAGAAGGGAGAGCACAGACGATTTCTTACCCGGCGTGGACGTCGACGTAGGATTGTAGTCACTGTCGGGTTGCTTACTGCGGGATTGCGAAAGCGAGCTGTAACCGGTTGACTGCGTGGGCGATGCCGGCATCGGAACGGTCATCGACTGCGAAGAGGAACGACGGAAAAACGGAATGGAGGAGGGAGTCAAACGTTTCGATGCATTGCGACGAACGGACGAGGTCGGGCTCATCGGACCAGGTCCAGCCTGTGGAGGGGACAATGCAGAGGTCGTGTGGTTGGTACTAGCACTTGAATCAGTACCAGTCCGACTGACAATAGGTCCGCGATCGGGGGTCTTGTTGGACGACGTAGGCCGAAGTACGGGGCTTCGGACAGACCCAACAGAGGACATGGACCCCAGGGAAGCCGCTGAGGACATCGCCGCCGGCTGTTCCCAAGGATTATTGGGCGGCGCGGGCGACAACGTTTGGTCTTTGGAAGTGGATTTACGCAGCTGCTGCCCCCCAAATGTGACAGATCGCGGAGACTTTGGGCTAGAAGCGGAAGCGGAGGAGGGTGAGCTTGATAGTCTAAGATTAAGGGCGTTGGAGAAGCTCCATTTCTTTGATGGGGTCTTGAGAACCGCTGGCGCAGTTTCTGGGGCCGTTGAAGCCTGGCTCGTATATCCCGAGTAATGCTGGCTCCGGCGGCGACTGTCAGAAGAGACCACAGGTGGGGGGGCAAGAACTGGGGGAGGTGTGCCGAGCGATGGAACCTCGAGGGCACCCAACCGCTCCTGCTCGCTATCGTGGCTACGTCGTTTCTTGTCTTCATCGGGATTAGGAAGGACGGGGAATGTGAGGCCGGTGGATGTTGGCGGCGGTGATCTATAGGTCGACAAATCCTTGGGCAACGGCGGGACAGGGGGGACGATGGCCTCCTCTGTGGCATCACCATTCGTAGCTAAAGATGCGACACGGTCCTTCAGAGACGTCGCGTCGCTCGAGTGGATACTTGATGCGTCGCTTCCGGCGCTGTTCCGTCGAGCCTTGCCCAGGGAATGGCGGCTCGACGCAGCAGAGACGGAGGTCGCGGTGGTTGTAACAGACATCGAAGCCGAGTCGCGGGAGCTCGTCGTGGGCGTGCTTGCATACGTTGTAGAAGAAGTGGAACCACGCTTCGGAGTAAAGCTTGATCGAGCACTCGCTGTGCCCTTCTTTGGCGTCTTTTCAGAGGTCGTAGAAGGGCTGAAAGGTTGTTCGTCGCTACTGATAGCGCTGCCTACGAGGTCGCTGCTTTCCACTGCTCCCTCCGAGGTTAGCCCAGCGGCGGTCCGCTCCTTGGACATGGTACTCATTCCGCTGGCTCTCCGACCTGGCTCCATGGGCCCAATTCCTTCCCATTGAGAGCCACTTTTGGCTGGGGTTCCTGGGCGACTGCTCGAGCGAGTAAAGCTGGCGACGCTGGCCCTCGCTCTGGCACTCTTGCCACTCAGCCCATCCAGTTTCCGCAAGGCCTCGGCGGTCGCTTCATCGTCCATTCCCGACCAGCCCTCCTGTGTTCCCCGCAGAAGAGAATGCGCCACATTGGGGGACGGATGGGACTGGCCGAGTTCCCGCGAAGTTGAGGTGACCAGCGGAGGGGTTTGGGGAACACCAGGGCCCGGATGCTTGAGGAAGCTGAGGATTGAAGAAGAAGACGGAGAGGGAGGAAGATGTGAAAAATCAGTGGTATGGACTCGTCGAGAATTGTCGGCATGGTTCGACGAAGAGGAGCTCGTAGAAGCCTGTCTACTGTGTCTCTCCGAGGTTTTGGCCGCGCTCGGCACAATTTTGAGGCTACCGCTATGGGCAAGACCACCGCTCTCCCGACGCCGCTCCTTTGTCTTGTTTGGACTAGTACCGGCGTTGAGGCTTCGGTGCTTGCGGACCGCAGCCTTGTCGTCTTTCAGACCCTTGTCCTTGGCGGCAGCAAGACGCTTGGAGATGAGTGTACCGGTCTGGTCGAGCTCAAACTCGTCCGAGGTGCGCTTCTTCGCCCGCCGGGGCTGGGACGAAAAGGCGCTGGGCGGGGAGGCCGGCACCCCGGAAAGCGACAAATCAAGCGGTGGGGGGACGTGCGGCGACTTTGACTCTGAAGGGGCAACCGGTGGAGACGACTGTTCGCCAGCCTCAAAAGGCGGGGGCATGTCCGGATGAGGCCCATTGTTCAGCTTGCGCGGATAAAGGATCTCCTCGCCACCGCTTTCCTCAGTCATGGACGGCCGCTCGCGGAGAGTGCGGGGTGTCGGGTTAACATCCGGGAGCTGGATCGAACGAACAGAGTGTGAGCACCGAGGCAAAGCAAGGATCAAAAGGGAGAGACGCACGTCTTCTCGCTCGGACATCTCGCCGTCGACTGCCTCGATTGTCCAAGGGCTATCTGGGGCATCGGGCCGCTCCTCATCCTGGACCAAGTCCTCAAAGGCCTCGCCGACGGGACCGAGAACGGGGGTGATGGTGTCCTCCTTGCTATGTGCGGTACGCGTCCAACGCGGGGTGGTGAGCTCGCCGAGACCCACGAGGCCGCGGCGGTCAATCGTGGCAGGATCTCTTGCGGGGGTTACGGGGTCGCTGGGATGGTGCAGGTCGGGGGTGGTGCTGGTACTGAGGTGCAGGGGCGCGGTAGGGAGCGGCGGAACGGGGGAGTCGGAGAGGCCAAAGTAGTACGGATCGAGAGATGAGGACGCGGAGGCTGAGCGGGGCGGGGGATAGTCTGGTTCTGGGGCGTCTAGGTCTGCGGTGGGGGTGACAAGGACGCTGGGCTGCTCGAGACTGGGTGAACGGGCGATGATGGGGAAAAAGGGACAAGACGGACCTGGCGCGCAGGGTCGCGTTCAGTGAAGCCCTGGGGCTGGTCTGAGATGTCGAGGGCGGGGGGACGCTCCCGTCTTGCCTTTGAAAGGGACGCTGGGGCGGGGAAAGGGCCGTCGATGGAGTCCATTGTTGTGGTCGGGAGCAAGAGGGACTGAACGGGACGGTGTATACTGTGGCTGGTGGGTGACAGACAGACGGCGCTGGAGGTCCCTCGACGTCGACGCCCGCGAGGACTTCAGTTCAGCCAATTTCGTTCACCACACGCCTTGTTTGCCGCTGTTTCGTTCACAAGCTCACATTCACAAGTATTGTTTACAGCCAAGAAATATTCTACACTCCCCGATTAGTTATTATTCGACACCGCGTCCCCCTCGTCCCCGTCCCCTGCCTCGTGCGCGGATACCCCGTCCACCCCGCCCTCGAAAGGGCATCTCTGAAACAACGGTCTTCGGCCGCTCGACGGCAAACAAATCATCAGGGATCGCGCCCGTCTGGATGTCCTCCGGGCTCAGCATGACCAGCCCGACAGGGTCCATCATCCTCGCTGGCAGATTGGGACGCGTGTGGTGCGGCACCAGCGGCGGAGACATCCGTCGCTGAGAGGGCGAAGGCATCGACACGGGCGTTGGCGGAATGTATTCAGGACTCTGCATTCTTTCTGGGGTGTCGGGTATTTTGGCCTCGACCAACTGCTGTATGCGAGTTATTTTTCTATGTCGTGACTAAAATTTTGGCCTTTACCTGGCGTTTTTTCTCTCGTTCCTCTGCCATACGAGCCCGGTCCCGTGCACTCTGCGCAGCGCGTTTCTGCAACGCCTGGTCGACGCGTCAAGACGCGTTCGTGTCACAAAGAAACACATTCTTACCTCGGGGCTGAGCTGACGGACATCCTGCACCTCATGTTTGTCGTGCTTCTTGGGAAACTTGGCAATTTTCCGCCGTTCTAAAAATTCAGACTCAAAAGAGTGTGAAAAACAATTCTCAATGTCAAAACTACAAACTCACCACGAGTGCATCAGGGACTTCCTCGGTTGGAGGCTTCTGTGCCGCAACTTGGGGAGTCGGCTGAGCAGCTTTTTCCAGCGGAGGTTGCGCGACCTTGACCTTCGCCTCGGCCTATTAAACATGAGCAACAAAAAATCGTCTCAATATGAACACTGACCAGTCGACGATTCTCCTCCGCCTGACCTTGGAGCCGGCGCATCGTCTCGGCGCGTTTCGCTTCAAGCTTCTGCTGTTCCACCGCCGCCCGCCTATTGCGCTCAGCCTCCTGCGCCGCAACCTGCTGTAACCGCGCATTCTCAGCCGCGGCAATACGCAGCGCCTCGGCTTGAACAGCGGCCTGCCGTCTTGCTTCTGCCTCTGCCTCTTGACGTACAGCAGCAGCTTCCGCCTCGCGTTGAAGCCGCTTAGCCTCCGCCTTAGCTGCGGTTTTGAGACGCGCCTCTTCGTCCGCTTGACGTCGAGCTCGTTCTTGCTCCTCGGCGAGTTTCCGTGCCTGTGCCTCCGCCTTGACTCGAGCTTCGGCCGCCTGCTTCACCACCTCTGCCTCGGCTTGCATTCGAGCTTCGTGTTCTGCCCTGCGCCGCGCCTCTTCGGCCTCTCGCTTCTGGCGCGCCTCTTGCTCTACTTTCCGACGAGCTGCCTCTGCGGCCTCCTTCTTCTGTCTTGCCTCGAGCTCCATCTTTCGTCGAGCCGCCTCCTCAGCCTCCCTCTTCTGTCGCGCCTCAGCCTCTCGCTTCTGTCGTGCCTCGAGCTCTATCTTCCTTCGAGCCGCCTCCTCAGCATCTCTCTTCTGTCGTGCTTCGAGCTCTACCTGTCGACGTGCAGCTTGTTCTGCCTCCCTCTCCTGCCGTGCCTTCAGCTCTGCCTTTTCGCGCTCTGCCTCCTCAGCCTCTCTCTTCAACCTCTCAAATTCAGCGAGCATCCTCCTCTGTTCTTCGATCTCCTCCTCTTCCCGCTGGCGCGCGAACTTTTCAGCAGCAGCCTTGTCCGCGCGCTCTTTCTTAATGCGCGCCTTTTCCGCGATCTCCGCTGCCTTTTGCTCGGCTTCCTGTCGCTGCAATTCTTTCGTATCGGGGTCGACAAATCCTTTCTGAAAACAAGTTAGATATCGGCATACGCTCCATTGAGCTCGATAGATACCTTTTCAGAAAGAATATCCTTGAAGTGGGTGGCTTCAGGCAACAGCCAGCATCGCTCCACGTCGTGAACAGTAGCTTCTTTGGTCATGAGGGCCACCATCTCCGCATTGCCACCGGCAAGAGCTATTTGAAGCGGAGTCCGGCCATCCGGCGCCGCTTTGGAAGGATGGCACCCTGGAGTCGTCCCACCACGCACACGACGTAGAAGGAAAAAACTGACGACGGAGACGTTACCGCAGGCAATGGCGACGTGAAAAGGGTGCAGCTTCGCATCATTCAAAGCCTGGGGGTCCGCGCCTGCGTTGCGATCTTGTGAGATTTTGAGCCTAGAACACACCAACATAGCGCACCTTTATCGAGTAGGAAAATGATGAGGCCCTCGTCAGAGCGTCGGCAGGCAGCATGCAGCAGGGTCTGGTAATTTGTCGCCGGCTTGGTTTTGGCCGTTGCCCGCTGCATCTTCTCGGGGCCGTTGACGTCGAGGTCATACTCCTGAACCAAACTGATGACCATGGAGGCCTTTCCGGTCCTAGCAGCCTGGAAAGCTTGCTGGTAGGCGGCAGCGCGCCTATTCTCGTCCTTGGACTTTTCCTTCGCTTGCCTTTGAATCTCGCGTTGTTCTGCCGCGATCTCCAGTTCTAGGAGCGGGATTAGACCAGTAAAGTGTCGGCAAGTTAGGACCAACCGAACTCTCGCAACCGCTTCTCATATGCCGCCTTCTTCTGTGCTTGACTTGGTTCGTTCGCATAACCATCGTCTTGTTTTAGCTGTCGACTGGAATAGCTGTCCGAACGATAGGAATTCGGAGAGTAGGAAGAGTATGCAGGCCTGACGCCAAAGATACCAGGAGAGACGAAGACGAATTGGGGAGTTCTGCCTTCACTGCCTCTCCGTCCAGAGCGATATTCTAGATGCAGGTTGAGTAATTTGGGACTGGAAAATGTGCAATGATACGTACTGCCACGCCTGTATGTTCCTGAGATCATTTCTTCGAACATGAACCTTGGTGGATGGAGTCAATTGGGATCTAAGTCGACAAAAACGAACGAACATGAAGAAAGCCGCCAAGTCTTCGGGGTCGACACCAAGACCGTCGTCGTCGTCACGCCGTCCAACGTAGCTTCTACGGGGGAATTCAAGTCGTAGACACATACTTACCGATAGCAACCCACCCTTCGGGATTTGCAAAATGTTTTTGGCAGACATCCCAAGCTGCACCTATTTTCTGAAAGCGCTGTGTCGCCGAAGGGTCGCCCGTATTTTTATCCGGATGGTGTCTACGAACATCGTAAGAACGACTGAATGTTTTTCCATTGCGAGTGGCAAACCTGATCGCTTGAATTTTGTACGCCTTTGCGGCGTCGTCCACGGTAGCGACGTCGATATCGATGTTGAGGACGTCAAAGGCATTGAGTACCTCGGGCTTCCAATTTGGCATTCTCAGTTAATTGGAGAGGCGAGTGTAGGGCCCGAGGGCTGCGAAGTGCAGAACAAAAGGAACGAGGCCAGTGTGACTAAAACACGAAGGGTCACATCAATGTTAATTTGCAATTTCGCGCAACGCATTTTCGGGTGAAGAATCGCGAGCGTCCGAAAAATACGCGCGCAAAAAGAATTCCGACAATTGAGTGAAGAGTAATTCGCTGAACTTTTTTTCGGTGGAGTCGCGATCCAATTTACCATTAAATTTCCCGAACGCGGGTACGCGATTTCGCGTTTTGAAAACCCTAGATCTGAACCAGAGGTCCCGCTACAGAGTTTGAAGTCGCGGGGGAGGGTTGTGGCAGGTCAAAAGAACGCGACTTGGACGCGACGAGATAAAAATCGTCGTGACCCGCCAATTGCAATTGATTTACCATCGGCGGCACGTCCGGCAGGCCGGTAAAGGCCGACCCAAGGCACAGGTAACTCAGCGTGAGAAAAAGAGCGCAACGAAATCAGCGAGCCTTGAATTGCCACGCAAAAGCCTGAAAATGGTTCTGGTACTGGAGGAACCTGGAGAAAGTCACCAGTCCATATTCGGGGAGCTGCCTACGGCACGTTTGAAGCATCGATTCTATTGAATGGTCTACAACAATACGAAACTCGAAGCGGAACATCCCGAATCCCGCGATGGCCGGTCACCTCGCGATATAACTCCTGAGATAAACACCTAACCTCTGTCGATGTAGTCCTGCTTTGCCACTGAGTTTCGGTCGCCTGAAAGTGTTGCTGTGGAAAGCTGGAAGGTCCCAAAAGTCTTTGTTGTTGAGGGTTTCGGTCGCACTTCATAAGATAAATTGTGTATGGCTAGAAACGGTCCTGAAAGCGTTGCTGTGGGAAGCTCGAAGGCCTCGCGAGTCTTTCGGCGCGAGAGGGATCCCGAAGGGTTCATTGATCAAGCCGTCCGAGAATCCAAGGAGCACGAGAAACTGTGAGAAGCGGTAGTACTTTCGACTTGGAGAAGCCAGAGGGGTGCTTGAGAGTGTGTGCGCAACGTGTGAGGTCGACGAAGGAAATAAACACTCGAGCATGTGGCCGAAACATCTGAATTCCCAAGGGTAAAACACCGCGGAAGGTTCAAGGTCTCTACAGAGCAGGGCAGAGAAGAGCGGCGGAAAGGAGAGATTGATCAAGTTTCCGATCTGAAATCTGGTGTCAACACGGTCAACCCAAACCACATGCTGCACCGCTCCCTTGGTCTTTCCGGGTTCCCCTCCACCCGTCGTCCTCCCATAGTCATTCATCGACGGAGTCCGCAGTCACCTACCACATAATCCATGGACAAACTGATTTATCGCGATCTGAATCCAACGAGTAGTCGCACGTTGATGCTAGGACCCAAAGTTCCAAAGCTCTCGGCAACTCAGAACATTCACCTGTGGTCGTCGAATAGTAGTCGCTGAGTCGCCGAGCTGTGTAAATCCGAGGAGCCTAGAGGGTTAGCAAATGGTGTAAGGTTTGTCGCACTTCTAGATACGACCCTCCGCAGCCAGTTTACCTTTGTACAGTGAACAACTGTCGAGGTATAGGTCAGATGTGGTACACGACCCCTCTGGTGCGAGTTTTTCCGTGATTTAGGACAACAAGGGACTGAGACGACGGAGCAGCCCTCGAGGGTTCGGTATCGTGCCATGGCCGATTTTGCCAAGCACTTGAGCCACCATGAGGACGATTCGCGGCAGTTTCTGCGTCCCTCACGGTCGCGCGGTGGCTAGATGAACATGGATCACATCAGTTTTACAATTTTCAAGTGATCCCCTCTGCAATGGAGCCAAATTCATCGCAGCCTCGGCTGCGGTAATAACGAGCCCCGATTTATCCCGGCATCCTGGCTCCCCCAGGAACATCAGGGCGCCTGCAGAACTCGGCGTGAATTGTAAACTGGTGCTCAATCGTTTCACGGATGTATGAAGTGATTGAAAGCTTACGAGTACGCAGCTAGGAGGTCTGAAGCACAATCGCAACGCTAGAGAGTAGTCCGTGCTCACAGCGATATATTTTTCTTCGTGGCGCATTCTTCCTGTTCGCAGCCATTTTTTCCTTGATTTAGGACAACAGGAAACTGAGACGACGACATTTGCGTTCCATGGCCAAGCACTTGAGCAAACACGAGGACGATTTGCGGCAGCCTCAGCGTCCCTCAAGGTCGCGCGGCCGCTAGATGAACATGCAGCGCGTCAGTTTAACAATTTTTAAATGATCCCCTCTTGCGGCCAACAGAGCCAAATTCATTGCAACCTCAGCTGCGATATTAACGGAACCCCGAATTATCCCGGCATCCTGGCCACCGAGGCATACCAAGGTACCTGCAGAACTCGGCGTGAATTGTAAACTGGTGCTTAGTCATTTCACGGATGCAAGAAGTGATTGAGAGCTTATGAGTACGCAGCTAGGAGGTCTGAAGCACAATCGCAACCCTAGAGAGTAGTCCGTGCTCACCGCGAAATCATTTTCTTCGTGGCGCATTCTTCTCCCGAGGAATTTCACTGTGGATCGCCAAAGCTGGACGCCACCGCCGGCGCTCGCTCACCCGGCGGGAGACTACCCCCAGTTCCAGTTCTGATTACAGCCCCGGTCCAGCATATGTGTCTTTCCCTATGTCGAAGCTCCGGCGAGCAGCGTCCAGGATGCGGCGAAGTCATCAGTGATCACAGAATCGTTGCCAATATTGCCAATGCGGCCAACCTTTCATCTCGTATGAAGATCCTCCCCGACAGTAGATGGCCATAGCAGCATGTCACACACCTCCTTCAGCCTCAACCAGCCCAGCCCAGGTTCCGCATAAAACCGCTGGAATTCAGCCATCGCTGCAGTTTGCCGACGTACCCGTCATCCTCGACACGACCATGGATCAGCACTCCAGAGTCCACTCGGCCTGCGACCTCGTTTCACTATCCGTCTGGTTAAAGACGCCGCCAATTGGAGCGAAAGTTGCGACGATAATCTACGACAGGACGCGGTAAGTGTTCGTGGGATATTGCCGAAGCCGAAGCCGAAACTCAACCACATCACAGGCGTCGTTCAACTTGCGATATGGGCTTGCGCAACAACGCAAGGCAGAATTTCCCTGGAGATATCGCACAGTTCAGAAACGTGTTCTCGCTTGGCTATATAAATACGTATTCGCTAGAGATACTGACAACTTCAAGTTGTAATCGGTAAAGAAAGCAAATGGAAATGCAATGAAAAGCATTGCCCGACTTCAATTCTTTCGCGCGGCGCTGGGGACTCTTCCATCGGCATCCAAAACCGGAGGCTCCGCTTGCACGTCCGCAGAACCTGCATAGGGCATACTCGCGTATGCCATCTGCCCTTCGGGACTAGTATGCACGACGTACGATGAGTATTGTGGTGGGTACGCCGTGAAAAAAGTGGCAGGAAAGAGCTGTGGCGGGGGTGGGTACGCAGTAGTCCCTTCGCCTTCCGGCCCTGCGTTCGACGGGGCGGTAGTAAGATAAAACTGATGGTAGTACGCTGGCTCCCCCGACTTATGGCTGGGAAGGAGGGGGTATTGAGCATACAAAGGGGGTGTATATCCCACTGGTGCTGAGTCTGCACCGGGGTCTGTAGACGGTGATCCGCTGGGCGGAGGCGACGATTCAGACTCGGGCTCGCCTTGATCACTGCGTGCAATGTGTTTGCCTGGTCATGGTCAGTGTTGCATTATTGGCCAAAAAACAATCTATCAAACCTTTTCCATCGCGCTTCTTGTAAGGACCTCGTTTTGCTCCCTTTCTCCGTTCTTTTCTCTGCGAATCATCGATGAGCATCCGTCGATTAGAAATTGGCGGCCACAACCTGGGAATCCAAACATTCTTCGACTCCATACCCATATCTCACACATCTCAGGCAAGGCCTAGCTTGATCGCACTTCTTGCAAGCCTTTTGACATTTTGTACATGCATTTTTGACCTGCAGCCGTTTCGCACGGACAAACTGGGACGCAGAGAGAACAGTAGGGAACGGGGGATATATGTTCGTGGAGGAATCGTTTGTGGGGGAGTCGGGAAGATCGTCGATGCCATCGCCATTTCTTTCACGGGGAGAGGCCATCGAAGGGGAGGAATATACGTAGAGAAGACTTGAGCCCGGCAGCAAGACGGGGGGAACTAGATCGACAACCCTGGTGTGCGAGGCAAGAATTATACTTAGCGGAGTAACACATGACTTTGGATGAAATACGAGAGACAAACATACACAAGGGTGTCGACAAAGACAGAGATAACCACTTTGGGGAAAATCAACAATGGATCACGGGAGAATACCTCGAAGAAAAGTTGTAGTTCAAGGACTGATTGGATAGATTAACAAAATTTGCATGCGAAAATGTCAATCCACATGGGTGAGCGCGGCATGAAATGTAGTCTTACGTCTTGGGTTTTCACGGTGTAGACTCGTTGGCAAGAGCTTAAATACTTGGGATCAGTTTGGTTCAAATTGGCGGGCAATCGCCGGCCCGGATCGTTACAGGCGTTACATCATCACGTTTGTGTGACACACTAATGTCGACTCGATCGCGCAAGAGACGCCACACACAGGCGTTCCCTGAAGAGGAAGAGAACGAGGAGCTCGACGACGTTGACGACGGAAACCCAAAATACGTCGAAAGTACTGGCCAGGATCGCCTCGACAAAGAACGCGAGGTGTGGGACGCGTTCAAAGACGAACATGTAGAAGGTCGGACATCCCTCGTTCCAATTCGCGACTCGTTCACATGAATCTATCCAGTTTTTGACCTTTCTTCAAGTTTATGGAGGAGGTTCGATTTGGTGCGCGAACTTGACCAGCAAGATGCCAGTGGGTGATGGATTGCGTCCAGTAGCAATTTGCACTTGCCTGAAACCGCTTGCAGGAACCACGGCTTCTCTACTGGACTCTTTCATGAAATACGTTCATCTTCGGCGTGCTCTTGTCCAACCTCCAACTCCTGCCGGTCCCCGGGTTCCCGAGACGGAGGCGGAGACATTGGAGAATCCGGAGTTGACAGAGTTGAACGAGAATCCAGACTTGAACGAGAATCCAGAGCTGAAGGAGAATCCAGAGCTGACCGAGAATCCAAAGCCTAACCCGGAGGACCTGCCTCAACTCGCAATAGCGAACCCTGCAACCGATTCCGACGAGCCTCTGCCGCCCGCCAACGGAGCCGAAAACGTTGTAGAAAACGGCGCCTCATCCTCTTTGAACAAGCTCCCTGTCGCTCCGCCACCGTTAAATACCGACCGATTAAACAACAGCAGAGAACTCCTGGCCACCATTGCCAAATTGGCTGCAGTATCTATCCGCGATCGAGAGGAAAAGGTCAATCTCACCCTCGCTGCTTGTGACTCTGTACGTCTTTCATTGCATTGCCCGCGATTATTAACTGACGGTCAAATAGGTGGAACGCAGTATACGCCTCCTCGACCAAGCCATACAAGAGCAGGAGCATGCCATCTCCCTCGGCGCTCGCCCCGGCACACGTCTAGCCCCAATCCTGCTCCCCGAGCTCGTTATGCCCAGATGGAGCAAGCCCGCCCGCGTCACGCTCAGCCCCGACTTGGACGACGCGCTTGGTGGGGGCGAAAACAAGGCTCCTGCACCATCACAACAGCGTCGTAAAAAGCCTAAGAAGGGTCGAAAGAGAGACGCCGTCCCGAATGAAGCTGTCGTTCCCCCTCCGCGACCAAAGCCGCCGCACATTCCAAATCCTGACCCGACCGAGCCGCGCTACTGCTACTGTGATCAAGTGTCTTTCGGCGAGGTGCGTGAATTCCCCTTCCCTGGCTTTCACCGTGTTTACTGGCGATGACTAGATGATTGCCTGTGACGATCCGCGTTGCGCACGAGAATGGGTGAGCAAAGCAACCTCGAGCTAGCAATGTGTCGTTTACTGAAGCTATCGCAGTTCCATCTTAGCTGCACGGGACTCCCCACGGCTCCGGAGGGTCGGAAAAAATGGTTTTGTGACGAGTGCACACTAAGGAAGAACCAGAAACGCAATCGATGAAGGCGACATACATGTATATATCCTATTTTCTGTCGAGTTTGCATTACTACGTTATGATGTACATTTATCTCAGGATCAACCTCGACACCCACAGTACGATCAAGTATAATTCACTTTTTTATTGGCCAATGTTTCCATGTACAAGTCTGAGAAACTATCAGCGCGGACCACCAAGCAGCTGCAGACCATCTACCTGTGTCATTTCGGAGCTTCCAGTACTCGGAAATGAGCTAATTCAATTCAGTTTCGTTCGTCTTGACTCCTTGAGATGTTCCGCCGTCTAGAAACCAGCATTGGCCGATGAATACTTACACGACAGCAAGGGCAACGCCGACCTTTGTCTCAAGCTCGTTTGCCTCTGCACGAAGCTTCTCGACTTCTTTATGTTGACATCGAAGGAAAAGTGGCTTCGGCAAGAATCGGCGGCGTGCCTGAGAGTGAGACAACACGTCAAAATCACTGGCGTTTCCTTTTGAACCACAACCGCGACTTGGCAAAGTCCGCCCGGCCGCCGCAATTTTTGAGTTTCAGTGGACCGCCCGTTGACCGCCCGGGGGTGATAATACATCCTATTTGCAGGGCTGTTTCGGTTCCGGCTAGTTGGCTTCTCTCCAGAAACCAAACTACTAATAAAATATCGGAGGTATTATCGGCAACAGATACGATGCTGCGATGTAGATGTAGAGGTTTCGTACTCCGCAACGCAGGGATCGTCGTCCTGCTTTACATCGCAGAACTCTTGGTGTAGAAGTACAACATGAATAGCGGCAAATGATCCTCGTGGGTCGCAGAAAACCTCTGGATGACGACTAACAGCAGCGGTAACGGTGCCGAGCGCCAATCTCGTTCCAAAGAAAACAGCGCTGAAGGGTCTTTGGTAAATTCTGGACAGCGGAGATACATATACAGGGTCCCTGTCAAGAATGCTTCCTGTCCCCTCCCTCGTTTTTTCTTCCATTCCTACTTCTTCATGTCTTACAATCCTGCCTATGCTAACAGTTATGGGGGGGCGCTATTTGATGAGTTTGACCCATACCAGCGGGAGGATAAACCTGTCCCAAACTTTCGGTATGCGCTGCGAACCGAGAAGGGCGCAAAACTGACGCGTTTCTGGGCAAGGTTCACGGGGGAGAGGGTGCGCCTAAGCCGATGGCCTGCACACATCATGCGGTGGCCTGCTCTGGTTATTCTTGGTCAGTTGTGTCTCCAAGGACTTGGATGGGGGTTTCTTGCCGTGGTCAAATATCAGGGGCCTCTGGCCCTGCCACACGCTTTCGCTTCCTGGGTGGCGGACAACCCACATCTTGTCACACTCATTGCGACGCTCATTTCAACTTTATTGGCCGGCTGTTCAAGTTTGTACGTGCTAAGCGCGCTACCGATGTTTTAATCTAATGAAATCTACAGTTTCTTCTCGTATGCTCTCCGCAGGTCCATGTCGCTGTATCTCCTCCGGCCCATGTCGCTAGCTGCATTGGGCGCCAGTGTAAACATTTCTATGCGCTCACTCGTTTTTCACCGCCGGAATTGGAAGTGGCCCGCCGTTTCGCTTTTGTGTTTTATCATGGCTGGCATTCAGACGTCCGTCTGGTCCACGCTCATAACTCCAGTAAAAGTCACCATCTCGACCCCTCTAGTCGGACGCGAGATCGACCTGGCGAGCCCGATTCTTCAACAACTAATATTAAATGACCCGCAGACGTTGGCTGTGTGCCAGGCCGCAGGTGCGCTTGGACTGTACTACTCCTTTGACTTGTGGGATTTTTACCAGGCATTTATATAGAAAACGGGACGGAAGTATATGGAGGCGTTCCAGAGAGTGGCTATGCGAGCGGGCAGTCGTACCTCGGACTCCCGGCAGCCGTTTCCTTGCTGGGCAAGGGTTTCAATGTTTCGACTCGTACGAATCTTTCTATGCGTTCTAAATATAACCTCAAGTTGTATACAGGTGGAATTCTGGCCGCCTCGTTGAATGACACGGTTGTAGGCTCTTGGTTCGTGCCCGCTACAGCGCAGAGCCTAGATCCACGCCTCAAGGGCATCTCGGACAATTATTCCATGGTTCAACAAGGTAAGTTCACATCGCTCAAGTGACCTCTATTTTAAACGACCATTGTCCAGGCTTCAGCGCCGATGTGTCCTGCTCTCTTGAGACTCTGTCAAACGACACATCACTGGCTGTTTGGGCGGAATACGACTATGTCGAGTCGTGGCATGCGAATGTGGTTGCGCAATCCAATATCACCTACGTGATTGCATTCTCCAATTGCACAACGTCGGACAACGCAAGTAAGTTTGAACGGAGAGCGCTTTGACCAAGCTTACCCATGATTATAGTGAACATTACGGATGCCTATACCAAAGATGGCCCTGATGCAGCGTACCTCTGGGCAATTGGATGCGATCCGGTAGCAGCTGCCCCGAATAATTACAGTACGCATGTCCCCACCTCCGGGCACCCCATACTGAGCCCGTCCATACAGCCTTGATTATGCAGGCTTCGGGAAACTATTCGGAGCTGAGTGGCTCGGTCGATACGAGCTATCTCGTGTGCCAGATTTCGCCGAAAATGACTGTCATTAATGCGGAATACGACGGTGAAGTCAATTCCATTGTCCAATCTGTCAATGGGACGAGTGTGGATGGCGGTGGGGCGGCTGGGAAGTTTGCGATGTATATTATCACGGATTTGGTGTGGCACCAGCAGGGGCTAACGGTGAACGGGGTGGCGGAGCAGTTGTTGGAGCTATCAAAGACCGTGGGAGACGATCAGCGATTTCAGGTTGTGGTGAGTGCCCTGTTGGCCGGGAAGCGCTAAAGCTTCACAAGTTGCAGGAACAATATCTCCAAGGTGTCGTCGAGTATAGCGGTTCTATCCTAAGGGCATGTCTGTCCGCCAGGGATCTAGCATTCAACGGCGGAGTACCGACTAATATAACGAATCCAACAAGCGGGACGTGGAATACAGAAACCATGGGTTGGAAAGGCTTCTCGGCCGGCACCACCCTTTGGATTCTCGTTCCCAGCATTTTCATGGCCACCTCTACCCTTGCCCTCGTCATGGTCGCCCTCTACCGCCACGGTGGCGAGATGCTACACGGCGAGGCCCACTCCTTCGATCCCTCCAATCCGTTACATCTGATCGCGGTCGCCGCTGCCGGCGGGCTACAAAATGTGTTTAAGGGATTCCGAGACAAGGATATCAATGAGGGGGCGAAGCTTAATGTTGTGATGGGGGTGGTGCCGGGGCGGGGGCCTGCGTTAGTGAGGGCGGACGAATATGTATCCGAGTCGGTGCATTTGGATGCGTTTGCGCCGGAAGTACCACTGCTCTCGCGTTGACGAAATCCACTCTTTATTTAAGCATTTTGTAACACGCTTACGCACATAATAGACATGTAAAGATACACGGTGCGTTGTAGTCTCGCCGCAGCCTCTATACAATTGTTGTGAAGATAAGTAGTCGTTCACGCGTGAGCATGGGATTTCACCATGGGTAACTTTTGGCCTACGAATAGTTACGATGTCATATGTAGAAGACTGATTGTTCCAGTTGTGGGACCATGTCAGTATAATATACCTCCTCCTCCACCTGGTTTCACTCGAAGGTGATCGATGATCGTGGATCCTGATCAGAGTGGCTGTGTGATCCCAACAGTTGTCGGCTCTCACTCAAACCTCGACGCTAGACTACTACTGTTGGCCGATAACTGTTCACGTTCAGTGGCCGAAGCGAAACCCGAGACCTACCCACCCGTTTTTTTTCGTCAAAAGCATGGGGAATGACGGTGGTTCGATTCCTGACCGCAGAGATCTCGTGAAGAGCAAGCCAAAGGCAGAGGCTCTGGACAAGGCAAACCAGACCCGCGCGCGGTGGGGATTTTGTGCGCTCTCCAAGCGCCGGCTGCAGGAGCCAGTGGTCTCGTGTGCATTGGGGAAACTGTACAACAAGGACGCTATCATCGAGTTTCTGCTTGACCGAGATGCATATGGCGACGGAGAGAATATCTGCGGCCACGTTCGCTCGTTGAAGGTTAGTTGTACTGCTCGTGTTATTATCGAGGTCATTAAGTTTGATTCCAGGACGTGAAAACGCTCTCGCTGACTGCGAACCAGGCGCCCGTTCCGGCTGGGAAGGAGCCATTGGAGCACCCGCAGTTCGTTTGCCCCCTCACGCTCAAGGAGATGAACGGCGCCACACCTTTTGTTTATCTCCGCCCATGCGGGTGTGTGCTCTCCCTCGCCGGACTCAACGCTATGCGGTCGACGCCCCCGGACGGTGACGGTCAGACGGAGAAGGACACTTGTCCGCAATGCGCGGCAAAGTACTCGCACGGCACCGATTGCATTCCACTTAACCCCGGGGCCGATGAGGAGGAACGCCTGCGTGCCGCTCTCTCTGCACAACGTCTGCTTGAACCGGTCAAAAAGTCGAAGAAGCGCAAGGCCGCGGCGGACGCTGCTGCAGCGGAGCCTCCGGCGAAGAAGGCGGCCACTGCCACTATTGCGACGGCAAGCAACTCGTTGCGGAGTACACTTGCGATGGAGGAAGCGAAGCGCAAGGCGGGGATGAGTGATGCCGTGAAGGCCCTCTATTCTGGCAAAGATACGGGCAGGAAGGAGACGTTTATGACCATGGGGACCTTTACACGGGTGAGTCGGCTGCACGAAAAATATTGTTGTGTGCTGACTCGCCGTCTTTGCAGTACGCATAGTCATCCGGTTGCCTTGTATGTAGCATAGATGTACTCTGTAATCTCATTGCCTTGACTTGTAACTTGCAAACGTCCGAATACAGTTACTGTACGATGAATTAGATCTACATAAATAATACCAGGAAAGCACAGCGTCGGCGCAAACGAGTGTGAATGGTGCAAGGATAATAATGTAGGAAGAATATAAACTGTCCGATGGCGCACTCTATACCACAACTGTCCGTTACCACAACAGAGTCCATGCCGCACCAAGTAGAGAGGCGACCATGACGGTGGTTAAACCCCACGTCTGACCGCCGAAGAGTGCGGGCCGTCGCGCGCCGCTTTCTGCGAGTGCGAACATGGTCGCAAATGCTTGTGTCGGGTTAGGCGCGCCGGAGACGGTGACGGTCGCGGCCTTTGGGTTGGTGGTGGAGGACATGTTGCTCGCGGTGCCCGAGGGGAGGACGGTGAAGCGCGGGGAGGTGCCGTACATGACGCCGTGGGTCGAGTTGAGGAACAGCAGAAAGTAGTCGTCGCCCGGGGGCACGTCTTGGAGCAGAATGTTTATTGACTTTTGGGACGAGTCTGCTGAGGGCACTGTGGACGCGCGGGGTGGTTGAGTGATACGGACATGTCAGTGAGCCGGTGCTCACCGTTCTTTGCGACGAGGGTGAGTCCGTCGCTGTTGAGGCGGGACATTTCAATGTCGAACGAGGTGACGCCGTCGAGCGCGCCCTTGACCCAAGATACCATCCGAGTGTCGCCGTTGGCCCACTGGTCGTTCAGTTTCGGTGCAGTAACGACGAAATATGCTGGATAGAGTGAGCCAAGGGCCATAGAGCAGCAGGAAACACCGCACCAGAGGCGGAGGAGACGAGGGCAGCGAGCACCAGCGTGGGGGTGCGTAGCAGATACATGACGGTCGTGGATAAGAGACGCGTTCAAGGGTCGATGTCACACTCTTGTCACACTCTATTCTTGCTTACATGGTCTACGATAAAAAGTGCTTTCCATCTAGGTCCCTCAGTCTCATCGCCGCCTGCTCGGGGGTCAGATCTCGCTGCGCCTCCGCCATCAGCTCGTACCTGTACAAAATCAGTACAAGTCGCGGCAGAAGAGTGCACAACGCACCCAACCAGAAATTTGCGGATACTCGCGCTTCTCAGCAGCGGCGGCGCAAAGTGCAAATGCAAATGTGCCACATCGTCCCCTGACGACAGCGTCGGGCGCTGATGGATGCCCATCGAATAGGCAAACAGACAAGAGAACAGGTTGTCGTAGCGGATGGTAATTTGTGACAACATGTCTGCAAACGCGCTCTTTTCTTCCGGGCTCAAGTCGGAAATCGCGGAAATGTGCCGCTTGTAGGGCAATACTGGCGGGAAAGGAGTCAGATATGCATTTCTTGCACCGAACTACGCGTCCCTCACACAGAATTTCGTACGGCCAGGTTGCCCACCACGGCACAACCGCGACCCAGTGCTCATTCTTGACCACGACGCGCCCCTGATTGCCCGCAAATCCGATCTCTACGTGCGCGTATTCACAAAGCATGCACGGTCTTCCTATATCACCATCACCTTTAAAGGTAAGAGTCGGTAATTAAAAACAGTGGGTGGTTAACCTTGTGGGCCTTTGGGCGCCTCGGACGGGGCCACAGTTGACTGTGCGTATTTCTCTAGGGATGCGAGCTCCATTGCCGGGAGCGTCGGAACAGCCGACAGCGACCACACTTGGCCGTGCGGATGCGGATTCGAGCAACCCATCATGGCACCTTTGTTCTGTGTTGCTATTAGGTGCGGCCATGGTTGCTCATGGGCTGACAACAGACCTCGAAAATCTGCACGTACTTGATGCCCTCTTCGTTGCTGCGCTTGGTGTATATTGCGGTCCACTCCTCGATGATCCGTTCGATGTCGGCTAGGGGCAACCGCGAGAGGGTGAGGTCGTGGCGCGGGTGGAAGATGAGCACATCGCAGCCGCCGTGCACGGGCTCGGTCGCTAACAGCGGGTGGGGTGCGATTGGAGCGATGGGTGCGGGCGCGGGCAGGACTGCTGCGAAGTCGTTCTCGAAGGCGTATGTGTGCTCAAACTTTTCGTTGACCTGGCCCCCGGAGCGTGTGTTCCCCGGACAGAGATAGCATGCGGGATCGTACTCTGGGAGATCCGTCGACTGAAGTGTTTCTGTCTGGCCGAGCCAGGGACGCTTCGCGCGGTGGGGGGAAACGAGAATGTACTCGTTGGTAAGCGGATTGACTGCGATGGATGCGATGAGTGGCGTATGTAAAATAAATAAGTAAACTGGGTGTACATCTGCGGTGTGGATGGCTTGTTGGGTCGAATTCTGCCATGGGCGTTTAAACCAAATCGGTTGCAATTCTTTAGAATTTCAAGCGACGATCAGCGTAGCCGGTCTGATGCCATCTCCATCAACCGCTCTTGCCTTATGCAGTCGTCACAGTCCAAGCGCAGACGCGTCGAGCGTTCTCCGTCCCCGACCTACCAGCTCGACGAGGACGATTCATATGTGCCTTATGTGTCCGTCGCCCAGCGGCGCAAGGAGAAACTCGCGAAACTCTCCTCATTGGCTTCACCGTCCGAAAAACAAAAGGCAAAGAAGCAGCAGGAAGAGTTAGAGGAGCGCGAGGATGCTGAGAAGGAGGAGGAGCGTCGGAGGGAGCGCGCAAGAAAGGAGCGCACCCTTCTCATGGAGGCGCAGGAGGTCCATTCCAAAAAAGCTGCGGAAGGTCGGTACCGGGGTGTTTAGGGTTGAACCAAGTCATTTCTAACAGCGTATAGATGCCAAAAAGACTGAAGTCGAAAAGGCCGCAGAAGCAGACGCTGAGATTCTGGAGGCTATAAAGAGTCGCCGGAAATTAGCCTCGGATATGGAGCTGGCAAAGGGAATTGCGTACACCGAGTCGCTCACCACCAGGTATGACTCGTTCGCCGTAAGTTTCCCTTCCACACCATCTGAGCATATTCTAGCTGGCGGCCACCACGATATATTCGAGATCGGTCTAACGAACAGCACCAGAAGGTGCGCGACAAATACCACATTTTGGTGGACGGGGAAGATATTCCTCCGCCAATAGAGCACTTTGCCGTATGTCCTAATTCCCTTGCTATTTCATTATGCTTCAACCCCTGACTAGGACATGAAAATACCGGAGCCCATTCTGCAGTACCTTAAGTCTAATCGCATCATAACTCCCACTCCAATCCAGTTGCAGGGTATACCAGCAGCGTACGTATTCCTTGCCAGTATTATCCCGCCCTCTAACCCATCGCGTAGTTTCACAGGACGTGACTTGATCGGCATCGCGTTCACTGGCTCTGGTAAGACCCTTGCCTTCTGTCTCCCGCTCATCATGATGGCCCTTGAGGAGGAGACGAAATTGCCCTTCATCCGCGGCGAGGGTCCCGTCGGCGTCATTCTTTGTCCCTCGCGCGAGCTGGCCAACCAGACATACGAAAACGTTGTTGCATGGTGTTCGGCGCTCGCCAAGTCGGGCAAGTACCCGCAGCTCAACACGCTGCTGTGTATCGGGGGGATATCCATGAACGAGCAGAGCCATGTTATGAGCAAGGGCTTGCATATTGTTGTCGCAACGCCCGGTCGGCTCATTGATATGCTGGAGAAGAAGAAGTTTACGTTCAATAATTGCAAGTATCTTTGCATGGACGAGGCGGACAGGATGATCGACTTGGGGTTCGAGGACGACGTCCGGAACATCATGAGCTTTTTCAGGGTGCGTACCATTCTTTTACATGCGACTCGTCTGAGAGTTTTCCAGGGACAACGGCAAACACTATTATTCTCTGCGACCATGCCGCGGAAAATTCAAGACTTTGCGCAGCAGTCTCTCATCAAGCCTGTGCTGGTGAATGTCGGTCGTGCGGGTGCTGCGAATCTCGACGTACTACAAGTCGTCGAGTACGTCAAGCAGGAGGCGAAAATGGTGTACTTGCTCGAGTGTCTGCAAAAGACGCCGCCTCCGGTCATTATATTTAGCGAGAACAAGAACGAGGTCGATGGTAAGCGACGTTCAGGTCAAGTTTTAAGTTGGCTCCAAGACTGAATATATCGTGTAGATATTCAGGAGTATCTGCTTTTGAAGGGTGTCGAGGCTGTTGCAATTCACGGGTCGAAAAGTATGGTATCCTTCATGCCTTCCGAGGGCTATCTTCTAATTCGCTTGCAGCACAGGAAGAGCGGCAGTACGCTATCAAGTCTTTTAAGTCGGGTGCAAAAGACGTGATGGTCGCGTCTGGCGTCGCGTCCAAGGGTCTCGATTTCAACGACATCCAGCACGTTATCATCTTCTCGATGCCTAAGGAGATCGAGGACTATGTGCACCAGATTGGGCGTACGGGGCGTAGCGGGAAGACGGGGATTGCGACGACGTTCGTGAATATGAACACGCCAGAACCGACGCTGCTGGATCTCAAGTACCTGCTGTTGGAAGCAGGTCAAAAGTACGTCGTTCCTTGGGTCTTGGATGCGCGTTGTTTATCTTTCTATAGGGTCCCGCCGTTCCTGTCCACGATTGATGATACTCAGGGTGGGTCAGTGAAGGGATGCCCTGTCTGTGGTGGTACGTTATTCCGTTTTATTTTGTATGCGGTTGATATACATCCATTTAGGACTTGGACACGGTATTTCAAACTGCCCCAAGCGCGAGGACGCACAACGACGGCTTATGGCGTCTCATCGCACGGCGGACGACGGAGGAGGAGGATATTAGCTGATATTTAGTGGGCGTCAGGGTGGAGCCCGCTTGTACATGTTTTTAGCGCTTTTAGCGATGAATGTTCGATGAAACAACGGAATTTGAATGCCGTATCACCCATATCTTGGAGACCCATTTAGAGACGGATGTAATTTTGGCTTTCCTGTTTCCCTCTCTCCTTCATGAACTCTCCCTGTGCAGTATAACCACACACTCTCTTGTTATGGATGCGCGCGTTAGATCTTCGCGTCTTCCCGACGTTTCGACCCCTCTTGCTCGCCTCTTAGACACTCCGAGCACATCCACTCCCTCTTTCGCTTTCGCCCGACAAGGAGATAGATGGGTGCTCTCCCGAAGTCGAAAATTGATCGTCTTCGGCGCAGCTGTCCTCTCCTTCGCCCTCTTTTTAATCCTCCGCGACCTGAGCACCTTGTCCGCACAACCCGAAGCCTGGCAGCAACCTACGGCACCACCACTTCTCCCCTCGCTGAGGGACGCACTCACTGTTACCACCACAGTCACCACGACATTTACCGCGCCTGCCACCACGGAGACGGCTTCGATCGACGCGCCGTCACTCGTCGATCCCGTTGCCTTCGTACTGATCGCGTGGTCCGAAGACGCTGCCTCAGAAGCAGCCCTGCTAATTAAGGTGCGCTTCCTTTACACGTTCTATACAGGCCTCCGCTGACGTTTAGAGCAGTCTGTTTTAATATACAACAGCAGTCCTTCCGAATTCCACATAATATGTGACGACCCGGCAGAGAAATACATACGAGCCAGGCTCGCACTTATCAGACGACCACTGCATCCGTTAGCTGTACGGTTTTACCAACCTACATTGCAGAGCATGATGGACCGCATCGACCGTGAAGGGTCTATTCACACCGATCACTCTGCTGGCGCCGGTGTGTCGTATAATATTGCGTGTCCCAACCGTCCACTAAGAGTACTATAGCTGGGCTCATGAAGCTCTTCATCCACGAAATCTTACCGCCTTCGGTGAAGAAGGTTATCTTCGTTGACACGGACGCCATGCTGATCGCCGATCCGACATTGCTGTGGAATACGTTTGACGACCTCAAACCTACCACGGCCTTCGTGATGGCGAGGTGCGCAATTTTTGTTTTTTCATTTGCTCCTATATATATATTCAAACGCGCTCTCCAGCCACCCTGATCACGAGGCGGAGGAATGGCACAACGCATCGAGAATTTGCAGTTGTGTTATGCTCTTGAACCTGCAAAAATTCCGGGACATGCGTTTAATGGATTCCTCCATTTATCGTGCGGACACGAGCGGGCGATATCCTCCGGCCCTTGCGCCCTCCGCTTTCCGTGCAATGTACGGTCAGCCGAATGGGGAAGATGGTCGCTATGATAATGTTCGACTGGGCGACCAGGGCTACTGGTGGGCCATTGTGGACCACAACCCCCAACTCTTTGAGCCTCTCAGCTACGACTTTGAGGTCACCAGCTGTCTCGTGGACTCGTATCTCACTGGCTTGGGGGATGAAATGTCGACGGAGGAGCAGGAATTATCACGGCAGACACATGTGAAGGGTACTCCTCAAGAGGTATTTATTGATCTTCTTGCGTTGTATCCTGTTCTCATTATGGCGACTAGGGAATCGTGATTCTCCCAAAACTGCTTCATTTGTGAGTCCTCTAACCCAACCTCGGCATTCGCTCATTCTTCATTTTAGCAACTGTTTGCATGGAACGCCTCGTTACCTAGAATGGCCAGGCTGGTCTGATCCTACTAACCCACTAACTGTGCGATGGGGGCCCGCCGTTACCTACCACGTCGGCTTCAAATGGATATGGCTGAACAAGGGCAAACCAAATGCAACCTCACCAGATATCACGACCACCTCTGTCAAGTTCGCAGACGAACAGTTTGCAGACCAACATCCACATTAGATTCCTGTATGTACAAGCATTTATATATTTACAAGCCTGTTGGCCGGATATACTTTAGAATAGTAGGCTTTTCATGTATTTAGAGGTTCAGCGAGCCAAACAAATCAGTTACTATAATCCTCCTTTCTTGAAATTGAATTTCCGCACACTCTTGGGCGTAGACGCTGAAGCCGGCCGATGCGCGTACTTATCACGCCAGGTCGGATTCGAATCAGCTGACGTTCCTTGGCAAACGTGAAGAAAGCCGCCGCCGTATTTCTTGTACCGCTCTTCGGCGTATTTCTTCGCCATCTCCACATTGCCCAGTTTATCTGTGGCGACATCCAGCAGGCTCTGCTTAAAAGCGACGAAATCTTGGAAACAGCGTCAAGGTGAGAATTTGACGGAAAAAAACACACACAGAAAACTTGCCTTGGGGCGGCACGACGCTCATCAGTTCGAGAGTTTCGTCGTCCAGAACGTCCACCTTCGTGAGCGAAGGATCGGCGTCGAGAATAACCTGCCGATGAGCGACAAGCTTTTGGTGCAATGTCTCGGGGTCTGGACGGAACGGGGGAACTCGGCGGGACGGTGCCTCGCCTTCGGAGTCGGAAATGACTTCAACCACTTCTGCGGCAACCGGTTTGCGAGCATTTTTCTTGGGGCTCCACTCTATATCGTCGTCGTCGGCATACAACGCTCGGGCCGGTTCCAGTTGTTGTTCTGCATCCTTTGAAGGAGGTGCCCGCGCGGGTTTCCGTGAGCTTTTGGCCTTGGCCTTGCCTCCAGGTTTCGGAGTCTTCGGTCGATAACTCAGCTGGAGTGTTTGCCTGCCCGCGAGGAAGTCCTTCGCTTTCGAGCCAAGCTAACACCGCTGTCAGCGGTGGTTTATCCAGCGAACGACGGAGGATGTTACCTTGACGTACTGGGTATGCCACTTGGCGTTTGTTTGGACCGACTGCTCAATCAAGGCATCGAGGTACAGTAGCTTGTTGAACAACAGCTCAAGCACCTCTCTGGGGATATCTTTTCCGGCGCCGAAACTGGGATGTCTATCGTGTCCTTTGTCGCGAACGGCAGCTATGTTTGCGCCCTTGAAAACGTTGCGACAGTGGTCAACCGTCACATTTTCTTGACCGCGCTGGAGAGACTGCACGAGCTCAAGAACTTGCTTGGCCTCTTCGGTGAAGTCACCTGTTACCATCGAGCTTGCATTGACGCAGTTGTTGCATCGCGCATGACAATCCTTCTTGTCGAACTTCTCGCCGAAGTGCTGCAGGACTTGTGTACGTCGGCACACCGACTCGTTCTCGCAATATCGAATGACAGCCCAGGCGGCCTGGTCCTGCCTCTCTATGGATGCGGGGGTGGAAGTGCCGTCTTTGTCGTTGCGGATCAACTTGAGAATAGTTTGGAGATCCCTGAACGAATAATCTGGGAGAGATAAATCAAGATTCAAAAAGTTTTCGATGGTTCAGATGCGCACAAAGGATACAGTCGGCGGGTTTTTCATCGCGACCGGCTCTACCAGTTTCTTGGTAGTATCTAAGAAGAGCAGATATCAGAAAAGAGCGGCTAAGAGAGGAGGTCAAGTTACCCGTCCATACTCTTCGGGAGATCAAAATGGATAACAAATCGGACTACAAGCGCTCAACTGAGGTTCAGGACTATCCTTCGCACGAAGAAAGCTTACCCTCGGCTTTATCTATACCCATGCCAAATGCAATCTAAGCATATTCAGCATGCGAACGCAAAAAGTATATGGGAACAAAAATCACCGTTGCTACGATAATATGGCATTTACCACTCTTCCATTCGTTAAGAACCTCTTTCTTCTCCTCTTTCCCCATTTTGCCATGGAAGTGTTTAGCGTTCAAACCTTTCTGCCGCAATTGCTGGGCCAGCTTCTCGCAGCTATCCCGCCCATTTCTATAGATGATGCCCGTTTTATTTGGGTGAGTGCTCTTGATAAAACTAACCATCTCCTCGACGGATCGTTTCGGAACCACGCTGTAAAACAAATTGGTCCGATTGAAAGACTGCTCGAACACCGCTGGATCCCTGAGTTTCAAGCGGACCAGGATGTCATCAATGGTCTTGCGGTCTGCGGTTGCGGTTAAAGCCATAATGGGGACTTCGGGATAGTCGTCGCGAAGGGTATGAAGCTCTTGGTACTGAAATGGACGTTAGTGGTCAACAACAGAGGAATGAAATGGACGCGTACAGCTTCGCGGAAGTCCTGGCCCCAAGTCGAGATGCAGTGCGCCTCGTCGATCACAAACCGCGCGAGCTGACCCGATCGGTAGAGGTGTCCCAACACATTCTTAAGAGTACCACTGAGTTTCAGCCGCTCCGGTGTGACGTACAGAAGGGACGGTTTTGAGTGGCTGCTATATAGACAGTCTTGGATGTGTCTCAACTCCTCGCCTGACGTGTCCGAGTTCAGGTAGACAGCGTCAATCCTCTTGGCTTTCAGTCCGTCGACCTGGTCGGTCATGAGGGCCATGAGCGGTGACACTACGACTGTGACGCCCTTGGTCTGCCCGCCCTGACAGACAGCTGGAAGCTGGAAACACAACGATTTGCCACCGCCAGTGGGCATTAGAACAAAGACATCGCGGCCTTCCATGGCAGCACTAATAGCTTCGTACTGGTTTTTTCGAAAGCTGCGGAGGTCAAAGGTTCTGGCTAAATGGTGTTTGATCTCGGTGACGTGCGGTCCAGTAAGATCCTCTAAAGGTACTTGTGGGGGGACTGGAGCCTCGCTCGGAACGGCGTCGTCGAGGTAGTCCATTGTGACATCGGGTAGATCCGCCCACAAAGCCTCGTCGTCGTCGGGAGGATCGAAGGTTTCGTTCCTCTCCCTAACACTGACGAAGGTACTGTCGCGGGTGCTGACGACCGAGCCTTCTCTAACGACAGACGTGCTGGTGCTGGCATACGAGGTGGCCTCGTAGGACCGAGTCGTCACGGTCACCGGAGGAGGGGAAGTGGGACGGCGAATATCAGCGTAGGATGGGGTTTGCTGACGCGTCGGTGGTACGGAGGGGGCTGTGGCTATGGGTTCACCGGGAGGAACACCTTGGGCGCCTTTCTCCCGATGAGCGAGAAGGTGTTTGATGCCAGTAATTCGATCAGTCAAAAGCGACCTGGGTGACAACGATTAAACATAAAACGGTGAAAATGCAATGACGGGACAAACTTGATCGCCTCCGAGGTGTAAGCGTCGTCGTGGAGGGTGAGTTCGCCTGCATGAAATTTACAGACGAGCTCCAGATTCGAAATTAGCATTTTGTTCAGATCCCCGGTCGATTTCTGATCAACGGGAAAATGAATAACGGACAAGGAATACAAAATGTGCGACGCACGGAAAGTAGATCTGGGTACTTGGTTTCTGGAGCCGTATGTGCAATCGGAGCCGGTGGATTCGCGTGATTGTTCAGTCGCGCGGGAGTCGAGTGTGCGGTGGGCAACAGGGGAAGGCGATACTCGGGGTGATCCCGGTCAAGCATTGTGAATGGATTGGACTCGAAGGATTCCATCTTATGCCACGGCTCGTCGTCATCGTCGGGAGGAAGTACGGCTTTGGCTTTGCCCTTTCCCTTGTCGGTTGTGCGAGGGCGGGGTTCCGGCTGGAGAAGATTCTCCTTCTCCGATTTCAGACGCTTTGCGGGCGGCTGGTCAGGGGAAATGTACGTGTCCGAGGAAGACCGCTTGATGCCGGGAGACGAAGAATCGCTTGAGATGTTTATGGGATCGCGAAAGCGTGAGCTCGAGTGCGAGGGGGCGGCCTTGGACTTTCCAAAGCCTGGTGTAGAGAAGGAAGGGAGGGTAGTAGACGTCTGTCTCTGGACTAAATCGACGATACTTAGTAATGTGTGAGGGAATAAGGTGGCAATACTGACGAGAAATGGACGATGGTATCGAGTTGGAGGTCGCTGGTTTGAATTTGGCAGCCTGAAACGCGATGAGGGAAAGAAGCAAATTGAAGAAAATAGACATACCTTGGGCTGGGGAGGGTGTAGGGATAAGGATGCATTGGTAGCCTTGGGGAGGACGACGTGGTCGCTGAGGTTGTTTCTCGGGGCAGACGCGGACATGGCGCGGAGGAGAACGCGCAAAGAGATCAACGAAGCTTGACAGGGATCACGAGACTGACGCGTCAAGTCACATCACGAGTCACGCTCACGCTTTCAACCTTGTACTGTGATTTGGGCCTTTGGCAATCTGCACGGTTCATTCGCGATTCAGACCGCTCAAACTTGAAATGGGAAAAGCAATGTTCCCGACGATGTCGACGGGGGACATTGTCAACTCGCTCGGTGCATGGGGAGTCCCTATTGTCCAGGAGCAGCTTCACCGTCCGTCCCCGGACTTTGTCGAAGGCGTGTACTGCGCTTGCCTCTTCCAGGTCACAAATATCAACCACGAAACCCTCCGCGAGCCGGTACAGAAGCTCTTGAACCAGGCACAGACGGTCGACAAGGTGCGTCGCGCCAGCCGCTGTATTCGCTCCTAACGCGCTCTCAGGACCTGCACGCGACATCGCTCGCTAGCCACATCTTGCTCTACCATCTGTGCGTAACCGTGGAATGAGTATCGTCCGTGACTGACAGAATATACCAGAACACGTCTCGCAATGGCTGCCCGCATCGAAGACTTTTCCTCGAAGGATATCCAATTCCCAGAACGCGAGCGCACATTGTTTCTGCTCTCCGCCTTCATCAACTTTGTCAAATTTACCGAACAGTTCTGCGAGCCGTTTGTCAAGAAACTTCGCGACCGTTCAGATGACATTGTCGCGGAGCGCGACCGCGTCTCTCGCCGACTGTCAGACATCACCCAAGAAATCGATGTGATGAAGTGAGTGTTTGTAATGTGAAGAGAGCGATCCAATTAATCGCTGCGCAGGGCAAAAATGGCGGAGGACGAGCCACGATGCGAGCAATTACGAGCAGAAAACAGCAGTTTGCGTGCCAAAATGTTTGCGACCAAGGAGTTCCAGGTCGCTACCGTCGAAGAGGTGGAGAAGCTCAGGGCTGAGAAAAGCGCCCTCGTGGAGCGAAAGGTGAGGCCTTGCGGTCCTCGTCATCGTCTTGTTCCAACCCAGTTACCATTAGGAGGCTCTCAACGGCGAAATCGCGAGCATCTCTGAGGCTATGACACGAACGCGGTCGCGTATCGTTCAATCCCCAGAGCGTATCAAACGAACGATCACTACAATGAGCACGACTGCCGTAGAAGACAAACAGACGGTTGCTCTGCACGAAGCGAAGGCACGAGACCTTCAGGCCAAGATCAACGCCTTTTCAAACATTGAAAAGGTGAGCAGCTTTGCGGATGAGAAATACATGGTCGGTTAACGCGGGCGTTTAGGAAGTCCGCGGCTGCATCGAGCAGCTTCAGACGATCGAGAAGGAAGTCCACTCACTGCAAGAGTCACAGAAAGATCTCCACGAGCTCAAGGACCTCCTCGAGGACAAACAAATTGAGCGGAAAGAGCTTCATCAGCGCCAAGAGGTGGCTTTCACTGTCGTTCGATGATCGACCGCTGAACTATTGCCAGCGAGTGCAAAAACAACTCTCAAACGCGCAGGAGAAGCTTGAGCGTGCCCAAAGGCACGCTGAAGACCGCAAAGTCGCCAGCCAGAAGACTATCGACCGGCTGCAACGGGAATACGACGAGATGGCGATAGAAAGGAGAGATAACGATAAACAAGTCGAGGAACTTCGTGCAGAGGCAAACGAGCTTGAGACAAAGGTCCGCGTTGCCCTTATTGTCGTGTACTCATCCGCCAATGCTAGTTTCTAGATGGCGGAACATCTCAAGACGAACGAAACCGAATTAAATCAGCTCATTTCCGAGTACTGGAAGCTCCGAAATGACACAGGTAGATGGTCTGCAGCTGCTCAGTGGTTCGCGCTAATAGCTGCTCAGACTTATACATGGAAACATTGGCCAATAAACTTAATATGAAAGTGGATTTTACTTGATCGTACTGTGTGTGTCGAGGTAGATCCTGAGATTAATGTACATGATAGTGTAGTGTAAACAGTAATTTTTTTTTTTTTTTTTTTTAGGATATATACGTGTATGTCGCCTTCATCGATTGCGTTTCTGGTTCTTCCTTAGTGTGCACTCGTCACAAAACCATTTTTTCCGACCCTCCGGAGCCGTGGGGAGTCCCGTGCAGCTAAGATGGAACTGCGATAGCTTCAGTAAACGACACATTGCTAGCTCGAGGTTGCTTTGCTCACCCATTCTCGTGCGCAACGCGGATCGTCACAGGCAATCATTGATCACAGTAGCAGTAGCGCGGCTCGGTCGGGTCAGGATTTGGAATGTGCGGCGGCTTTGGTCGCGGAGGGGGGACGACAGCTTCATTCGGGACGGCGTCTCTCTTTCGACCCTTCTTAGGCTTTTTACGACGCTGTTGTGATGGTGCATCGCCCCCACCAAGCGCGTCGTCCAAGTCGGGGCTGAGCGTGACGCGGGCGAGCTTGCTCCATCTGGGCATAACGAGCTCGGGGAGCAGGATTGGGGCTAGACGTGTGCCGGGGCGAGCGCCGAGGGAGATGGCATGCTCCTGCTCTTGTATGGCTTGGTCGAGGAGGCGTATACTGCGTTCCACCTATTTGACCGTCAGTTAATAATCGCGGGCAATGCAATGAAAGACGTACAGAGTCACAAGCAGCGAGGGTGAGATTGACCTTTTCCTCTCGATCGCGGATAGATACTGCAGCCAATTTGGCAATGGTGGCCAGGAGTTCTCTGCTATTGTTTGATCGGTCGGTATTTAACGGTGGCGGAGCGACAGGGAGCTTGTTCAAAGAGGATGAGGCACCGTTTTCTACAACGTTTTCGGCTCAGTTGGCGGGCAGCAGAGGCTCGTCGGAATCGGTTGCAGGGTTCGCTATTGCGAGTTGAGGCAGGTCCTCCGGGTTAGGCTTTGGATTCTCGGTCAGCTCTGGATTCTCCTTCAGCTCTGGATTCTCGTTCAAGTCTGGATTCTCGTTCAACTCTGTCAACTCCGGATTCTCCAATGTCTCCGCCTCCGTCTCGGGAACCCGGGGACCGGCAGGAGTTGGAGGTTGGACAAGAGCACGCCCAAGATGAACGTATTTCATGAAAGAGTCCAGTAGAGAAGCCGTGGTTCCTGCAAGCGGTTTCAGGCAAGTGCAAATTGCTGCTGGACGCAATCCATCACCCACTGGCATCTTGCTGGTCAAGTTCGCGCACCAAATCGAACCTCCTCCATAAACTTGAAGAAAGGTCAAAAACTGGATAGATTCATGTGAACGAGTCGCGAATTGGAACGAGGAATGTCCGACCTTCTACATGCTCGTCTTTGAACGCGTCCCACACCTCGCGTTCTTTGTCGAGGCGATCCTGGCCAGTACTTTCGACGTATTTTGGGTTTCCGTCGTTGAGCTCCTCGTTCTCTTCCTCTTCAAGGAACGCCTGTGTGTGGCGTCTCTTGCGCGATCGAGTCGACATTGGTGTCACAGATGTGACGATGTAACCCTGCGACGGTCCGGGCCGGCGATCCCGCCAATTTGAACCAAACTGATTCCAAGTCTTGCCAACGAGTCCACAAAACCGCGAAGACCCAAGAGGTAAGTCTACATTTCATGCCGCACTCACCCATGTGGATTCACATTTTCGCATGCAAGTTTTATTAATTATATGCCTTCGACGCCGAGCTTCAACTTGGTGCCCAAGTTGACTCTATCTTCGCGGCCAATCAGTTCTTGAATCACAACTTTTCTTCGAGGTATTCCTCCATTCTCCCGTGACCCACCGTTGATTTTCCATCTCCCCAAGTCTGTCTTGTCGATACCTTTTCTCTGGTATTCCTTCATCCAAAGTCATGTGTTGTTACTCTGCTAAGTATAATTCTTGCCTCGCACACTAGGGCTGGTCATTCAGTCCCCCCGTCTTGCTGCCGGAATTCAGGCCTTCTCTACATATATTCCTCCCCCTCGATGGCCTCTCCCCGTGAAAGAAATGGCGATGGCAGCGATGATTTTGCCGACTCCTCCACAAACGATTCCTCCACCAACATATTTCCCCCGTTCTCTACTGTTGTCTCCGCATCCCAGTTTGTCCGTGCGAAACGGATGCAGGTCAAAAATGCATGTACAAAATGTCAAAAGGCTTGCAAGAAGTGCGATCAAGCTAGGCCTTGCCTGAGATGTGTGAGATATGGGTATGGAGTCGAAGAATGTTTGAACTCCCAGGTTGTGGCCGCCAATTTCTAATCGGCAGATGCTCATCGATGGTTCGCAGAGAAAAGAACGGAGAAAGGGAGCAAAACGAGGTCCTTACAAGAAGCGCAATGGAAAAGGTTTGATACATATTTTTTTTGGCCAATGCAACACTGACCATGACCAGGCAAACACATTGCACACAGTGATGAGGCCGAGCCCGAGTCTGAATCGTCGCCGCCCAGCGGATCACCGTCTACAGAACCCGGTGCAGACTCAGTACCAGTGGGATATACGCCCACTTTGTATACTCAATACCCCCTCCTTCCCAGCCATAAGTCGGGGGAGCCAGCGTACTACGATCAGTTTTATCTTACGACCGCCCCGTCGAACGCAGGGCAGGAAGGCGAAGGGACCACTGGGTACCCGCCTCCGCCTCAGCTCTTTCCTTCAACTTTTCTCCCGGCGTATCCGCCACCATACCCATCGTACGCTGTGCATACTGATCCCGAAGGGCAGATGGCATACGCGGGTATGCCCTATGGACGTGCATGTGGAACCTCCGGTTTGGGATGATGATGGAAAAGTCCGCAGCGCCGGGCGAAAGAAGTGAAGTTGCACAACGATTTTTCGTTCTATTTGCTTTCTGTACCGATTACAACTTGAAGTTGTCAGTATCACTAGCGAATACGTATTTACATAGCCAAGCGAGAACACGTTTCTGAACTGTGCGATATCTCCAGGGAAATTCTGCCTTGCGTTGTTGCGCAAGCCCGTATCGCAAGTTGAACGACGCCTGTGATGTGGTTGAGTTTCGGCTTCGGCTTCGGCAATATCCCACGAACACTTACCGCGTCCTCTCGTAGATTATCTCAACTTTCGCTGGAATTGGCGGCGTCTTTAGCCCGACGGATGGTGAAACAAGCTCGCGGATTAAGGCAGAGTGGGCTCTGAAGCGCTGATCCGTGGTCGTGTCGAGGATGTACGGGTATGTCGTCAAACTGCAGTGACGGCTGAACTCTCGTAGATTATCGTCTCAACTTTCGTTCCAATTGGCGGCGTCTTTAACCAGACCGAGAGTGGAACGAGGTCGCAGGCCGAGTGGGCTGTGGAGTGCTGATCCATGGTCGTGTGGAGGATGACGGGTACGTCGGCAAACTGCAGCGATGGCTGAATTCCAGCGGTTTTATGCGGAACCTGGGCTGGGCTGGTTGAAGCTGAAGGAGGTGTGTGACATGCTGCTATGGCCATCTACTGTCGGGGAGGATCTTCATACGAGATGAAAGGTTGGCCGCATTGGCAATATTGGCAACGATCCTGTGATCACCGATGACTTCGCCGCATCCTGGACGCTGCTCGCCGGAGCTTCGATATGGTAGGGAAAGACACATATGCTGGACCGGGGCTGTAATCAGAACTGGAACTGGGGTAGTCTCCCGTCGGGTGAGCCGGCGGTGGCGTCTAGCTTCGACGATCCACGGTGAAATCCCTCGGGAGAAAAATGCGCCACGAAGAAAATGATATCGCGGTGAGCACAGACTACTCTCTAGCTTTGCGATTGTGCTTCAGACCTCCTAGCTGCGTACTCGTAAGCTCTCAATCCCATCATACATCCGTGAAACGATTAAGCACCAGCTTACAATTCACGCCGAGTTCTGCAGATACCTTGATATGCCTGGGGGGGCAGGACGCCGGGATAATTAGGGGTTCGTTGTTATCGCAGGCCGGCTCCATTGGCCGCAAGAGGGGATCAGTTGAAAATTGTAAAACTGACGCGATCCATGTTCATCTAGCCGCCGCGCGACCGTGAGGGACGCTGCAACTGCAAATCGTCCCCATGTTGGCTCAAGGTAAAATTGCCTATGGAGCGATACCGAGCCCTCGAATGCTGCTTCGTCGTCTCAGTTTCGTGTTGTCCTAAATCAAGGGGAAAACTCGCACCGGAGGTGTGCCAGATCTGACCTATACCTTGACAGTTCTTCACTGTACAAAGGTAAACTGGCTGCGGACAGGAAGAATGTGCCACGAAGAAATAATACCGCGGTGAGCTCGGACTACTCTCTAGCTTTGCGATTGTTAGCTGCGTACTCTTAAGCTCTCAATCACTTCATCCATCCGTGAAACGATTAAGCACTCACCAGTTTACGATTCACGCCGAGTTCTACAGGTGCCTTGGTATGCCTGGGGAAGCCAGGACGCCGGGATAAATCCATGTTCATCTAGCCGCCGCGCGACCGTGAGGGACCACTGAAACTGCCGCAAATCGTCCTCATGTTGGCTCGAATGCTTGGCCAAATCGGCTATGGAACGATATGGAAGCTTTGAATGCTGCTCCGTCGTCTCAGTTCCTTGTTGTCCTAAATCAAGCAAAAAGGTCGCACCGGAGGGGTCGTGTACCACATTTGACCTATACCTCGACAGTCCTTACTGTCTGATAAACTGGCTGTGGAGGGGTCGTATCTAGAACTGCGACAAGCCTTGCACCGTTTGCTTACCCTCTAGGCTCCTCGAATTTACACAGCTCGGCGACTCGGCGACTACTATTCGACGACCAAAGGTGAATGTTCCGAGTTGTCGAGAGCTTTGGAACTCTGCAGATTGAGTCCTAGCATCAACGTGCGACTACTCGTTGAATCCAGATGGCGATAAATCAGTTTGTCCATGGATTATGTGGTAGGTGACTGCGGACTCCGTCGATGAATGACTATGGGAGGACGACGGGTAGAGGGGAAAGACCAAAGGAGCGGTACAGCATGTGGTTTAGGTTGACCATGTTGACACCAGATTTCAGATCGGAAACTTGATCAATCCTTTGTCAACACCACTCCTCTCCTTTCCGCCTGCCCTGCTCTGTAGAGACCTTGAACCTTCTGCGGTGTTTTACCCTTGGGTAGTCGCTCGCATTCAGATGTTTCGGCCACATGCTCGAGTGTTTAATTTCCTTCGTCGACCTCACACGTTGAGCACACACTCTCAAGCACCCACTGCCTCGCGTTCCTTGTCGACGGACGACAGGTTCTCCTAATCGAAAATACCACCGCTTCTCACTGCTCCTTGGATTCTCGGACGGCTTAATCAATGAACCCTTCGAATCCCTCTCGTGCCGAAAGACGCTTGGGACCTTCCTTCCCACAGCAACGCTTTCAGGCGACCGAAACCCTCAGTGGCAAGGCAGGACACGTCGACAGAGGTTGGGTGTTTATTTCAGTAGTCGAGGCGTCGCCTATACCTGATACTTATACCGTGAGGTAATCGGCCATCGCGGGATTCGGAATCTTCCGCTTCGAGTTTCGTATTGTTGTGGACCATTCAATCACTTTACAAAAAATCGATGCTTCAAACGTGCCGTAGTAAGCTCCCAGAACATTTACTGGTGTCTTTCTCCTTGTTCCTCTAGTGCCAGAACCATTTTCAGGCTTTTATGTGGTAATTCAATTTCTCTGAGTTCGTTGCACTCTCTTTCTCACGCTGAGTTACCTGTGCCTTGGGTCGGCTTTTCCCGGAGCGCCGGACGTGCCGCTCGATGGTAAATCAATTGGCGGGTGAACGACGATTTTTATCTCGTCGCGCCCAAGTCGCGTTCTTTTGACCTGCCACAATCCTCCCCGCGATTTTAACTTTGTAGTGGCGACTTCTGGTTCAGACCCAGTGTTTTCGTGTTCCCCGTTTCGGGAAATCTAAGTTGTAGATTGGATCGCGACCACAATTATCAGAATCCCCCTTGTGCGCGTATTTTGACTCTGAGGACCGATTCTTCAACCGAAATTACGCTGCGCGAAGTTGCAATTGCAAATTAATATTATTGCACTTGGCCTCTGCAGTTAGCAGACCTCGGGGCCTCTCCAACCGAAAATGCTAGACTGCAAGCCCGAGGACTGCCTTCGACGGCCTCAACATCGATATCGATGTCACTACGATGGCCGATGCTGCTCAAAACTCAAGCAATCAGGTTTGTAAAAGAACATTCATGCAGGCCGAGCATTGCCGAAGCCACTTTAATTTTTCGACGTCCGTCTGTAAATGTCAGTGCAGCATTTCCCTCCTTTGTATGATATTTTATAAAGTGTTGGAACCTAATGTGACGAATTCCAGAATCATTTATGTATGCGGTCAATCGAGATGGAGGGAAATGCATCTCGATAATCGTCGTGAGGCACCAAGTTAGGCTTCCTCTCACCTGTAGTAACGAGGAGCTCGGCCAGAATGCAGCCAGATTTTGCTATGAAGGAACCCAGAGACTCGATGGGATTCTCTCCGAGAATGGACTCCGCGACTTCCAGACGGCGGAGGGCAGGTACGAGGAGGGTATTGAGATAGCCAATTACTGGGTCCCTGCCTCGCACTGGAGCTACGATGAGGGATTCCAAGCACGGTAGCGTGGTATCAGCCAAATTGGGGTGATTTTCGTCAAACTCGTCGTTATCGCAGTCCAAAAGGCGCAAGTCGAAATGCACCAGGGTGGATGACTGCCCCAAAATGCGAATAGACTCGTGCGCACATATGTCGTCCACCTTGAGCGAAGTAAATTGCGACCACGGCAACGTGAGCGCAGCAGCGACATAATTGAGAGTCACGATACGGAGGAGTGGTGCGTCCTCTAGGGCCTCGTCGTCGGCCGCGTCCGACTCGGGGTCAAACGACAGACGCAGAGATTGGAGCAGAGGCATCGGGCCGTCGATGGTGTGAAGATAGTCTCGGAAAAAATGAAGGTCGAGGTGTTCGAAGCGAGCGTGGTAGGGAGCGATGGTTTGAACGAAAGGATCCAACTCGAGATCAAGGGGGAACTCTCCCACTTGAATAGAGAGCGGGCAAGGATGGGACCTGCGCAGCCAGACCTCGGAAACCTCGACCTGGTGTTCCAATGGCGGGGACGGGTGATCGTCTTCTTCTTCAAAGGACAACCTCATTGCCCTCCAGAGGGCAGGGGTTGCCAACGCAATTTCTCGCCACGGGCGACAAATCTGAGCTAATACGGCGGGGGACTCGGTCCCGACGAGCGGCGGACACTTTGGATAGTCGGGAAGGAATTGCAGGAAGATCTCGCCAACAATTTCGTTGGGCAGGGTCAGGACGAGGTACTTGGGGCCAACTTGGTGTGGCGCTGGGTGGACGTCGTGCCATTCACTGCATGTTTCGCAGTAAACTGACATCGCCCAAGCCAAGTTTATATTTGGCTTGATGCGATCACTCGTTGCTTTTTATTTTCTTGTCTTCAACAGCTCGTTAAACCACGATGGGGCGAGGGATCCTACTGACCTCAAATCTGCCGCAGCTGCAAAACTTGATCAAACGCGACCCTGAAGCGTACAAGGAGGAGTTTCTGCAGCAGTGGAATCACTACAATTCTATCCGTCGAATCTTTGCTACCAACCCGGATGAACAGGCAACGCACTTCAGAGAACTTGTAGCTTTTATCTCCCAGGTCAGTTCTTCCAACTCTCTCCGCTCTTCCCCTCATATCAACCCAGGTCGCAACCTGCTACCCAAAAGAAACTGCAGAGTTTCCGTCTCATTTATCCACTCTGCTCCTCGAGAACTATGGGACACTCGCTCCGGAGACACGCAAAACCCTCGTCCAGAATCTCGTCATGCTCAGAAATAAGGACGTCATAACTTCCATCGAGTGCGTGATTTTTCGTCCGTTCGAATTGTTTTGTCTTGAACATGTTCTTCAGGCTACTAAAGAGTCTGTTCCCTCTTCTCCCTCGAACAACGTCCTCGACGCTGCGGTCTTTCATCCGGAAAACTATATTGTCCGACATCAGGACCGCTAACATCAAGTCCAAAAACCACAAACTTAATCGTGCCGTCCAGGCGATGCTGTTTGGAATGGTTGAGAGGGGGATGGAGGGCGAGGTCGTGGGCGACAAGGGAAAGGTCAGAGCCTCTGCGGCCGGGCCAACTACCGACCGGATGGCGCACAACGGCGAGGAAGCCATGTGGGCCGTCATTCTGACCAAGGAATTATGGCGGAAGGGCATTTGGTAAGCATTGCGCTGGTATACTGCGCGCAAGAACTCACCTCGACTAGGACCGATGCTAAACCCGTAGCTATCATTGCTCTGGGGTGCTTCCATCCTGTTGTAAAGGTTCAGAGCGCCTCAATCCATTTCTTCCTCGGTAGTGACGAGGAAAAGGAAGACAGCGACGACGAGGCGGAAGAGGTTGGATTTTCTCCTCCCCATTCATTCCATTTATTCAAACTGTTCAGGTCGCTGATGTTCGGGCCATGCATCATCGCCGTGAAATCAACAAAAAGACGAGGAGCGGAGACAAAAAGCTGCAGAAGCAACTGAACGTGGCTAAGAAAGTATGACCCCATCTCTTTCCCCCTCTCTCTGTGATTGACCGACTTCCACAGAAAAAACACAACAAAGTCGAAGCCGTAGCCAACTTCTCGGGCCTACAACTCCTCAATGATCCCCAAACGTTCGGCGAAAAATTATACGACATTCTGAATCGTTACGACAAACGTTTCTCGCTAGATCACAAAATCCTGCTGATGCAGCTGTTGTCGCGCGTAATGGGCGCGCACAAGCTCTGCGTGCTTGGTTTCTACACGTACATCGTCAAGTACCTGACGCACAAGCAGCTCCGCGTCCCCGCCATCCTCGTTGCGCTGGCGCAGTCCGTGCACGATCTTACCCCGCCGGATGCCGTGACGCCTGTGATCAGGAAGCTGGCGCATGAGTTTGTACATCCTGGGGTGGCGAGCGAGGTTATCGCTGCGGGCCTGAACTCGATTCGCGAGGTTTGCCGGCGGCAGCCGTGGTCCATGGAGGAGGATCTTCTGGGCGATCTCGTTGAGTATAGGAAGAGCCGGGACAAGGCTGTTACTTCTGCTGCACGAGGGCTGCTTCAGCTATTCCGGGAGGTCAATCCGGGATTGCTGAAGAGGAGAGAGCGGGTAAGCTAGATTCCGTGGTGTGCTCTTTTTCGACACTTAGCTTTGGTTTCAGGGCAAAGATGCCAGCATGGGCATGGCAAGTGGTACCCAACCGCTGGCGTTCGGTCACAGCGCAGATGCCGCTGTGGATATCGAAGGATTGGCTGTATGTATTTTCCCATATACGCCATCGGGCTGGCACTAATTCGATTACAGCTCCTGGAAGACCATTTGCAAAAACTACGCGACGAAGAGAACGTCGTGATGGACGAAGACGACGAAGCAGCATGGGACGGCTGGGACGTCGACTCTGACTCGAGCGACTCGGAATCCGAGGGCTGGATCGACGTGGACGACGGCAATGACGACCTCCATATATCGGACAGCGAGGACGAAGACAAAGACAAGCCAAAAGAGCCCCCTCTGGACGCAGACGCCGTCGATCCAGCGACCCGAATATCGACACTTGCGACGACCAAGATCCTCACCCCTGCCGACTTTGCGCTGCTAAACGACCTGCGGATACAAGCTGCGGCCAAGGCGGTCGAGAACGTTGGCGGCTCGCGCGCAAAGCGCAAGTTGGCGACGCTCGAGGCCAATAAGAAGGCTGTACAGTCGGGGCAGCAGCCTGAGGACTCGTTTATCTCCGAGAACGATATCCTGGGGCCGCGCAAAAAGGCCAAGTCAGATTATGCTGAGCGGATGGCGTCGGTTGCCAAGGGGCGCGAGGGACGAGAGAAGTTTGGGTCGCACAAGGGGAAGAAGAACAAGGAGACACCGAGCAGCTCGACGAATAGGGAGAAGGCGAGGAATAAGCCGATTATGATGATATTGGGGAGTAACGCGGTAAGGGGGAAGAAGAAGGCGTCGTTGAGGGAGAAGCAGCAGAAGCTGAGGGCGCATATTAACAAGTCTAAAAAGTAGTGTTTCGTGTTTTGATTTATGGATACATGGTACATACAGACACGACTTGGGTTGCGAGTGAGGAAGGTTAGGCGAACTCTCCTGCTGCGATGCGGCGGGACAGTTCGTATCCTGACGCCCAATGCGCCAGCCTCGCGTCCACGACGAAGCCCTGGGTAATATGAGGATGATATCTGGGATGAAGAAATAGAAAGGACCTTTGCGTCGTACGCTACAGGGAACATTAATTAGTGGGCGTTCTACGAGGCACGATTCAACGTACCCTTCAGATCCTCATTCAGCTTGCTCAGCTCCACGACGCGTTTCACAATGAACTCGCCGGCCTCGAGCTTCTGCTGCGGCGTCTCCATCTTGTCCGCTAGTTCCACGCGAAGCACGACGAGCTTCATGTTCGCTGTGGTCATTCCTGCCGCAGTCGCGTTAATTGAATAATTAGCGCCTCAAGTGTAGCCAGCACACGAATTTACCTGGGTCACTGACGATGACAGGGGTCGCCTCGACGACACCACTCGCTTTATAGCCTGTTTCCTCTTCCAGCTGGGTATTTATTAGTTAAGAGACGCTTGGAAGAATGCACGAACCTCGCGTATAGCCGCCTGCTCCGGCGTCTCGCCCTCGTCGATCAGCCCTGCGGGCATTTCTACCGCGGTGCGTAAACAAAAAATATGTAACCAAAGAGCAGTTATGGAGGGCACCGATGATGAACTTGTCGATCGGAGGGCGGTACTGCTCGATGATGATCGTCGAGAGCGGGAACGCGTTTGTCTTTGAGCGGATGATCGCGAGAACCGCGACAGCTGTGGCGCGTTCAACGCTGTCTTTGAAGAATGCTAGCCATGAACCCTACCATCGATCCCAGAGGACTTGCGCGTCGTGCGTTCGGCGCTGTTGAATACTTATAGTTCACTTGCAGCGAGACAGAGTTGACCGCCGTACCACTCCCAGAGGCGCTGGAAGCAGTTTAGGTCGACCAGCAAGATATATGGGTGGATGCCGACCTCCTTCCCTTCAGCATCGCTGTATTTTATCTTTTTGAGGGTGATCCATCTGGTTTTGGCCTCAGCGCAAGTCGCGAAACGCGCACAAGACCGACTTTGCCTCTGAAGCAGACATGACAGAGGTCGAGATGATTGCAGGCTTGCCAGAGGACATGGTAGCGCGATGAACGAGTCGACTTTTTGGTGTGCGAAGAGCTTGTGGGCGGAGGAAGAACGGAAACGGAGTTTGGCGCTTGTACATAGCAAAAGTTCCGGATTTAAATAATTAGAATTCCAGTATCCATATAAAGACATTTAAAGTACGTCCACGACATCCGCCGTCTATTGCTCGTTCACAAACACCGCTGCCATGCCCATCCCGCTGCCAATGCACATGCTGGTCACAAATATTTTCTCGTTGTACTGCTTGGCGATGTTCAGGCCAGTCGCGACTTGGCGTGCGCCAGCTGCAATCCGGGTCAGAACAAGAGTGCGTGGGGAACGAGAAACTCACTGCAACCGAGTGGGTGGCCGAGGGCGATGGCGCCGCCGTGCTTGTTGACCTTCTTCTGGTCGATCTTGAGGTGTTCGACAGAGAAGATGGCCTGCGATGCAAACGCCTCGTTGATCTCGAAAAAGTCAATGTCGTTTTGTGTGAGGCCGGTCTTTTCGAGAACCTGGAAAAATATGCATAAGCATGTGAAGGATGGAGCGGAAGCAAAAGAGGCCTACCCGGGGGATGGCGTATGCGGGGCCGACACCCATGATTCTCGGCGGGACACCGATGGTGGCAGCGGAGACGAATTTGCCGAGGATGGGGAGACCTAGCTTCTTCGCGACGCTCCTCCGTGCGAGCAGGACTGCGGCGGCGCCGTCGCTGACCTGAGACGCGTTACCGGCGTGGGTGCTACCCTCCTTGGAGAAGGCGGGCTTGAGCTTCGCCAGGCTCTCCTTGGTGACACCGTCTCTGACACCATCGTCATAGTCGACCACAATCTTCTTCTCCTCCTCCGTCTTGGGGTCGACCCAGGTGACCTCGATGGGGAGAATCTCGGCCTTGAAGCGGCCCTCTTTTTGGGCTTTGGCGGCCTTCTGGAAGGAGGCGGCGGCAAAGGCGTCCTGGACCTCGCGGGAAATGTTGTAGTCGGCGGCGACGTTCTCGGAGGTGATGCCCATGGGAATGAGGCAGTCTGCGGCCTCCTGGGTGGAGAGGACGGCCTCGGAGTAGCCGGGGGGCATGGCGGCGGCGCCGTAGCCCTTTGTCATGCTCTCGACGCCTGCACCGATACCAATGTCAATCATGCCGGTCTTTATTTCGTTTGCAATCTGGCTGATGGCGGTGAGCCCGCTGGAGCACTGCCGATTTACGGTATTGACGGATGCGGTGTTGGGGATTCCGGCGTGGAGGGCAGCTATGCGGGCAGCGGATGCGCCGCCAGCGGCGGGAAGAACATTGCCGACGGAAATGTCCTCGATGAGTTTGGGGTCGAGTTTCACCGAGGTGTAGACGTGTTTAAGCACATGGGCAAGGATTTCTTCGGGATTTGTGTCCTTGAAACCGCCCTTTTTGCCCTGCGCAAGTGTAAACGCTACTACTAGGCCGAATATGGAGCTCGATGTACCTTTGTGAGCGCAGAACGGATTGCGGAGACAATGACCACGTCGTCGTCGTTTTTTGCGAGTACAGCGGCGCGAGGCATAATGTCTGCTGAGGTCGGAGAACGATTACAAGACAATAAAGCTGAACAAACGCCTGGTGGTGGTGGTTGGAGGTCAAGAGAGATTTGGATTATTTCCCCGCTTTATAACTGATCTACCGGTTCAAGGTATTCACATGTTCCGAGGCGTGTGATTAACCGACATCAATCGGAGTTTCCTTTTTGAACCGCAACCTCGGCTTTGCGACAATTCAAGTTTCGGCTCCCTAGATGGCTCTTCCAGTGAAGCGCCACCTAAACAGACCTCGTTTCAAAGAACAAGAATATATAGCAGCGAAATCTTCGCGGGCCGCAGGCGTCAGTCTCTTACCGTAACCTCTCGATGATCAACGACGAGCAGCAGCGGTAATGGTGCCAGCGCCAATGCTGAAGATGCATATAAATGGTTCACCTGCCACCGAAACCTCTCGATGATCAACGACAAACAGTAGCGGTAATGGTGCCAATGCTGAAGATGCATATAAAGGGTTCACCTGCATCAAACTCTTCCGTTCCTCATTTTTCGTTCCATATAAAGGGTCCCCTCGTCAGAATGTGATCTTTCCTTTCCTTCTTTCCTTCTTCTATAACTCGGTCAATGCCAACATTATGGGAGCAGTGGTTCGACGGGCGAGTTTGAACCATACCGTGACCAGCAGGAGGATAAACATGTCGCAAACTTTCGGTATACCTCACAAACTCATAAAGGCGCACGCTGACGCGTTTTGGGCAAGGTTCACGGGGGAGAGGGTGCGCCTAAGCCGATGGCCTGCACATATCATGCGGTGGCCTGCTCTGGTTATTCTTGGTCAGCTGTGTCTGCAAGGACTTGGATGGGGGTTTCTTGCCGTGATCAAATATCAAGGACCTCTGGCCTTAACCGACTCTTCGGCTTTCTGGGTCGCCAACAATTCGCATCTTGTCACACTCCTCGCGACGCTCATTTCGACTTTCATGGCCGGATGCTCAAGTTTGTACGTGCAAAGCGCATTACAGATGTTGTTTATCTAATGCACTTGGCAGCTTCTTCTCATATGCGCTGCGTAGGTCCATGTCGCTGTATCTCCTGCGGCCCACGTCGCTAGCTGCATTGGGTGCCAGTGTGAACATTTCTATGCGCTCACTTGTAGTTCACCTCCGAAACTGGAAGTGGCCCGCCGTTTCGCTTTTGTGTTTTATCATGGCCGGGATTCAGACGTCCGTCTGGTCCACGCTGATAACTCCAGTCAAAGTCACCATCTCGACACCTCTGGTGGGCCGTGAGATCGACCTCGCGAGCCCGATTCTTCAGCAGTTAATATCCAATGACCCGCATACGTTGGATGTGTGCCAGACCGCAGGTGCGCTTAGATTGTACTCCTTTGACTTGTGGAATTTTTACCAGACATTTAAAGAGAGCGGTTCGGAAGTATATGGAGGCGTTCTCGAGAGCGGCTATGCGAGCGGGCAGTCATATCTTGGACTCCCAGCGGCCGTTTCTTTACTGGGCAAGGGTTTCAATGTTTCGACTCGTACGAATCTTTCTATGCGTTCTAAATATAACCTCAAGGTGTATACAGGTGGAATTCTGACCGCCTCGTTGAATGACACGGTTTTAGGCTCTTGGTTCGTGCCCGCTACGGCGCAGAGCCTAGAGCCACGTCCAAAGGGAATTTCAGACCATTACTCGATGATTCAGCAAGGTGAATTCATTCCTGCCCTTTCAAGTAACCTTATTTAGCCTAGTATCCAGGCTTCAGCGCCGATGTGTCCTGCTCTCTCGAGACTTTGACAGAAGATACATCACTGGCTGTTTGGGCTATGTCCAGTCCTGGCATGCGAATGTTATTGAGCAACCCAATATCACATACGGGACTGCATCCGCCAATTGCACAACGACAGATAACGGAAGTAAGTTTGAACGAAGCGTGCCTTGACACAAACCTCACAATTCATTGCTAGTGAACATTACGGATGCGTATATCAAAGGTGGCCTCGAAGCAGCATACCTCTGGGCACTTGGATGCGATCCGGTGGTGGCTGCGCCAAATAATTACAGTAAGCATGTCCCCACCTCCGGGCACCCCAAACTGAGCCCGTCCATACAGCCTTAATTATGCAGGCTTCGGGAAACTATTCGCTCGGTCGATACGAGCTATCTCGCGTGCCAGATTTCGCCGAAAATGACTATCATTAATGCGAAATACGACGGTGAAGTCAATCCCATTGTCCAATCTGTCAATGGGACGAGTGTGGATAGTGGTGGGGCGGCTGGGAAGTTTGTGATGTATGTTATCACGGATGTGGTGTGGCACCAGCAGGAGCAGGGGATAACGGTGAACGGACTGGCGGAGCAGTTACTGGAGCTGTCACAGAGTGTTCAAGGCAATCAGCGTTTTCGGGTCGTGGTGAGTGTCTTGTCGTATGGAAAGCGTTGAATGTTAATGAATTATTTACAGGAAGAATATCTTCAAGGAATTGTTGAATATAGCGGCTCTGTGCGTGTTCTAGTTTTTGGTTAACCCACCGACCCTTACACACCCGAAGATCCTAAGGGCATGTTTGTCCGCCCGGGATCTAGCATTCACCGGCGGAGTACCGTCTGACATAACGAATCCAACAAGCGGGATGTGGAATACCGAAACGATGGGTTGGAAAGACTTCTCGGTCGGGACCACTCTTTGGATCCTCGTTCCTAGCATTTTCATGGCCACCTCTACCCTCGCCCTGGTCCTGGTCGCCCTCTACCGCCACGGGGGGTGAGATGCTGCACGGCGAGGCTCACTCGTTCGATCCTTCCAACCCGCTACATCTGATTGCGGTCGCTGCTGCTGGGGACCTACAGAATGTGTTCAGGGGATTCGGTGACGACGATATTGATGAGGGTGAGAAGCTTAATGTTGTGTTGGGGGTGGTGCCGGGCCGGGGGCCTGCGTTGGTGAGGGCGGATGCATATGCACCGGTGCATTTGGATACCTTTACCCCGAGAGTGCTGTCGGTTTGATGAACGGAGTCCACTGGTGGTTGCATTTTGTAACACGCCTGCGCGTGTACTTATATCCACATAGTCTATCGCCTTGAAATTCCAAAGTTCAATCCATCCGGTCGGTAGTTGCCGGACCCAACAGATGCAAAGCTGAACCCAGGTTGAATCGCTTTCGTCCTCCCGCCATGCGGTTTTTCAAGTTCCTACACCGCCGGTCTAAATCCGACTCATCCATTCCTAAACCTGCCCCCGCCAGGGACCACATTCTAAACCGCCCGCAATCTCTCGACGCTGCCCAAGCCGCTGTCTTCGCCGCCGCCGTCCCCACTTGTCCTCAAACCTTCCTCTTCCCTGCTCCCGCCGACGCATCCAACGCCGTCTTTGAACTCGAAACCACCAATTCACGGCTTCGGAATGACGTTTCCGCCTTGGCGGGTGAATGCGCGCAACTTCGATCTCAACTCGACGCGACCCGCGCCGATCTCTTCACGCAGCTCCACCGAAACACCTCTATTCAGCGTCAAGCACAAGCAGATAAATCCGAACTGGACACTGCGAATGTCAAACTAGCCCAATACGAGCGCTTTCTGGGTCTCATGATCAGCGTCGGTCTCCATCAACGCGTTCTCGGGGACGCCCACGCCGCCCTGCGGGCTGGTATCGATCCCGACGCGGCGCTCGTCGATGCAATCAAGGAGGCCGCAGCCATTCCCGGAAGCCCCTGGTCGACTATCATTCCTAGTGTCACTGGTCCCCGGACGCCGGACGAATATAGGTCTTCCCTCACTTTGACACTCAAGACGAGGAAAGAGCTCAGAGACGCCAAAAAGGTCGCGAAATTCTGGAAGCGTGTTGCGCACGAGGACAGTCAACAATCCGGAATCGTAACACCCTCCGTATCGGCCATCTCTTCCATCCACGAACCTCTGTCCGCCGAACGACAGAAGGCTGTCGAAGAGCTGATATCTACAAGACGCCGCGCGTCACTTAGCTCCCAAGCTGGGTCCATCAAGCCCGCTAGTGTTCCCATTCCCGCTTCCGCCTCATCGTCCACCTCGTCTTTCATCTCATCTACGTCAATGTCACTGGATATGCCTCCCGCCAACATCACACCTTCCAATTCTGGGTCCGAGCTACCGCCGTGCCTTTCCCCTCTAGCGAGTGAGTCCTTCAAGTCGGAATTGGCCAGCCTCTCGTCCAATACGCGTCTCTTCAAACGTGGGCCATCGGGGTCCAAGCCGAACCGTCCCCCGTTGGGTCAGAAGGACATGAATGTTACGTCGCAGAATTCAGGTCAACCACGGACCAAGCCGTCGGTGAAGCGAAGGGTTGGCGGGAGAGATGAGAATACACCTCAACCTCAACCTCAGGTTCGCCTTTTTTACCTTCAAAATACGTTTTCAAACGCTGACCCCCCGTAGGCACGGAAGGTTACCCCTCCCGCGTTCAATCTGCGACCTCGTGCCCGAGAGCTCTCTGCGCCAAACGTAGTCCCTTCGTTTTCCAAGCACAGTATTTGCTCCAACTTGCTGGGACCGTTGGGGAGGATCGAGGAAGAACGGGAGGACTTTGTGTCGGCAGATGCACTAGACAGCGGAAACATCAGCCAAGACTCGAACTGGTCGATGCTCGACTTTCCCGACCACGACTTGTCGCTCTCGTTCTGCGACATGTCCGCGTCCACGGCGCCGACGACCCCCGAGAAGGAAGAGGAGGAGGTCGAGGTGGCGACGCCGACCAAGACGTCGCGCCTTCCGAAGCCAGTCTTGAAACAGCTGAACCGGATGTCGACAAACAAGCCGGTGAAGACGCCGCAAATAGCGCCCTTGGTGATCAGGAAGCCGTCGACGGGTGGGCCATCGACGACACGATTGCCTGTATCTGTACGGGGGAGAAAGAGCGTTAACATTGTGCGCGCATGAGACTGTCAGTAAGTATCACTGTATTTTTAACAGAGAATTGGTATTTTATAGCGTGGAGAGAAAGCAAATGCAGTTTACATGATGAGTTGGTACCGATGGTGAGGTTATACAAAAAAGGGCAAGAATGTTGAGATGGTCAAGATTATAACGCCTCTGCCTGTGGTGCGGCAGCAGCGCCGGCGGGCGAAGTGCTGGGCTTCGGGTCCGATTCCGTTGCCCTTTCGGATGGTCCTCCAGTCGCCCCACCTCTTCCTCGACCGCGTCCCCTCCCGGTGGCACCTCTGGCTTGAGGGGATCCTCTCGGGCTGCCTCCGCGAGTCCACCCACCTTCCACGGCAGGCGGTGAGCTGGGGGTCGAGGCCGTATCTGTCTTGACCTCATCCGCAGAGGTATGATTCTCGGGCGACTTTGCGGGTTGACGCTGCTTCCAGTCGCCTCCGCCGGCAGGCTTGCCCGAGTCCCATTCCCTGCTCTGCATCTTGTCCAGCTTGCGTTTAGCGTTCTGCTCCCGCGTGCGGTCGACACCTTGAAGGACGGTTTACACCGTCTGCATTTTCCAGTTTGCCTGGAGACTAACCTTCCTGGACCTTGCGGATCTTCTCCTGTTTAACGCGCTCGGATTCCTGAGTCTTTTTGAAAGCCAATTCATCGGCTTCAACATCGGCACGACGCTGTTTGATTTTCTCGTTCTGTTCGCGCATGCGGGCCATGCGCTCTGAGAGAGCCTCTTCGCTCAATTTATCCTACATTGCGGATTAGATTGGGACAGGATAAGAGAAAGAGCGTACGCGTTGGTTCCCGCCTGTCTTGACGCGTTCGGGATTCACATAGGGTTTCTTTCGCTCTGCGGACTCTGCAGTGTCCACAGACGGGGACTTGGGTGCCTCCTCAGCCTTTGGCTCAGTCTCGGGAGGGTCCTGTATTTTGAGCTGGTCGAAATCGAGGCCCAGGGAGTTTGGGGTGGGCTCTGGGGCGCTTGCCATAGCGGTCAAGTGAAGGAACGGATGTCCCAATGCGGACACCTGCTGTGATCTTCAACCACCATGAGCCTCTCAAACAAGCTAGCTATCACCGACCTCGAGCTCAAGGGAAAACGCGTCCTCATTCGCGTCGACTTTAACGTTCCCCAGGACAGCACTGGCAGCATCACAAACCCCGCCGTTAGTCGCGCAAAATCCACAATGAAATTGAACTTGTTCTGACCATTATCGATAGCGCATCGTCGCCGCGCTGCCCACCATCCAATACGCCCTCAAGAATGGTCCGATCTGCTCTGTATGCCTGCTCTGACGTCCTCAATCGTTTTCAGGCGCATCCGTCGTCACCCTCATGTCCCATCTTGGCCGCCCCGATGGCAAGGTCGTCGACAAATTCTCACTCAAACCCGTCGCCGCCGAACTCGAGAAACAGCTCGGCACATCCGTGACCTTCCTCAGCGACTGCGTTGGGCCCGATGTCGAAAAGGCCGTCAATTCTGCCTCCCCCGGCTCTGTCATTCTCCTTGAGAATCTGCGATTCCACATCGAGGAGGAGGGCTCCGTGAAGAACAAGGACGGGTCCAAAACAAAGGCGGATCCAGCAAAAGTCACCGAGTTCAGAGAAGGGCTCACGAAATTGGGTGATGTCTATGTTAACGACGCGTTTGGCACGGCCCACCGCGCTCACTCGAGCATGGTTGGCGTCAAGCTGCCCCAGAGGGCCGCAGGCTTCCTTGTCAAAAAGGAGCTCGAGTTCTTTGCCAAGGCTCTGGAGAACCCTGAGCGGCCCTTCCTCGCCATCTTGGGCGGTGCGAAAGTCTCAGACAAAATTCAACTCATCGAAAACATGCTCGACAAGGTGCTTATTTTTGTGCTCGAACCTACTACCCGAGTAACGTGCGTTCACAGGTCGATTCTCTCATCATCTGCGGCGGTATGGCGTTCACTTTCAAGAAAACGCTTGAGAATGTTTCGGTAAGCCCAGAAGGATTCAAATCGATTTTTTCATATTCATACATTCTTAAGATTGGAAACTCCCTCTTCGACGCCCCTGGATCTGAAAAGGTTGCTGGGCTGGTTGAAAAGGCCAAGAAGAACAATGTCAAGCTCGTCTTTCCCGTCGACTACATCACCGCCGAAAAGTTTGACAAGGATGCTAAGGCAAGTCTATTTTCCTCGAAGAGCGCGCTCGTTGACTAAATATAACCCAGCGCGGCTCCGCTACCGAGGCCGAGGGCATTCCCGACGGCTGGATGGGTCTGGATGCTGGCCCCAAGAGCCGAGAGCTTTTCCGGACAACTGTCCTCGAGGCAAAGACGATACTCTGGAACGGGTCTGTTCTGCTCTCGTTCCTCATCACCTTCTCCTTATTCCTTGACGTAGACCGCCCGGTGTATTCGAGTTCCCCGCATTCGCCGAAGGTTCAACCGCCCTTCTCGAAGCCAACATTGAGGCCGCCAAGAACGGCGCGGTCGTGATTGTTGGCGGCGGGGACACTGCTACCCTCGCTGCGCAGCACGGGGCCGAAGACAAGCTGAGCCATGTATCAACCGGCGGCGGAGCGAGTCTGGAGCTGCTGGAGGGCAAGACTCTGCCTGGTGTTGCGGAGCTGAGCGAGAAGTGACTAGATGGAAGTATTAACCCAAAGTTATAAGCTGTATAGTTGTACCAATTAGACGTGCAGTGTGTATGTAGCACAATTTTGCCAGTTTTCTAGTCGTTGCTGAGTCAGCCTCTGAATCTGATGCGACCCGTTGTAGTCCAACTCTTTCCACTTTGAAACGAAATGGCCCGTGCACGACGTCGACAAGCTCGCGGAACTGCTGCCACCGCGTCGGGAGCGTCCCCTCTGTCTTCAAAGGCGTCGACGCCGGATCCAGAGGCAGCCGCAGCTGTGGCCCAGGCGGCTGAAACTTGTCCAGGTTGCACCACCGTCCGTTTATACTCGCAGGGCTTTTCTTTGTGTATTCATATTCGTGTGCATTGCTTACAGGACTCCAATCCGTCACCAAGCCGAAACCGAGCAGCAGTTTTGAAGGAGAACTGGATATGTTGTGATGTCTGCAAGACCTGGTATGTATTTCATCGTTCCCGACACACGACCACCCGTTTCCAACTTGTGTCTTGCCGAATAGGTATCATTGGCGTTGTGCGACTACGGAACCGCCGGCTTCTCTGTCCGAGGATGATAAGAAAGACTACACCATTGACAGAATAGATAAATGGCAAGTATCGCGTTCTCTGCCTCCGGCGTACCATAACCCGCGTGTTAGGTACTGCAAACCATGCCTGGAGAAGGATCCTAGCCGTACCATCACCCTCAAGCCCCCCGCGCGCAAGTCAGACAGGAAACGGAACCACCAAGACTACGCGAGTCTCAACCTCGGGCTCACGTCCGACCCCACGCGCTGGGTGCGCATGCTCGAGAATAAGACCTTCAAGAAGGACAGCTTCAAGCGGATGCAAGGAAGCGAGGTTACCGTCGAGTGGTTGGAAGAGGATGAGGACGCCATGACAGAACCTATTGTCGTGGAGAAAGCGGACGGACTTGGAATGAAGATGCCCCCGAGCGATTTTTCCGTTGAGGATGTCGCAGAGCTCGTCGGAGAGGAAACTCCCGTCGAGGTTATAGGTTTGTTTCCTTTCGTCCCCCCTTTCCCGTTTTCTGAAATAAAGCAAGATGTCGCAACTCAATCGGCGTCGCCGGGGTGGAATCTAGGCAAATGGGCAGACTACATAGAACTCGAGCCGGAAGCCCGCGAGAAGATATACAATGTCATATCTTTGGAAGTCACTGGGACCAAGGTTGGGGATATGGTACTACCACCCAAGCTGGTCCGAGAGGTGGATTGGGTCGAGAACTTCTGGCCCTCGACGCGAAAGGGCAAGGGACATGCATATCCCAAAGTCCAATTATATTGTCTCATGGGTGTTGCCTCGGCGTGGACGGTATGCACTACGTTCGTTGAGAGATTGTTGACTTAAATGCCAATCTGCAGGATTGGCACGTTGATTTTGCTGGCTCCTCAGTATATTATCATATTCTACAAGGTTCTAAAGTGCGTCTCTTCTCTTCAGACTGTGCAGAACGTCCAAGCTGACGGTCAAATAGGTGTTCTACTTCATCAAACCGACACCAGCCAATCTAGCCGCCTATGAACGGTGGTCAGGGACTGAGCTTCAAAGTGCCTGGCTGGGCGACATGGTGGACGAGGTGACTAAAGTTACTTTGACGACCGGAAATACTATGATTATACCTAGGTATGCTGTTTTCTCATTTTCTAGTCGCCCGAATTGACCTGAAGTTGCGATTCAAGTGGATGGATACACGCGGTGTACACGCCTGTTGATACCATTGTGTTCGGTGGAAATTTCCTACATTCATTTGCCATCCCCATGCGTAATACAATATCTGTTTCGCCTATGCCTAGTCTCAATGTTTTACAGAACTCAAAATCAGAAAAATCGAGATTGCGACCCAAGTACCCAAGAAATTTCGTTTCCCGCTGTTTACCAAGTTCGTGATTTAGTGTTATTGATAAAAGGAAGAGGCTTATAATAATTACCCAGGCTTTGCTGGTACGTAGGGGATAAATATCTACGAGACCTCAAAGCGCCCGCGGGGGCGGAGTATCCATCACGAGTCCTCGCTTCATTACTCGCCCTTGCCGACTTTTTGGTGTCCGAGGCTCGAACTCTTGAGCGCGGGACGGACCAGGCAAAGAAGGAGGTAAAAGAGCAAATCCCGGCCGATCGCGTGAAAGACGCTGCTGCCGTCGCGCGCGAGCTGCGGTGGCGAGTCCGACTGGCGGCCGGGAATGCGAGCGACGACGAGGGCGGCGTTGTGAAGACCAACGGCGCGGGGGTGAAGCGGAAGCGCATCGCCGACGACGACGAGCGGCCGCGATTCAAAAACTTCAAGCCCCGGCGGTGGGATAACGTGGTCGAGAAGGCGGACGAGGGCGAGACGCGCGTCGTCAAGGCGAACAAGCCGGCAGAGGACGACGAGGCGTGGAAGGAGCTGTGGATGGAGTGGTCGACCGGTGCGGTAGAGGGCGACGCGGCGGACGCGCAGGTGAAAAGCCGAACTGAGACTATCGTACGTATCCGGCGCACGGGCGAGGGCTTGGAGAGGCAACGGGTGGAGCGAGTCGTCGAGTCTTGGGAGTGGCAGTAGCTTAACACCGTTATACATATTTCCAAGAATTATTCCATAAATTACTGGTTCCTCTTTGGTTTGATTGTGCTGGCTCTTCGTTTAGCCGTATCTCCTCGAGAGCTACTCGATGCGACTGGGGGTCCCGGAGTTTGCGCTCGGTCAGTAATTATAAACCGCGGTAGCGGGCTCGGTTCTGAGGTTTCCGGCTTTAACACGGCGTCGGCCATTTTTTGTTTCCCCTTGTCCTTTCGTTTCACGAATGGACTACCGCCATCAGGTTCCTCGTCCTCTTGCCGGTGACGGGCACGTCCCCGAGCAGAGAGGTTTGTCTCATGTTCATGCGCATCTGCAGCGTCCCTCGGGCCATCATCGAGCTCAAAGCTCACCCGCCGACCTCGGGACCGACTCCGTGAGACCAGCGAAGGCCGGTGAGGTGATGACGATGGAGGAGGAGAAGAGTCAGGCGGGGAGGACGGCGGTAGAGTGCCAACCGATTCGCCTGAATCAAAGACATACGGATGCGTATGTGGGTGACGGGGTGTGGTTGGATAAGGATAGTACGGGGAGGGCGCAGCCGTCGAGTGGGCTCGACCCGAAGACGACGCCCGAGGAGGTGTATAGGGCTGGGCAGGCCAAGTTGCCGTGAAGAGAGTAGACAGCTGGTGCATTGCCTGAGAAATAATAAACTGAGCCCGAGGATCTTGGAGGGGGATCGGGGGATGGACACCGGAAGGAGGAGGGTATGGAGGGTATGGATAGAAGGAAGGTGGGGGGTGATATGGGGGCATCCCGGGATGAGCATAATGACGCGACGAGGAAGGCAGCGCTTCAGATTCAGGTTCCAAATCAGACGCTTCCCCGGCTTCGTCTGCTGGTTTTTCGGATTTAACCCTTACAGACACCGAGGTTGCACGCTGTTTGCCCTTTGAAGACGATGGGACAAATGAACTCGATGCCACAGGAGTATCTGAACCATAATCAGGAAGTGTTTTCCTCGACTAGCGAGAAGAAAATTACCGGGTTCACTTGGGTCCAGTGACAATGACTTTCTCTTCCGCTTTCGTGTGCTTTGCGGAGTTCGAGGCACAGAACTATGTTCGTTCTTGAACGCGGAATGAGGTTGTGGGCTCAACTCTTTCCTGGGTCTCGGTGCAGAGCTCTTGACCGAAGTAAGAGCCACCACCGTCGAGCTCGAGGAAGCCTTGGGCTTCTCACTTGGGCTTCTTAGGATCTCGTCAACTACAGGTCGCGTCGTTCGCCTGGTAATACTTCGACCGCGCTTGATATTTGCCAAGTCCAACCGAGGAAGGCGCTCCTGAATTGTATTCTCTCGCGGAGGAGACCTTCCGCGAGACTGGGATCGCGTTTTCACAGGGTCGTCACGTTTTGGGGTGGGACGCTTCCTAGGTGAGGATGGTTGCGGGCGCGTGGGGACGGGGGTGGAAAATTCGTCCAGCACAGACGGTGTTTGGGATCGTGGGGGTGTTTGGAGTTGAAGGGGAGATTGGGGCCGCAGCTCGGGAGAAATTTTCGGTAGCGGCACCCTGAACCTTGGACTTGAACGGATGGGAGACACAGACGGAGAGTCCGATATTTCTATCGTCTCTAGCTTCACAGGAGAAACGACGTTGGATTCGTCGACAATATCCCAGTTGTCCAGTTCATCGTCAGAGTCGTCGATTTCCACTTTACGTGACGCTGGAGGTGCAGGCATAGGGTTGGTGGCGTTGTTCTCATCATCCAACGCAGTTTCTGCGCCCTCAGTATCTTCTTCGCTGCTCTCTGACTCCCCACCTACTTCTCTCCTCCTTCTTTCAGCCTCCATGAATTCTTCGAGATCCTTTGCGTCAGCTGGATCCACTGTCCGGACGGGTGGAACCGTCCAGCGGTGAATCTCGACCTGGGGTGATTCTAACAGATCGAGCTCGTCGACATCGTCATCTTCCTCCTCGTCTGTTCCCGTGCTGTCGTCCACGCTCTCGTCGGCGAACCTGCCAAACTTCCAGGGAGTTTCTGCACTAAGCACGCCACGATCTTTGACGATTTCCCCCGTAACGAGATCGATAATGTCGTCTTCGTCTATGCGACGAGAGTACTTTTCAGCAAGTTGGTCCCATACATCGCGCATCCGCCTCGCGGACGCCTCGCGTTCGATGTACAGCTCATCTGGGGTGGCGGAGGTCGATGCGGCTGGCTGACGCGGGGTAGACGAGCGCCGCTGGCGTTTCGTGGGCGAGGGCTCGTCTGGAATGCGGTACGGGGGAGGGAAGAAGGGTGCGGAGGAGGAGGACGGAGAGGAAGGCATGGAAGACGCGTGTCACCCTGTGACAGGCGCGTTGTCGCTTGTTTGGCGCACCACGATCACGGGACAGTTGGCTTTTGCTTGTGCCTTCCTGCCCAATTCCTGCCACTTAACTTCCAGTGAGTTACTGTGAGTCTATACCAAGGCGTTTACCTTTTTTCTGACTCGTCGTTGACTCTAGACTCGCCATGTCCGCCCCGAAAACACCTTCTCGTCGGCGAGTACGCTCAGAAGTCAAAACTCCCTTGACCCCGTCGCTTCTCTCCGCCTTCAACACCGTGTCCATCGAGAGTCCCATTAAGCGGGCGACGTCCACCTCCATCCCCCTCTCTGATGCCTTTCAGCGCCAGGCCAGCGGTGGCGTCATTCGTAAGGGTGGCGTCGAGAGTCGCATCGACGTCGTCACATTAGACTATGTTCCCCCGCCAAAATCGGCAGAAATAAAGCGCTCAAGGTCGACCCCCGCCATTGTCAGTCTCTTTGCTTTCTTTCACAGGCACACAAACTAAACTGTTTTGTCTCCAGAATCTCTCAGATCGCGACCGGTTCATCACCTCACGCGACCACACCCTAGAAGTGTCTGCCACCCTGGATCAAATGTCCCTCAACGCGCCCTCGGGTTCCCCGACGCACATAGCTCGCTTGGCGGCGGCGGCGGGTGTTCCTCTCAACCGCCGAATCCTCGGGTACCACCTGCAGCCGCCCTCTGCGTCCTCGGACACGACGCTAGCCCTTCAGCGAGAATTCGCGCGTCCTCTGTACGCGAATCGCCCCGGGTCTCTTGCCTCCTCGACCGGCTCGACTACAAACAAAGCCCGCAAGATCTCCACTAACCCCGAGCGAGTTCTCGACGCTCCGGGCATGGTTGACGACTTTTATCTCAACCTTTTGAGCTGGTCTTCCCTGAATTGCGTTGCGGTGGCGCTCGAGTCCAGCACCTACATTTGGAAGGCGGACACGGGCGCTGTCGTGCAGATGGGCGAGGCGCCTGCCGGGACCTATGTCAGTAGCGTCAACTTTTCCAATGACGGCGCATTCCTGGGTATCGGATTGGGCACCGGCGAGGTAGAGCTGTGGGATGTTGAGCGAGGAACCAAACTGCGTACGATGGCGGGGCACCAGGCCCAAGTTGCCGTGCTCTCATGGTGGCAGCACCTGCTGAGTTCAGGTTGCGGAGACGGGAGTGTGTGGCACCACGACGTGCGGGTCCCGCGTCACAAGGTTATGGAGCTGCTGGGGCACAGTGGGGAGGTGTGTGGGCTGGAGTGGAGAAAGGATGGTGAGCTCATTGCGAGCGGAGGAAACGACAATGTTGTCAATATTTGGGACGGCAGGGTCGGCAACACGGCGCCAGTCGGAGGCGACGCCGTGGCCCAGGGAAATGCCAAGTGGACGAAGAGGAACCACACTGCGGCTGTCAAGGTATGCCCTACGCGTTTTTGTTGAGACAGAAACTATTACTAAGTACATCGTGCAGGCTCTGGCCTGGTCCCCGTGGCAGCCGAACCTACTCGCCTCCGGTGGAGGTACAAACGACGCAACTATCAACATCTGGAACAGCACCACCGGCGCGCGTCTGCACACGCACACTACGCCGTCCCAAATCACGAGTTTGCATTTCTCGCCCCACCGCAAGGAGCTACTCAGCACCCACGGATATCCGACCAACGCCATCGGAGTATGGTCTTACCCCGGCCTGGAACGAGTAGCAGAAATCCGCGACGCACACGACTCGCGAGTTCTGTTCAGCGCGATTTCGCCGGGGGGAGACATGGTCGTGACGGGTGCGGGGGACGAGAGCCTCAAGTTCTGGCGGATTTGGGACATTCCTACGGCGGAAAAGAAGGGCAAGACAAGCGCGCGCGAGAATGGGGTGACACGGAGTGGAGTTTTGTCGATTAGATAGGGCTCCTGTATAATTTAAACTCCGCCGGCATTTGCCGAGTTCTGATCACTGTCCGAAAAAAGTTGGACCAAAACGACCATGTCGCCCATAACTCATGCGCTCTTCGAGTCGGCGTCGGGATATGCGGTATTCGAAACCAAGCTGTCGGACGACATTGGCTCCCGCACACAGGCCGTCCAGCAGTCCATAACCGACCTCGCAAAATTTGGCAAAATCGTCTCATTAATGAGCTTTTTGCCCTTCAAAAGTGCAGCACAGGCCCTGGAGAACGCCAACGACGTGTCCGAGGGTATGTTGGCTGTCTTCCCGTGAATTACAGCTCCAATTAGGCCCACAGGAATCCTTAATGACCACTTGAAGTCGCTGCTCGAGTTGACCGTGTCCAAGACTTCAAAAAAATCCGCGGTCCTCTTGGCTGTCTCTGACAGCAATTTGGGAAAAAGCATCAAGGATGCTCTCAATATAAACTGTGAGGTCTCGGAGGAGGCCCAGGAAATCATCCGTGGCATCCGGCTACACGCCTCCAAAATGCTCAAGGGCCTCCAGTCCGACGACCTCACCAAGGCCCAACTCGGTCTCGGCCACTCCTACTCGCGTTCCAAGCTAAAGTTCAACGTGAACAGGATCGACAACATGATCATACAGGCGATTGCCCTCCTCGACCAGCTCGACAAGGACGTCAATCTCTTTTCCATGCGCATACGAGAGTGGTATGGGTACCATTTCCCAGAGCTCGTCCGCCTGGTGCCCGACAACCACCAATATGCCCGCGTTGCCCAATTTATCGGCGACAAGGACCTGCTGAGCGAGGAGAAGCTCCCCGACCTGGCCGCCATCCTCGACGACGATTCTACCCTTGCGCAGAACATCCTCGACGCCGCACGCGGTTCCATGGGCTCGTCCCTCTCTGATATTGACATGCTCAATATCTCAGCCTTTGCGACGCGCGTCGTCTCCATCTCCGACTACCGCAAATCGCTCGTGTCGTATCTGTCGGAGAAAATGAACCTGGTCGCGCCGAGTCTGACTGCGCTCCTTGGGGAGCGTATCAGCGCCCGCCTGATCAGCCACGCCGGAAGCTTGACGAATCTGAGCAAGTACCCTGCCAGTACCGTTCAGATTCTCGGCGCCGAAAAGGCGCTGTTCCGCGCCCTGAAAACGAAAGGCAATACGCCCAAGGTAGACTTTTTCTCGACTTCATCATGTCCATTCGTTAATGAGATGTACAGTACGGCCTTATTTACCACTCAACCTTCATCGGACGCGCCGGACCCAAACACAAGGGCCGGATATCACGGTTCCTCGCGAACAAATGCTCCATTGCTTCACGGATAGATTGCTATTCCGGTTCGTCCCTCGTTCTCCCTACGAAGACGAGAAGTACTAACTACGTTTTACAGACAACCCGACACCAAAGTTCGGTGAAGCCCTGCGCGCACAAGTTGAAGAGCGCCTCGCCTTCTTCGAGACGGGTGCACCGCCATCAAAGAACGCCGACGCCATCCGCAAGGTCCTGCAAGACCTCGCACTGGAAGACGATGACGGTGAAGACGCCGACGTCGACATGCCCTTGACCACGCTCGAGCCCTCTCCACAGAAGAAGGAGAAGAAAAAGAAGCGAAAGAGCGACGCGATGGATGTGGATGAGAAGGACGAGGACGAGGAGCCGTCGACGAAGAAAGTGAAGCTGTCGAAGGAGGAGAAAAAGGCGCTGAAAAAGGCGGCCAAGAAGGAGGCCAAGGCTGCGGCTGGGGTAAGTACATAGTATACATTGCTGATGGCTCGTTCTCAATTCCGTTCTTCACAGGATGATGATAGCAAGAAGAAGAAAAAGGACAAGAAGATCGCGTAGATCTTATTCCTTTAGCACTTTTTCGTTATTCCAGTCTAATCCTTGCTCTGTATTTGCTTCTCTATTCCTACTTTCTCAGCCATGGCGGTGTTGTATTGTTTGGCACACTGAGACATACAGAAACAGCACAAAAAATTGTCAGCCACTATCTAACCTTTCCCCTCTTCCTCTCCCTCCATCTTCTTCTCGAGCTAGCACGATGCCCAAGGCCGCTAAAGCACCAAAGTCCTTCAAAGGCTCGCGCTCGACAAAGTCCAACCCGTTCACGCCCGTTCGCCGTCTATTCTTCAAGCTCGACCGCCTCAGACCCGGCAACCGCCAACGCGCTGCCCAATACGGAAACCCTGAGCCCGACCCAGTCGTAGACACCCCGCCCGACTCCCCCGTCCCCGTCGCAAGCATCAGCCAAACCCACACCCGCGCATGCATGGCCCTGCAGAACGACGACCTCACCGAAGACGCGGTAGTCATCACCGCCCTATCGACGCTCCCCTTCTGCTGCCACGAAGACCTCCTCACGATGCCGCGCAGCTCCCTCGTCGCCGTTGCCGAGTCGCTCAACACCCGCCTTCCCGCCGTGCTCCGCATCTCCCTCGCCCGCACGCGCTCAGACGCCGCGATCCGGAGCGAAATTGAGTTTGTCGTGGGGTTGAGAACCGAGATGGCAGTGCCGCCTGCGCCAAAGGTTTCCCGCGCCAACTACGTGTCCGAGGTCGACGTCGACGAGGAGATGGATAGGACGCCGCCGACTAGCCCGCTCTCTCGGCGCGGACGGAGGCTGTTTCAGATCTACGGAACGCCGGGTACGCCGCGCCTCGAGCGCCTCGTAGAAGAGGAGGAGGAGGAAGAGGCCAGGCCGATGAAGCGCCAGCGCACGCAGACGACCGTCGATGAGTCCCACAACGACGGCATGGACCTTGATCTCGGCAGCACCCCGACACCAATCTCCACCCACCTCCGCGCGCGCGTCCTCCGCAGCCTCTCTGAGCACGTCCCCGCTTCGCCGACCCCAACGCCGCGCCCCCGCGTCCTACGCTCGCACAGCACCAAGCTCCCCGCAGAGATGGCCGACATCAAGGTCGACACGACATTCATCGACACGGCGTTTGTCAACTCGAAGCGCCCCAAGTACCGCAAGCGCGAAAACGTCGAGCCCGGGGTACAGCGCCGCGTGACGCAGCCCGCGCTCATTCGCAAGACGTCGACTCCGAAGCAGAAGGCCCGGGCCGTCAGCACCACCGCGGCGAGCCGCCCGTTTATTGCGCTGCCGAAGGAGAGGCCAGCATGAGCTCGTTGACGTCGCAGGAGAGTGTCGAGTCGTCCCCCGCCGCGTCGTCGGATTCGCACAGGGCGGGGATGAAGAGGAGGAGAAACAGCATTGATACGGAGAAGAAGATGGCGTTTGGAATGATTGCGATGAGCATGGGCTCGGGTGCGTACCGCGGGATGTCAGACATGGATGTGGAGTAGTTGCAGACCGGCGTATCATTTTTCTGGGACCCAATTGTACTTCAGACCGTTTCCTCCATACTTGGGGCCCCCTCCTCCTGCTTGACCGGCCGGATGGCCTCCTCCAACTCCGGAAAGCTCTGTATTAGCGCCTCATTGAGGTAGTTTCTGTACGATTCGATCGCGACAATCTTTCCGTTCATGAACTGGTTCTCGGTCGCCGCGCGCTCAAGGCGCTCGCGGGTGAGCTGCATGGGATTGCGCGAATTATCAATGTCCGCAAGGATCTGCATCGGAATCATTGTGCGCAGGCCCTGAGCCATGTCGTCGATGGTGGCGAGGTGGCCGATGACCTCGTTGACCCGCAGACCGACCTGCTTGCCGCCGCCGGGCTTGTCGCGCTCCTTGGTCGAGTCGTTGATGACGGTGGTGCCGAGGTTGTACAGCGCGTTTGCGAGGCCCAAAAGCTCGAGCTCGAGGTCACCTTGGGTGCCAGACGGAGGGGGAGACTGGGAGGAACGAGGAGAGTCTGGTGCTGGCCCTGCGGTGCGCGTCGCGTCGAATCCCGAGTACATGGTGGTTGAGAGCAAGAACGGAATACATAGAACCAAATAGAAAGCCTCTTCTTAATGGCCAACACCACCGTCCAAGGCGCCCAGTCCATCCACGGCCAGAATCCCCAGGTACCCGCTCAATTCAGCGGTCACGCGCTGGTCCCTCATTCACACCCAGTTTCTAGTCGAAACCGTCATCCGCAATCGCATATGGGAGTCGATATACTGGAAGGAGCACTGTTTCGCGCTAACTGGTCCGCCCTCCCAGCCTCACTCTCTCCAATAATCTCACTGAACTCTTAGCTGAGAGCCTCATCGACAAGGCTATTGAAGTCCGGTTCATTGGAGGCGTTTATGGCAACCAACGGCCCACAGAATTTCTGTGTCTGCTGCTCAAACTGCTGCAAATTCAGCCGGAGAAGGAGATTCTCGTCGAATATCTGCGGGCGGATGAGTTCAAGTGGGTTTCTCTGCTGTACGACTTGATTGCCCCTCATGAGCGATAGGTATTTGCGGGCACTCGCCGCGTTCTACATACGAATGACCTTTCGCGCCGTGGACGTATACGAGATGCTAGAACCGCTGCTGAAGGACTTTCGAAAACTGCGGCTTCGGAACATGGGTAGGGTGCATCCATTCTCGTTAATATGGTGCTAACTTTGACCAGCTGGGTATTCTCTGACGTTTATGGATGAGTTCATCGACCAGCTGCTCACCGAGGAGCGTGTCTGCGACATTATCCTCCCTCGACTCACCAAACGCAGTACCCTCGAGGAGAATGGGGAGATTGGGCCGCGCCAGAGTCGGCTGTTGGACGCGCTGGAGGGTAAAAGCGAGCATGGAAGTGCGCGGAGTCGTAGCGGCAGTCGGAGCCGGAGTCGTAGTCGGAGCCACAGCCCTCGTGGTGCGCGGAGTCTCAGTCACAGCAGCCGCACGCCGTCGGATGCTGGGGGACGGTATGTGTCGCGGAGTCCGTCGCGATCACGATCGCGGTCTCGTTCGGGCTCGAGATTCCGGTCGCGCAGTCGCAGTATATCGCCGGATCGTATGGAAACAGATACGTAGTGTGTGTAGATAATTCTTGGTTGAATATCGTGGCTTTGGGCTTGAACTGTCCAAGTCGGAGGTTGAACTGGGACTCGTCAACCACTTCATCCAAAATAATACCTGAATAATACTGGCTGCGACAAATTCTCTTACATCCACCGTAGCTGGCAAAGGCTGTAATAAACTGACCTAGAGCCAGGAATATATTTTGTATACTAGAGTCAGACACACCCAAATAGGGCATCAGTTCAACTTGAACTTTACGGTCACTCATATGCGTGAATGGCCTCGACGAGCGCAACTGAGCTCTTCCTGCCCCCGTCCTTTCCCTATCCTATCAAGGTCATCTCCGTCGACGCCAGCAGCGACACCGTAATCCAGCGGGGAACGCGCCTTCTCAGCTACTCCTTCGTCCACGTCCCCGCAAAATCAGATGCTCTACCAGAGTCGCGTTTCGGTACCTGGGACTCGGCCGTCGACGGGACTATTCAGACCTGGAAAGTCCGCCCCGGCGAGGTCATCTCCCAGCGCAAGGCAAAGGACCGTCCTGCGGTCCTCGTTTTAGAGGACTGCAAGCACGGAATGCAAATATCCGGCCTCTGTGTTCTCTGCGGCAAAGATATGACAAAGTATGCTCTCCATGTCTTCTATTGACCCTCAGCTGACCTGTGGCCAAAGCGCGGACTACATCGGATTCGCCGATTCGTCGCGCGCACATATTCAGATGACCCATTCCGCAAACGGCCCTCTCGTGTCCCTCGAGGAGGCACAGCGCCTCGAGAAAGAGACCGCAGACGACCTCTTGAAATCCCGCAAGCTCTCCCTCATCGTCGACCTCGATCAAACCATCGTGCACGCGACGGTCGACCCAACTGTGGGCGAATGGCGCTCCGAGGGCGCCGCATGGAAAGCACGACAAGCACTCAAGAAATCTACTGCATGTGATAAGGACTCGGACAGCTCAGAGTCCGAGGACGAGTGCAATCCAAACTGGGAGGCCCTCGAGGACGTCGGCGAATTTAGACTTGGGGCGGAGACATTTGGGCTGCCCCCCGGAAAGGGCAAGATCAAGATGCTCGAGAATGAGGGGCCTGTGTACTACATCAAGCGCAGGTAATTCGTACTTCCTACCCTTCCGTGGCCCCTGCTCATTGTCCCAAGACCCGGTTGGCAGGCGTTTCTCGAGGACATGGCCACAAAGTACCAGATGCACGTCTACACAATGGGCACGCGCGCGTACGCCGAGCAGGTGTGCGCCCTCATCGACCCAACGGGTAAGGTCTTTGGCGGGCGTCTGCTCAGCCGAGACGAGAGCGGCAGCCTCACGCAAAAGAGCCTGCAGCGACTCTTTCCGTGCGACCAGTCCATGGTGGTCATCATCGACGACCGTGCCGACGTCTGGGAATGGAGTCCTAACCTCATCAAAGTCGTTCCATGTACGTTCTAGTCCAGTAATACTAATAAATTCATACTCATTCCCCCCGAGACGACTTTTTCGTCGGAATCGGCGACATAAATTCAGCGTTCTTGCCGAAAATCGAGCCGCTGACGCCAGTGACGTCCCAAACCGCAACTTCCCCCAACGCAGTAGCAGTGCCGATTACTGCGCCGACACTGGACCCGCCGCCCTCAACTGACCCCGCAGCACAGGTGAACCCCTCGCTGCCAGCACCCATCTCACAAGCCGAAGCCGCGCAGGCAGAGCTCACAGAGAAGGCGATGCTCACGCAAAACTCTATTGCGTTGGAAGCGCAGGTCGAGGAGCGACCGCTGGCCAAGAAGCAGGAGGAGTTGGAGGTTGAGGTTGCGTCGGAGGAAGCGCCCAGCACTGGCGAGTCGTCCGGCAGGTTGGAGACTGCAGTCGCACAAGAGCCTACGCCTAAAAAGGCGCAGCGCAAAGCGGCTTTGCTGAAGAACGACGATAATGAGCTGCAACGGCTGGGCAAGGTGCGTTGATTTGGAGTAGCTTGTGCTTTGGTGTTGATTGGTGAGTAGCTCCTGGACGAGGTGCATCGGCGCTTCTTCACCGCATACGAGGGGCGGCGGACCGAGGACCCCAGGGAGAGGGCAGGATCCTCGAAGCGGCGCCGGGATTCAATTAAGCCCAAGCCGGCGTACGATGTGACGGTATAGGCTATCCACAGTATCAGTTACAATAGGCTGACTTTTTTACTCCAGCTCATCATCCCGCAAATCCGGTCGCAGGTCTTTGACGACGTGCACATTCTCTTCTCTAGTGTCATTCCACTGGACACCAACCCCGAAGCGACGGAGATCTGGCGAATGGCGCGCATGTTCGGTGCCAAAGTCACCACGGAGCTCACGGCCGACGTAACGCACGTCGTGGCAGCAAAGCGCGGCACGGTCAAGGTCGATGCGGCACGTAAACGCGGGGGCATCAAGATCGTGTGGCTTGCGTGGTTCACGGACTGCATCGCGCTATGGCAACGGCAAGATGAGACGGCGTACCTTTTAGACGACGGCACGACTGTGTCTGCCAATACCGCCGAGGCAGTTGCTGCGGCCGTGGCAAACGAGGCGGTGGAGGATGAGGGATGGGATGGCGCGGCGCAGGGCGGCGAGGACCTCGCGCTCGATACGATCAATTGGAACGACATCAACGATGAGGTGGATGCCGCCATGAACGAGAGTGACGATGACGAGGAGGGGGAGGACCGGCGGAGCGAGCGAAGTACCATGTCTGAGGACGACTGGCAGGACGATGCGAGCAGGTTGGTGTCCCTCCCTAATTTAAGCTTTCCTGATAATTAATCTGTCGCCAGCGTTCAAAGCAACAGCAGTCCCTCGACACCGACGCGGCAGAAGCGCAAGCGGATGCGCAGTATCACGCCCTCGTCGGTAGAGAGCGTGAATGGGAACGGCACACACGACGCGCTGGGTTCACCGCTTGCGAAGCGCAAGAAGGTCGTGGCGGAGCGGACGGGGTACTCGAGGCTGAAGGAGGCGATCTCTGCCGATGACCTGCATACCCCGAGCGCGAACGCAGCGGGCAAGCAGCGGAGCGTGGATGATGGTGGAGAGGGGGCTGAGGCACCCGCCGCGCTCTCTAGTCCGGGATCAGGGGCGTTGGACGAATGGATGCAGGAGGGGGACGAAGACGAGGAAGATGAAGATGACGACGAGGATGATTTCCTCGCGCGGGAATTGGAGGAGGAGTGGGGATAGCATCTCTGCTCATGCCAACTTTTGGGTTCGTTTATCTTTTGTATCTATCAGCTTGCGCTACATTATCATTGCTGGATGTTTACTCAATATTGTAGCCATTTCTTTCGAATAAATAAATTGTATATCTACAAGTCGTCTACAAGGCACAAAATGGACGCCGATGTTGCGCCGATGATTTCCGAAACGCTCATCAAGATCCCGACGACCGCCGACACAAACTCAGCTTGAACTAGCAGCTGGAAGACTTCAGATGGCTTGAGGCAGGGTTCCAAAACAGGACCGTTGAAAATCATCCGATATCGATGGCAAGCAAACATGATACAGGTTACTCCAAAGTACAAGTTGATCCAAAAATTTTCGGCGAATGAGTCACTTCAGAATTATCGGCGGAGGGAGCCCGCCTAGGTAAAAATAGTCGGTCTCTTTCTCCCTCGACTGTGTGGCTTTCTTGGATCTTCAATGGCTCCATTGACGCACTCTTCAATTCGAGGTTAGTTATTTGTATGCATTTAGTTTGCCTCTCATGATTCATCCTGCTGTCCTAGATGGCTGATTCCGTGAAATATCGTCCCAGTGGCCTGGCCAGGCGATGACCCTGCAGGTTAATAAAATTCTTCACGTCGAGAAATCTCTGTACCAGGACGTCTTGGTCTTCGAGTCAGTCACCTACGGCAACGTTCTTGTCCTCGACGGTGTCACGGTCATCCAATGCACCGAACGCGATGAATTCTCGTGCGTATAATTGTTGGTTTGTTCAAGCCATCGACCACGATCGAACATGTCTTCAGCTACCAAGGCGCGCAGGACGGGTTTCACAGTGTTAGGTGTTGAATCCTACATTGGAACCCTTCCTCCCAAAGAGGGCCGGCTGCTATATATGGCTTGCATTGACGCTCACCTTGTGAGCGGAGCGGATGTGGTCATTGACAGTAATCCGAAGTCCGTGGAACTGCTGGAGAAAGTCCAGACTGCTTTCTTACGTCGACTTCTAGGCCTGGGTGCATACTCGATGCGCGCGCCTCTCTTCACTGAACTCGGCTTGATTCCCGTGTCATACCGGCGCATAATTCTCGCCTTGCGATATGTCGGTTATCTAGTTAATCCTAAGACGAGTCGATATGCTCGGGCTGCTTTGGAAGATTCGTACAACCTTTTCCTGAATGGGCAGCAAGGATATTGGATGGACCTGGCGCTCGTGATGAGTAGGCTGCCATATTCGGTTACCCTCCCGGCTCTGACAGGGCTTACTCCGGAAAAATGCGAAGCACTGGCGAAAGAAGTGTATACAGCGGCAGTGAAACGTCTCGACGATGAGCTAAACGCATCGACGAGGTTATACATGCTGCATGAACGCTTGGAACCGCTTGAAGACGAGGCTCCCAAGAAAATTTCTGTGGTGTTGCGGCACTATCTCCAACTTGTGACGAACACTAATCATCGCAAAGCCATTACACGACTCCTGGTTAGCCAGCACCCTCTAGCGGTTGAGAGGATGCGATACAAGCAGCGATACCATCGCGTCAAAGTCCCGCGGGATTTACGTGTATGTCGGTTTGGTTGCCGAGAAGTCGAAACTGTGGAGCATGCCTTATTCTTCTGCAAAAAATCAGCTGAGCTGGTGATTTGCCGTCGATTATTTGTGAGTGGAATGCAACATTTAGAGCCAAAGGTCCTATCGGTCGAGCCGTGGAACGCGACAAACATCTTACGCGCAATAATTTTCCGGAGGGAGTCAGTTTGTCAGACGGCGAAATATGTATCTAAGGTATTTGCCATCTTCAGCAGGGAGCCGATGACATGGCCAGCGGGATATTAGCTATTGAGGTCAGTGATTTTCTAGGCTGCTATTCAGAAACCCGAGATCTACGGCCTCGCCGAGAGAGGTTAGCTCGTCGAGGGTGGCTGGGTAGTGGCGTAGCACAGTATATTATTTGGGGCCGGTATACTGCATGTTACAACCCGGACTGTTCCGAAATGGGACCATAGCGGGCTAATATATTATCCTGAGTCTTATCCAAGAGATGATTGCGCACATCCCCCTGGCCAGTCATCCCAATCCCAAAAAGGTTCTGGTCATCGGTGGCGGAGACGGCGGTGTGATCCGTGAAGTCCTCAAGCACGAATCGGTCGAGCATGTCGTGCTCTGCGACATCGATGAGGCCGGGGTCCGTGTCTCCAAACAGTTCTTACCCCACATGTCCTCCCTTCTGGCTTCTCCGAAAGTCACCGTTCACATCGGCGACGGCTTCAAGTTCTTGGCCGAGAACGAAGCTACCTACGACGTTATTGTCACCGACTCTTCGGATCCCGTCGGACCTGCTACTTCTCTCTTCCAAAAGCCCTACTTCCAGCTGTTGCACGATGCACTTGCCCCAGGAGGCAGTATTTCGACCCAGGGCGAATGCTTGTGGCTGCACCTTCCTCTCATCAAGGGTCTCCTCGAGATGACGAAGGGACTATTCCCTATGTCGGAATACGCTTTCACCACTATCCCTACTTACCCCTCCGGCCAAATTGGTTTCATCGTCGCGACTAGGGATGTTAACCGGGACCTGCGGACCCCCGTTCGCGACGTCAAAGGGACGAAATACTACAATCGCGCTGTGCACAGCGCCGCATTTGTGCTCCCCGAATTCGGTCGGGCCATGCTCGAGGATGGGAAAGATGTCCGTCCGTCGTTCGGCCGGGACGCAAAGGCAGCCGAGGTGAAGGCGAGTGGAGTTAAAAGTAAAAAGGTCCTTTTGCTCGGCGCTGGATTTGTGGCCCGCCCCTGTGCAGAGTATTTGGTACGAGAGCCATCCAACGAACTGACCGTTGGTAAGCCCGGTCCTTTTCTCCGTGTAATATTCTCTAATCTACTTTCAGCTTGCCGTACCCTTGCAACTGCTGAAGCATTTTGTGAGGGACTCGTTTCCACTACCGCTATCTCGCTCGATGTCTCCGATAGCGTAGCCCTCGAGTCTGCCGCAGCTGCTCACGATCTCGTCATTTCGCTCGTTCCTTACACTCACCACGCCGCTGTGATCAAGGCCGCTATCAAGGGCAGGGCTAATGTTGTCACTACGTCGTACCTTTCGCCAGCGATGATGGAGCTCGATGCGGCTGCGCGTGAGGCGGGTATTACTGTGTTGAACGAAATTGGACTCGACCCCGGCATTGACCACTTGTATGCCGTCAAGGTTATTGAAGAGGTTCATGCCAAGGGAGGGAAGGTTTGTCGTTGAAGCTAATCCGCTCCATTCGTATCCTCCCTTGATTATCAGGTCAAACACTTCTGGTCAAACTGTGCTGCGATCCCGGCCCCCAGGTAACCCTCTCGGTCATAAATTCTCTTGGTCCGCACGAGGAGGCCTTCTTGCTCTCCGCAATCCAGCCTCGTTCCTTGCTTCTGGGATTGTTACACACGTTCCGGGACATGAATTGATGTCCTATACGAGCCCCTGCTTTATTTCCCCGGCATTTGCATTTGTTGCGTATCCCAATCGCGACTCTCTGCCTTTCCAGAAATTCTACAACATCCCTGAAGCAGAGACCGTTTTACGGAACACTCTGCGGTATCAAGGGTTCCCTGAGTTTATCGCTGCGCTGGTCAAGTTGGGTTGGCTGGAGAGCGATGTCAAGGAGTGGCTGATAGAGGGAATGGAGTGGCGGGAGATAATGAAGAGGGCTTGCGGAGCCAACGAGAGCGCCGAGGCATAAGTCCAGAGTCTCTTTGTTTATGTTGCGCCTTGCTGACCGACATACTAGCGCACTGATTGCACGAATAAAAGAAATATGTAACTTCCCGTCCGAGTCCGAAACCGAGAGAATCATCTTTGGTATGCGGTGGATGGGCTTATTCTCGCCAGAGAAAGCTGTCGTGCGCAGTGGGAACCTGCTAGACACTCTATGCGGCCGCCTTGAGCTGTTGATGAATATGAGGAGGGCGAACGTGATCTTGTGATGCTACAGCACAAATTCATCGTTGAATGGAAAGACGGCAAAAAGGTTCGTCTCCATGTTCTATCCGTTTCCCCGAACCAAAAAACATATGGTAGGATACCATCACCACAACGCTTGAAGCCTACGGGACGCCTGGCGGCCGATCTGCCATGGCCGTTCACGTCGGTGTCCCATGTGGTATTGCTGCGCAATTGGTCTTGGACGGTGTGCTGAGCACTCCTGGAGTGCATGCGCCGTATTCCAAGGAGATATGTGATCCAATCAGGGAGAAGTTGGAAAGCGAGGGCTTGGGACTGACTGAGCGGATCCTCTGAAATTGTGTAACTTTCCCAAACAAATGTGACTGAAAGTGTCGTTTCCTCTGCGTGCTGAACTTCGCTCGGAAAGAAAAGGTTGTCAACCTCAGCAGACGGCAAAGAATCGCATGGAGGTTTGAAGGTCGTTGATGCATGGTGTCATGAGCGCTGTTAAGTGGAGAGCCTTTTGCAAAAATTGTGCCGTCGATGGGCCCGAAGCCGACGTTGTTGAGTTTTAGCACTGGGAGCGAGCGGTTCTCGACGAGGAATGGAACGATGGATTCAACCAGGATTCAACAGCAAGGACACCGATTGCGTACTCCGCCAAGATGACGGAGGAATGTGTGTGTGGATATCCTCGGCCGAGTCAAACATGAGTTTGCGATCGCTGAACAAAGAGGCATGTTCAAGTTTTTGTGGGCGCGCTATCAAAAAGGCAATGGGATTGAAACGAAGTGCATCCCTACTAGGGGCCGGCAGATGCCGACTCTAACCTTGCTTTGAGAAGCCGGAAACAGTGCCACTGATGATCGCTATTGGCTCCTTATATCTATTAACTTTTAAGTGGAGTTGTTTCATCTAACCATCGTCTCTGCTAGTGCATCCGCGATCAGATAACAGGCATCAGCAAACCCTGATTCCACTATGGGTGCTATGTAGTGCTCTGTAGCACTCCAGAGACATGGACCTTCACTACAGCACTACAGGTCACTACAGGTCACTATGTAGCACTATGTAGTGTCCTGTAGTGCCGAAAAAATCAGGGTTTGCTGATGTGCCAGCACCACTCACCGCATGCGTGCGTGAATTAGCCGACGCCTGTACTATTCGCCTCTCATTAAGATCCTCTTATTTCTTGCGCGAGTCATCGTCCATCTGATCATGAGGCCTCTATAAGTTAGGCATCAAGACCAGATGCCATAACGGTTAATGCTCTGCGGTCTATTCTGACCCGTTGACCCAGAAGGATCGTAGCTTTCACCTCCGGCTATGTGGCCTTAATCCGACGTTTCACAGATCTTAGTCCTCTGCGCCTCCACAGAAGACGCGCCTATCGCGCGGTCCATGGTTTCCGACCAGCACATCGTACTGAATGGCTTGCTGTCGCGCGACTTGGCCTAGTTAGACCGGGTAAGCCTTTTTTTTTACTCTCGCTTTTCGAGGCGGGGTCTGCGTCGTCTCGTCTGGTGGGGTTCCAGCTCACCCGCGTTTCTTCCTTGAACGCAGTTGGTTTTAGATTTCCATCAAACTTTATAATCATATCTCGGCGCGCACGCGTTATTGACGCGTTGTTTGTTCCAAGCGAGCAATCAAAATTTCGCGGAGGGCGGACATGCTACTATTTATTTATGTTGAGGAGTTGTTTGTTCCAAGCGATCAACCGTTATTTCGCGGAGGGCGGACATGCTACTATTTATTAATGTTGGGACGGTGTTTGCGTTCGGCAGATTTCGGCAAGGGTATTTCGAGGGAGGGAGACCTTACTAAAGCAAGGTAACACAGGAGAGAGTGCACGCGCCGGGCCGATTCGCCTGTCACACTGTGACATCACATTCGACTCCAAGAGCAACGGCGACGTCGACGAGCTTTCGCCCAAAATGCCACCGAAAAAGCAAGTCCAGGGGAGCTCCTCCAAAGTCAAGGAGGACAAGGTGATTCCCCAAATTATCGGCGACCCTGAAGGGCACTGACTGACCAAGGTCTCCAGACGTTTGGCATGAAAAATGTCTGTGCACAATTCCTCGTTAAATGGCCCAGAGTGTAGTCTAATTCAGCGCCCGAACACCGCAGAAAAACAAATCATCCAAAGTTAAGCAGCAGGTAGCACTCATCCAGTCGCAGGCGGCAGCGACAGGCAAGTCCCGCGAAGCCCTCGCGAAGGAGAAGGAGCAGCAGCTGCGCGCCAAGGAGAAGCTCGAGGAGGAGAAGCGCAAGAAGGAGGAGGCCGCCCTCCTGCGCCCCGTGCAGACGCAAAAGGTGCCATTTGGCGTCGACCCCAAGACAGTGCTCTGCGCATTCTTCAAAGCGGGCCATTGCGAGAAGGGGAACAAGTGCAAATTCAGCCACGACCTTAATGTCGATCGTAAGGTCGAGAAGAAGAATCTGTACGAGGACAGTCGGGAGGAGAAGCTTGCTGGTGCGTGCAGTTTCTTTTCCCGGCCTGGTAGGTCGCCAACGACGCGACTGCAGATACTATGGACACCTGGGACCAGGAGAAACTGGCTCAGGTCGTGTTATCAAAGGCCGGAAACCCGCGGACGACGACGGATGTGCGTTCCAAGTGCACCGGGAATTCATTTACTGACTTTTTTCAGATCGTGTGCAAGCATTTTATTCAAGCCATCGAAAGCCAAAAGCAAGAAGTTTGCTGTGTACACTCTGTTGTTCTCTGACGCGTGTGTTTCCGCCAGATTCGGATGGTTCTGGGAATGCCCGAACGGCGAGCAGTGTCAATACCGACATGCTCTGCCCCCAGGCTTCGTCCTGAAATCACAACGGAAAGCGGCCGAGGAGGCTGCGAAAGCCCACGTCATAAGTTTGGAAGAGTTCCTCGAAGTCGAGGTGTGCTGCATGCTCGCGCTGTTCCTGCGTATCCATCTCAATATCTTCAGCGACACAAACTCGGCGCCAATTTAACGCCAGTAACGCCCGAGTCTTTCGCGATTTGGAAAAAGACGCGGATGGACAAGAAGGACGCGGAGCAGGAGGCCATGCGCAAGGCGAAGGAGCAGCACAACTCTGCCGGCAAGAATACGGGTATGAGCGGGAAAGATCTGGTGAATGCATTTCTCAGAATCAGCATCTTGTTGTTAAACTCTACTCCTTCAGTTCGAATACAATCCCGAGTGGTTCGAGGACGAGGACGATGGAGACGCCTCAGACGACTGGGACCTCCAGCAATTCCGCAGGGAGAAGGAGGACGAGGACGCCACCGCGGAAGCGACGCGTATCGCCAACCTGTCCCTTCATGCGGGCATCCACGACGCCGAAGCGGAAGGAAGTGGTGGGGGCGTGGATTGAACATGACCATACGAAGAAATGTATTATGTCGATTTTCATGATATATATTCCAAACACGCCGAGCTTGTACACATCGACAATAACCTACACATTATTGATGTCTAATCCTCATCATCACTCCCGTAGTCTGCCAACCCGAGCCCTTCCTTCAATGGCGCTGGGGCAGCCGCTCTGGGAGGAGCGGCAGGGACTCCGTTTCTTTTCCGGATCTCTGCAAAGTATTTTAGACCTTCGAGCGTGTCTGCGCTCAGCAAGCCCTTGGGCTGGGCCGGCTCCTCTTCTCGTTCAACCTCCGGCGGGGTTTCCAGACGCCTCCGCTTTGCTCCGGGCTGGCCGGACCCGTCGTCCTCGACGTCTTCATCATCCAGCATGTACCCATCCTCGTCCAGCACGTCCCCATCCTCCAGTGCACGGACTGTGCGCATCGCATCCACAATGCGCGGGTCAATCTTCGCCTTGATGACCTCCTGCCCCATGTCCACGAGCCGCCGCTTCTCCGCAACTTTCTGGACGGGATTTGGGTCCTCGGTCGCCCAGCGGACGTTGAGAATCTCGTCATTGTCCATCGACTGACAAGCCATTGCCTCTTTGGCGAACTGTGCGTGCAGCTCCGAGACGTAAGTCACGAATGCGACGCTGCGGTATTGGAGGACTTTAACAGCCCATGTTGACTCTGAGTCGTCTGTGGGGTGTTAGCGAGGATGGCTCCAACAACAACAATTCAGACGTACCTCGCTCAATCTGACCCCATTCTTTAAAGTGCCGCATCACCACCTCCTCCGTCTCCTGCCCATTCCCCGTCTCCTTAATCCGCCCAATATACAGCGTCCGATTCTGCCGGTTAAAGCTCCCCACACCACCCATGTCGTCGCGGTAATCCGAAAACTTGTCGCGCGCGAAACAGTCCTTAGAACTATCGGGCAGCTGGTCGCTCGGGTCCGGCAGCATGTGGAGGTATTCGCACTCCCAACCATACGGGCAGCACCCGCGCGCAAAGTAGAGGCAGGTGTACTTTATGCCGGTGACGTTGGCGCGCGTGAGACCGGAGTCGCGCTTGATGTTGCAGCGCGTCTGAGACTTTACTTTGCTATTTTGTGAATTAGTTGACGCTCCCTGGCTATTCAAGCGTATAATATGGCGCACTTGGAATAGCTGTCCTCGCGGTCACCGCCTGCCCACTTGTTGTACCAGATATCTAGCCAAGTGTTGGTTTGAATTCGGTGAATCCGAACTAGGCAACTTACTATACTCCTTGCCCGTCTGTGGTGCTTCCGTCTTGACCACATCGCCGGGCTTGACCTGTTTGCGCGCAGGCTTGAGCTTCTTTTGTTTCTTCGGCGCTGCGACCGCCACGGCCTGTATTTCAGTCTCGGTGGTTTCTGACATGAAGCGGGTGTCACAATGGTCACAGCAGGTCACAGAGGTTGCTCAAAAAAAAATAACTGAAAGAGTAAATTACGAGTATGTAGTATACGAAGTACCAGGGCAAAATATTAAAGAGAGATTGTAGCACGACCATAGGGAACGAGTTGAACAGGGGCCACCAGACCATATTCTTGGTTCGCCACCGGGAACGCAGTTTGTGAACGGAGTGTTCCAAGAGTTTCAACCTCGGGCACCTGAAGAAAATTAGTTGAGAAGAGAAAGGAGCAGTATCTTAGCGCACCGCACTGATCGCGTTAAGGAGAGTACTCGCAGCCTCGACGCGGAGGGCATTGGTACCGGTAACGACGAATTTGGTGATGTCGACAACGGGGAACGAAGGATCAGCGGTGGGGATTTGGACGTCGTTAACGAATGCCTTGATGGTATGGAAGACCGAGCCAAAGTCCAGCTTGACGCCAACCGTATTGTTGTGGCTATCCCAATCGAACGTCACATTGTATGTGCCAACACCAGAGGTGTTCTGCTGCCCCGGGAGCGAATTCCACGGAACGAGACCTTGTGTGAGGTTGAACAACGGCTGGGTCACAAGCACCGACTTGACCGTGCTGAGATTTTGAGGCGGCGTCCAAGCAACGATACTCAGCACCCATCCGCTCAGTGTACGGGTCGTTTCGCCCCCGAGTGACACTTGAACGGACCCAGTGTGTCCCGTCGAGAGTGTGTAGGCGAAGTGACCGTCACGTGGGGATCGAATCTCAATGTTACCATTGCCATCTGCAACGGCCAAGGCCGGAGACTGGAGGGCCACAAGGTGCGCACTCAGCGCTCGGACCCCCTCGAACGTGTTTGCGCTCGACACTGCGAACAGGGCCGTCTGCGAGGGCGCGAGCGAAACGGCGGGGATCGATATGGCTCCAGAGTTCTGCGTCCACAACGCCACTGGGGAAACTTCTCCCGTCCAAGCGTCAAGGAAGAAGGGAGTTCCTGTGATGTCACTTCGGAGGAAGAGGGTAACATTGTCGGCGGGGGATGATAAGTTGTCGTTGAACAGGTAAAAGTATGATGCGCTGGCAACATCTCGGCGGACGGAGAAGATGGTGGTTGACTGTGCGCTGACACTCGCTGCAGGGAGTACACCCAAGGAGGCCAATGCACCAGGAACCTGGGCTTCGCCATCGACAATCAAAACGTTCTTCAGTCCTGTGAGCTGCTTCATCAATCCTTGAACCTGCGCCTGTTGCGTGCCATTTATCTCGAAACCCGGAATATCACTGGGGACTGCGCCGGAGATGACAATAGGCAAGCCCGCTTGGGCGTACTGCAATAATCTCTGTGATGCATCGACGGTGATGTTCGATGCGTGATTGAGAACGAACGCTTTATATGCGGGTCCGCCGAATGCGGGTCCACCGAATGCAAGTCGCTTGTTGGCGACCGAAACGCCGGGAAGCTTCAGGTTCTCGGGACTGACGTACTCGTACGAGTATCCGGCGTTGACCAATGAGTCTCCTTGGAATGGCGGGGAAGTGGCAAGGTTGTAGTCTTTCCGATAGATCGCGACATCGACTTTGGCAGTGCCGGATCGGAGAACGTATTGAGTGTGCTTCAGGAAATCCATGTATCCCTTGTACGCATCCCAAGCTGGCATGTGCGGCGAGTGCATCTCTGAGAAAACGTATCTGTATGAAACCACTTAGAAAGACTGGCATGGGAATATGAAGAATCCCCTCACCCGAAAGTGGTGAGCCCCGGCCATCTGGAGGATTCTAATGATCAATAAAGAGCGAAAGAGAATCGGATCTGCGCACGTTGTCTCGGGGTAGGTACCAGAGTAAGGGAATCCGTGAATAACCGCAACATTTACACCAGCGGCGTACTGTGATTTTGCGTTGTTCAACAGGTCGTTCATCGTGAGGTCATAAGCCCCGAAATTTGCCCCCGTCTCACTCGAGAATACGGCGTGGTTTCCGAGGTGTACACCGCCCGAAAGTTGGAGGCCCATATCGACCGTCGCGAAAGTGAGGGACTCAATCTCGGGAGCATCGGCCACAGCGCTGAGAAAGTAAACAATCGTTGAAAGATCAAAGGCAAGGCCGATTTACCTGGCTGCTGCGCAATCCAGTTGGAAATTGTAACCAGGTTGGTTGGAATATTGGAAACCTATGGTATGCGACCAGTTTCTGAAAGCGGTCATATAATCCGCATAGAGAGACGTCTGAAATTTCAAGTTTTTAGTCTGGTTCAACAACGCCGGTGTGAAGATCCTGCACCAGAGTATCCCGATAGTCTTCTGTGAACTTGGCCCAGTCAACGGTATTTCCGAAATCAAACAGTTGAGTGGGGGCTCCAACCACCGATCCTGGAAGAGCAACTAGCCAGAACAGTTCTAAAAGTGAGGCACATGCTAAAAGCATCATACGCACATACTGGCAGCGTATGCATGACTGGCAGTGTTTTATTTATTTCATATCCATGTCGTTCGGTGAATCGTTGCGTGAACCCATCCGTCCAAAAGAGCTGGGCGGCGAACTCCATCGAATCTTCCCACATATAACTTCCTACGCCAGGTTTCGCTGCCATCGCGCCAATGTTGTCTTGAGCAAGGATGTTTTGCTCAATAAATGAGATGGAAACTTGAGCGCCTTTGGCAGAGAAATGATCGACGACCCAAGAGCCCCAGGACCCTGGTTTATCGAGAACGGAACCGTTGAAACCTCTCCTCGCCTCAGGATAACCATTCCGGCGAGAATAGTAAGCCAACAGGACACTAGTGGAGTTGGGCGCCGTGAACGATACGTTGAAGGATTTGTCGACGCGAGACGTCAAATCCTGTACCGAATTCCAGTCCAAAGAAACCCGAGCGGCGGAGGAGTTCGCTCCAGGAACCAGCTCTGCGACGACAGCACTGACCAAACGCATTGTAGTGATGTTCATGCTAATTATTTCACCATCCAGACCAGAGATTGTGGGAAAGACGCTTGGGTTTGGCAGAGGACCACTGAACGCCTCCCCAGGCGTCAGAAAATGTGACCCAAACACCAATTCTGTGTTCATCCCCTCCATATCGACGTCGTCGGGGAAGACAGGCACACCCGCGCCTTGATTTGGTCCCAGAGCCAAGTCAATGGTGAGATTGTTTTGAATTGCGGCTTCTACAACCACCGCAGCAACATCCACGAACGCCGCAGACCCAAAGGCAAACTGCGTCGGGTCGAGTAGAATATTCTATCAGGAAAAAAGTCTACTCAGTCAGACGCGAAGTAGAGTTGGGTATTGCATACCCCGGTGTCTGGTCTCGCGCCGCCGTACGACTGGTAGCTGGAGATTCCGTTCAACGAGAAGCTCGGACGAAGAAAGAGGCGTTTCCACCTTACGAGACTGAACCCAGAAGCACCTACACCGGCGATTTCGCGAATGTCTGAGCGGACAATATCCGCAGAGGCCGAGCCGTCTTCAACCCAATAACGCCATTTAACACCAGTGTGGGGCGACGCGAAAGTGCCTAGTTTGCCTGTAAGACTTGCAACAACGCGTGGAGGTCGACAAAGAGCAAAGAAAAGAATGAGCGATGGGGCAAACATCGTGCCTGGAATGAGTCGTGGGTGAAATCCATAGTCCTTATATAGCGCGTGAAGACGATGGTTGAATGTATGACGGCCGGAGGCTAGAGTCTTGATGATCTATCTTAGCACCTAACCACGACCATCAGAGGTCGACTTCGCAGTCAGGCCCTGTCAGTGTCAAGCCCCGCCCAGCGCCCCGAATCCGACCCAAACGGGCTGATTGTGACCCACCTATCACCTCTCGGTCGCAAGGTCTCACAAAACTTCGGGCCGAGCAATAAACCCAAAACGTGAAAGGCAATTTAATCCTGCGCCCTGCTCCAGTCCAACAATGCCATCCGACCACGGTTGCGCCTCCCTGAGGACTGTGACCCTCCCGTCTTCGACACCGATGAGCGGTGGCACTCTGTGGATTTTCACGACGTTCCCGAGCCAGCGCTCGATGGTTACACGAAGGGGAGGCTCATGGTCTTGTGTCGTCCACGGACTCTGTGGCTTTGCGTGTCAGACTTTTATTTCTTAATCCCACATAGTAACCTACTCCGAAACTTGTCAAATGGGTTGCAATGAAATGTCCGGCTGCTGCCGTCCCAGACCTTGCTTTAGATTCGCACTCCGACTACTGTATCCGCAACAACAACAAAAAACACCCCGAAGCATATGCTGGAAGGAAGAGACTGAAACAGATAAATTTTAATTTAGGTTTTTGCGCAGGGCAGCCGCAAACTTGTGGTGGTGAGCAATCCGCGATGCCATCGATTCGGTCCCACGGTCAAGATGCCGAGTATTTGACTGACCCAGATTCCGCGGACGCGTTTTTGTGAGTTAAACCTCCTCAAATCTCTTAGACCACAAGGGAAAGAACATTCAAAATCTCTCTGGGGATGTTGTGTTAAGAATGATTTTTTTTGATTTTGAGAATGTTGCCTGCAAGTTGCCTGTCGGAATGTAATTATGGCGGTGAATTTCCATCCTACAGAGAGGGCAGAGAGAAATCACAAAATTCATTCTCAAGGCAGCATGTCCCGGGGTGCTATGCATAGTTTTGTCATTTGACTGAAGTGAAAACTTGGGGGATGAAGGCGAAAAGAATTTGTTGCCGAGCGAGGTGCCATCATTTTGGCCTGCATTTGAACGCCGCTCAAACACCATGTTAGTACATAAATGGACTGCCCACTGGCTCCAAGCCCTAAAACAGAATTGGATAGGCTATGGATCACCATGCAACACATCAGAACAAAAAAGTGCTGAATTGGCTGTACATCGGTTATTCAATGCACCTTGAACCGAAGCAGTGATTTGAAGTCGCCGCAGAAATTGATGCTTTTACATGCACTTCAGAGCAGAAAATTCTGAAACTCGGGGATAACCTCCAAGGATAGCTACATCAGATACTCCACTGAATTTGAGGTGCCTGTGGAGGAATGCGCCCACACCGCGACCGGGACGCTTGGGTCAACCAACTTTTGATGGCGCCTACTAAAGTGTGGCTGTGCTCGTTACGGATCAAGCCATTGCCCACCGCCGGGCACATGAAGTGTTTGGGTTCTGTTTGTTTGATGCAGATTTCGGCTAATTTCGACGAGCAGAGATATCCTAGTATTTGGTCCAATGTTTGTTTCGGGTTTTCGATGACGGACGGTCGGAGTATTTGTGTTATGTTTGTCTGATGCAGTTTTCGCTTAGTTTCGACGAGCAGAGATATCATAGTGTTTGGTTCAAAGTTTGGTTGGGATGCGAAGGGGGAAAGGTCAGGCCGGCATGGTGAGGTTGCATGTATTTGTTTGATGCAGAATTCGGCAGAAGGAATTGTCACGGAGGGGGACCTTAGCTAAAGCAAGGTAACCAAAATGAGTTTGAGCACACAACGGTGCCGTAACAGCTTCAGAGCCGAGGACTCGCAATTTGGCCGAGTTGATTGCCAGCCGCTTGCCGGTGATCTTCCGCGCGCGCGAATGAAAGGCCAGATGGTGGACCACACTACAATTTTCACTCCCCCTGCTCTCTTGTCATCGAAAACCACGAATTACAGGGAATGTTGCGGACAATCGACGGTGAGCGATCTACAAGAATATGATGCCTTGTGAGAGTCGCAACATACATGTTAACATTTCAGAAGAGGACCGTGAGCGACCAAGGACTATATACATTCTGGATGAAAAGGGACGAAGAGGAAGGTACAATAAATTTATTTAAGGCGTATGTATGAGGTAGGAAGATATGGAGAGGAGAGGGAAGCACACCCTACATGCCCAACGCCAACACAGCGCGATATACTACACACACAAGGCGCGACGCAACTCTAACAAAGCCCCATCGCCACAGGTATCCCGGAACACACCGCCTTAGCAGCACTTGCTTCCTGCGGCGGCGTTGTTGTCTACACTCGGCCCGACGCTGATGCTGGGCCCGGGCGCATCAATGGGGTTGTTGGACTGCTCCAGTGACTTGCTCGACACAATGCGGTAAATGTCTACGTGACAAAGTCTGCGTCAGCGCGAGCGAAGAGGATGATCCGGATGAAACTGAAACGTACCAGTGAGAATCGTTTGGAAAGCGCCCTCGACGTTCGAGGCGTCCAGCGCCGAAGTTTCGATGAACGACAGTCCATTCTCAGCTGGATACATGAGTTAGTTTCCTACATGAGAAAAACAGGGTAGAACGGACTGGAAAAGGTCTTTGCCTCATCCGTCGGCACAGCCCGCAAATGCTTCAAATCGCTCTTGTTGCCGACGAGCATGATAACAATGTTCGAGTCGGCGTGGTCGCGCAGCTCCTTCAACCACCGCGTAACGTTGACGTACGTTGCGTGCTTCGCAATGTCATATACTAGGAGGGCACCAACTGCGCCGCGGTAGTACCTGACACAAGACAAGGTTTGTCAGGACGACAGACCGCAACGGGGCAGAATAGGGATGCTCACGCAGAGGTGATAGCCCGATAACGTTCTTGGCCGGCTAGTGAGACAGGATATCGTCAGCGATTCGGCAATGCAATGCGGATGCTGGCGGAAGAGTGATGGAGCAGGGAGCACGCCACGTAGCTCGCCAGCGAGCAGGAGAGTCGCACCTGTATCCCAGATCTGAGCCTTGACGGTCTTGCCGTCGACATCAATAGAACGTGTCGCAAACTCGACGCCGATGGTCGACTTTGATTCGAGATTGAATTCGTTACGCGTGAACCGCGAAAGCACTGTGTCGTCGGTATCAGCTGCAACCCACACGTTTCCATTATTCAAGTCCCATACGATTGCTAGGTTAAGGGTAAGATTTGAATGCCTGGACATCGTACAAGACAGCAGGGACGTACGACTTTCCGACGCCCGAATCTCCGATCAGAACGACCTAGGAGAGAGAAATTCAGAGCCAGTTTGCTGGGGGACAAGGGCTGCCAGCTACCTTGAAGAGGTAGTCGTAGTTGCTGCCTTCAGTCATTGGATGTAGATGGAAGAGGGATGGAGATGAAGGTCGTAAGAAAGAGGCTGATGCACAACAATCACAAACTCGTGCCATTTAACAGCTGTTACATTGCGCAGTGTGCTCGTTGCAAGCAATTACATTGCGCAGTGTACTCGTTGCAAGCAATTACTCTCACTACGCATGAAGGTAAGGAGAGGCGGTTTCAAGAGGTAGCGCGCAGTATATTGCCTGTAAAACATTTCTAAAAAATAAAATAACCTACTTCCTCTTCTTTCCCTTTGCCTTCCTCTTCGTCGATCCAGCCTCAAACTTTTCGTCTCGCCATCCCCCAAGCTCAGCGGCAAGAGTCTTCCAACGCTCCTGCACGAATGGCAGCGGGCCCACTTTTTGCAGGGTCCCTGGAGAGAGATATCCTCGGTTCCGCAATCTACCATACCAAACTGCGGTCCCGAATCAGCATTTGCACATAATGAACGACCCCCACGCGACGTACCAATGTCAGTGCGACGTGTTGGAGCCGCTTCAATGCGGTCCGTGCGTCCCTTGACGCAGTCGCGGAGTGCAAGCGTGTTGTAATACTTGCAGACCACTCTGCCGCCCTTGCTCTCTATTGCTTTGATTGCGCTCTTCGACGCCCGCGACGGGGTTATGTAGATGGGCGTCCTGAAGAATTGTGACCCCTGCGGTCGATGAGGACCTCATACTGGCACAGGTGGGGGGAACGTACATCTCCCAATATTTTAATGCCGTCGTGTACATCATGAACGCAACCACTCAAAAGGAGCTCCCGCGCAGTGATAGGCTTCTCAGGCGACGAGGAAATACGGCCCTCATCTATCCAATGTTGTAGTCGGTCAAGATTTACGGGCGCCCAGACTCTCTCGTTCCTGCGCGGTTTCTTTACATGAGCACAGTCCAGCGGCGGCGGTGAACAACGCACCGATTCACAAAACCGCGTTTCGGGAAGAGTTTCGTTATTGGCGTTTGCCCACCCTCAAAACCTGGCTTTATACCTGGTCCTGACCGGGATTTTTGACCATTAGCACCACGTCCGGCTGTCCCGCCATAACCTGATCCCTGGCCTCGTCCAACACGTTTTTGCTGCGAAAAAAATGAGACTAGAATTTAGCGCAGAATAAACCATCATACATTGTGTTGAGCGGCGCGCACAGGGCGCAAATTTCTCAAACTTATTCGAGACGCGATTCGAGCAGAGGACATCAGTGTTTGGCTGAGCCTTGGCCACCAAACTTTAGCATGGCTCTCCGCCCTTTGATTGCGATTCTTGGGACGACTGGTGTGGGTAAATCCAACCTCGCAATCGAGCTCGCTTTACACCTCAAAAGCTGTCGCAAAGGCGCAAGAATTATCAATGCGGACTCAATGCAAGTTTACGCTGGCCTCGATGTCATAACGAACAAAGTTCTCGAAGCTGAACGGCACGGCGTTGAGCACCTCCTCATGGGTTTCAAACAGCCAGGAGAACAGTATGTTGTAGGCCAGTGGGTCGAGGACGCGATGAACGCGGTCAGTTTACTCGCACCTCCCGGTCGGCAACACCAAATGAGCAAGCCCCGTAGATTGACGAAACGCATCTGAGGGACGAGATCCCGATCGTAGTCGGAGGGACGTCGTACTGGATGCAGCACCTCATATTTCCGGACCGTCTTTCTGGCACGCCGGAAGACGCGCCCCTACAGTCCGAAGGCATCATTAACGTGCTCACGTCCTTGCCGCCGCATCTACTCGATCTCTTCAATTGTCTCCCACAGCAACCCCCAGACGCCGCCGTGGATCCTGACGCTGCTGTCGCCCTCCATCTTCTGCTACAGAACCTTGACCCCGCAATGGCAGCGCGTTGGCATTGGCGAGATACGCGCAAGGTGTTTCGCAGCCTGAGCATTGTAAAAAGTACCGGCCGGCGGCCAAGTGATATTGTAAGCGAACAATCTGAGAATCTGTCGAGACCTAGGTGGGCATGAGATGTCTCGTTTGTTTTGACTCTTATTTCCGTTGAAGATATCGCACTCTCTGCTTTTGGCTATATTCTGAGCGGTCTGTATTGAATCAACGCCTGGACAGTCGTGTGGACAGCATGATAAAGGTCGGGGGGTATCTATTGGCTCACTCTGTAGCTCACATTATATCAGAATGGTCTTCTGGACGAAGTGCGCTCCCTCCATACCATTTCTCAACAGCCTGCATCCGAAAACATCGACTACACACTCGGAATTTACCAATCAATAGGTGGGAGTAAACGTAGGTCAATGATTCAGCTTTATTCATGCAAGCAGGGTACAAGGAATTTCACGGCTACCTTACCGCGCCATCTCAAACGGAAAAAGCATTCGATGCTGCGGTGGAGGATATGAAAATTTCCACGCGACAATATGCGAAGAGGCAGATCTCTTGGATACGGAATAAATTATTGCCCGCAATCTACGCAACCAACACTGAGGAATTGACTGTTCCAACATATTTGCTCGATGCAACCGGTAAGCTTCCTGCTGGAATGTATTTTTTTTTAGTCCTTAAGACCTTCTGCTTCAGAACTAGGCGACAAATGGATATCCAGTGTTCGAGATCCTGCGGTCCAAATCACTCAATGTTCGTGTCTCGTTGATGTCGATCTAGCCCTAATTAACATTACTCAGACTTCCTAAACAACGAGACCCTTCCTGACCCGCTCGCATTGTCGGTAACCGCCCGAACGATGCTCGAGATCAACGAGAAACCAGTAGAGTATGTCTTTCGACCTCGATTATATTCACTTCTCATTTCCCCACCAGCCCCACCGCCGTGCTCAACGCACGTCGGAAGGTGGTCTGCTCTGTCTGCACGGTTGATGCCGCGCAACCGGTCCTGGTGGACGAGGATCGCCTCACTGTACACAACCAAGGCCGTCCACACAGACGGATATTGAGAAAGAGAACACCAGAACAACTTCGGGAAGCGAACGCGCTCAAAAATATCGGACGGCCACCAAAACATCCGTCAGAATCAGGCTTAGACATAGACATAGATCCAGGTACATTGTTCTCACAATAAGTAGGAAATTACTCGCGTCCGTGATATAATCATTTTTACGCTACAGTAGGATGAGGTTGAAGGCTCTAAGCTCAGGCCTCTAGCGCCCATTGCGGGAACCATCCTTCCCAGTTCTCCCAGCTCCCCTTTGCGTCCAGGTGCGCCCTTTTGGGCGGCCGATGCTGACCATGAGGACCACGGGGATCGAGAATACGACCCACAACATGAATAGCACCGTTCGAAGCCGTAAAATCCGGCGCACGTACCGGACGCCCGTCAACAAAGAATTTAGAAGGAGGGTGGTGCGAGTGGCCCTCGAATTTAGCGATGTGGATGTGGAGGGAGTGATTACGGAGCTCCGTGGGCAGCGTCAAATTCACTGTGTAAACTGGATGCATATGGGGAGGGTGCGGGTGGTGGCCGTGAGGGTGCGGGTGGTGGCCGTGAGGATGCGGATGGGGAGGGCGCGGCGGTTTAATGCTGATATCCTTCGACGCCAAGAGCGATTCTGGGGCGAGCCCGATGGCGCGCAGGAACTGGGCAAACCATCGACTCGCTGACCAGCGAGCTTTCTTGTGATGATGTTTACGATGCTTGTGAGCAGCTTTACGCGGTCGGAGGTGGGGGCTGAAGTCGTCCTCGTCCTCGTCGCAATCATCAGCCTCGTGAACATGGTCCTGCTTCCTAGCATGACGGTGGTGCGACTTAGGACGAAGAAGGCCAGCTTCGGCGGACAAGAACTGGTCGTTGACCGCGTCCGCTTTGGAAGAAGCGTTATAAATATAATCTGAACAGTCGTGACTCCAGTCAGATGGGAGAAATCAACTCGTGTAGTATACTCACCAGAATGCAACACAATATCCGGGACAACATGGAATTCGAGGAGTTTCTGAAGCGCGACGGCTCCTTCAGGGGAGAACAAAAATTGCTGCAAGCCCTTGGGAAGGCGCTTGAAAGCACGGTTGGTCGGTGCGAATAGTGTTGCAGTCTTGTTACCCTCGAGAGAATTGGATACACCGCTCTGTTTGAGCGCGGCAGACTAACCGTTCCGTCAGTATGGACTTGAGAAAGGAAGGGGAAGAAAAGTTACAAGGGTTGAGAATAACACCGGTGCCCGGGCCAAAGAGCCGACAATCGATACAGGCAGAGCCAACGTGCGGTCAATAACATGGATGACGCCTGCGAAATTGGCGTTGAATTCCAGACGCATATGAACCAAATCACACGCACCATTACTGGCCTTGATATTCGCCCAAACAATGTGTGTGAAGGCATTAATGGTAGTCTTGCGTCGTTTGTGCGCCGAGTGTGGTGCGACGCGAATACGCTGTGGTCGCTCTGTCTCCAGTAATGTGAGCAAAGTAGAATACGTGCTGTTTCCTTGAGCTAGAACATCGACCGGAGCAGGAAGGATATTATACTTGAGAATCGAGGTGACCATCTCCTGCAACGCGTCTTCGGTCTCAGACGAATCGTCCATGAGAGCCGCGAGCTCCGAGAAAATAGTCTGTACGTGTCTGCACTCGGGAGCTTCATCATCCTCAGGGTCCCGATCACAGGGTTGAAGTGCCCAGTCCGGGGTGGCAAAGAAAGTGAGGCTGTATATGAAATGAGCATCGTCATTAGAAAATAGAGGCAGATACACACTTGGATGAGGAGGAATTGAGCAGGGCGGTGACTTCATCGCTGGCCCTGATGGACCAAGATATATTTGAGAACCTGGAATATTGTTACATCGACCGAGGAGACGACAGGCACTACCAACTCAGGATCGTTCGCTAGAATTTGGTAGATGGAACGCGGTTTGGGGACCTTGGGTTCGGCTAGCGCCTGAGGAGCTGCTTGTGCTCGCAAGGGGACTTGTGGAGGAGCATATTCAGGAAGTGTGTCTACTTGATCAGCACTCGGGATAGCGGAACCCCGCGCGAGACTGCCAGTGGACACGACGAGGGAAATAAGAAAATGCGACAGCATGTGGAAAAGTTATGCATTGAATTGGCGAGGAGAGGCGGAATATAAAGCAATTCAACGACCCCAGAATAGCGCGCGCAGTCGCTCCTCTCGTTGCTGCGGGACCGGACAGTCGGAGTGCGCCCTGGCGGAGGGAAAGATCAGCGGCCAAAAGAAGAAGATCAAATTTTGGCCCCAAAAGGACATCATTAATTAGCAGCCGCCAAAAATACATTCAGAACAAAAGAAATCGTGCTTTACGAAGAAGCGGTCTATGGGACCATTGGCCCGTAAACTGTTCCTAGTCGGGCCTGTCGTTCACGGGAGCTTGGATCGCTCCGGGATAGCCCATGGTGCGTCGTTCCATTCATGCTCAAACACCATTTAAATTCTATGGGCATCATTATTACTTCATTACTAAGTGTCCGACGTGAATACAGTTTACTCGACCATCTGGCGGAATTTATCTTGGATCTCGGTATACAATGCGTCCAGCTTCTGCACAATGGGCTCCTTCCCTTGCGATGGTGACTATAATACGACGCGGCTCAACACCGCGGTTCAAGAAATTAATTCATGAAGAAGAAACGCACCTCGAATTTCATCTGCGAAAGCTTGAACATAAGATCACTAGCCCCGTCCTTGATCTTGGCAAACGTGATATCGCCCTGGCCCTGCCCAACCGCCCGGATAGCCGCATCGTGGAAGCCGACGAAGCACTTGAGCATCCCGCTCGTCTTGTAGAACGGACAGTAACAGTCATACTCGCTCATCCCATTCTGCTGCAAAAAGTCGTCCTTGAGCATGCGCGCCACCTCAAGCGTGATCTTGTCGTTCTCGCCGAGCGCACTCTTGCCGACAAGCTGCACGATCTCGGCGAGATCCTCCTCCTTCTGCAAAATCTCCTTCGTCTTGGTGCGCAGCTCGACGAAGCCGGGTGCGTCGGTCTCGTAGTACGGCTCGAGCACTTTGGTGTACTTTGAATACGAAAGCGACCAGTTGACGGAGGGGAAATGCTTGCGCTGGGCGAGCTTCTTGTCCAGACCCCAGAAGACCTGGACGATACCCAGCGTGGCAGACGTAACGGGGTCGGAGAAATCTCCTCCGGGCGGCGACACACTGCGATGGTGTTAGGACGACATCAGAGTGGAGCTGGAGGAAAAACTAACGCTCCGACGATAGACACGGTCCCCTGCCGGGCAGGGTTTCCGATACACACCACTTTGCCAGCACGCTCATAGAAACTAGCAAGTTTGGTTCCGAGATATGCGGGGTACCCAGAGTCGGCAGGCATCTCAGCCAGACGACCGGAAATTTCACGAAGGGCCTCAGCCCACCGCGAGGTAGAATCGGCCATCATCGCGACGTTGGTGCCCTGGTCACGGAAGTACTCCGACAGCGTGATACCAGTGTAGATGGATGCCTCTCGAGCAGCGACAGGCATGTTGGAGGTGTTGGCCACCAGAGTTGTCCGTTTCATGATGGGTTCTTTGCGGTCGCCCACGTCCATTGTCAGTTGAGGGAACTAGGAAGATTTGTGAGAGCGAGCTCAAAGAGCATGAAGAGCCCCCACCTCCATCAGTACTTCCGCCATCTATTGAAAATTCAGCATAGGGGCTAAACAAACGAAAGTCCTTGACGAACCTCGTTCCCGCGCTCTCCGCATCCAACATACACGATGATATCGCTGTTTGAATATTTTGAAAGAGCTTGTGAAATAACAGTCTTCCCGCATCCAAAGGCACCGGGAATAGCAGTGGTGCCGCCTTGTACACAGGGGAACAAGGCATCAAGAATTCGTTGACCGGTGAGAAGAGGGTAATCTGCGGTTTGCTTCTCGGCAACGGGCCGAGGAGCACGTACGGGCCAAAGCTGCATCATGGCGTGTTTGGTTGTCTTGCCCTCAAACTCCGTTTCTAGCACGGTGTCCTGTGCGCCCAGTTAGGACGATACGCAGCTTGCGGAGGCGTCTCTTACGTTAACAGCATAGCTCCCTTTCTCCGCGATGTGGGTGATTGTGCCGAGGGCTCGAGGGGAGAGCATAACCTTGTGGTTGTCTAGCAGCGAATTTTCGTATACACTACCGAAGATGTCGCCGCCAGAGATGTGGTCTCCGACCTGGGCAGCATGAGGAGGGTTGCGAAGCGTCGACGCGCTGATACGCACCTTGAAGGTTGTGGGTTTGAAATCCCACTGCAGACTGCGGTCGAGTGCGTCGGTGTTGATTCCACGGGGTATATATATCGACTTTGAGTGCTCTTGGATGGACTTGAGGAGGATCAGCGACCGCAGCATTAGCCGATAGACATCCTACTTACGCGCAGGGGTCGTTGAATACCATCGACAATATTGCCCATAAGGCCTGTGAGACGATGAGGGTCAAGAAGATGCATTGCACAAGTCAATTACCGGGCCCAAGCTCGACACTGAGCGGCTTTCCGGTCCGCAGAACGGGGTCCCCGACGGTAACACCCGAGGTCTCCTCGTAGACCTGGATTGTGGCCTTGTCCGCCTCGATGCGAATAACCTCTGCGGTGGGGTGAGTTGGGTACCAAACGGGAGGCAGAAAGCGGACCTCCTACGAGCTCATCGTGGCCGACGCGGACGAGCTCGTACATGGCGGCGCCGACCATGTTCTCTGCGACGACGACGGGGCCAGAGACGCCAAAGACCTGGCCAAAGCGGCTCTCCCTGTCCTCATCGCGGATCTTGTTGAGGTCGCGCTTAGCGTTCTGCAGGGCACCAGCCATCGAGGAAGCTCAAAAGGGTGATGTGGCGGTGTACCGCTTACGTCAGGCGACGCGTCCTCTTTCCGACCACCACAATGCCTCCCAAAGCGTGCGTTTTCTGCGGCCTATACCCGCTTTGTGCCCTCTGAACTGCGTGCAGTGACTGGGAAAAGTACAACAAAAAGGCAGACGACAAGGAGGAGAAGATTGTCGCCCTCGATGACAGCGACATTCAGATTCTCAAGACCTATGTATGCACACCCAATTTCTTGCGCGTTTTTGGTGTGAATCGTCTCCCAGGGCCAAGGGCCGTACGCCGGAAAGCTCAAGAACGTCGAATCCGACATTAAAGACATCCAGAAACGAATAAACGAGACCCTCGGCGTGAAAGAATCAGACACCGGTCTCTCGTCCCCCAACCTCTGGGATCTCGCCGCAGACCGCGCCCGCGAAGAGCCGCCGCTTCAGGTTGCGCGCTGCACCAAGATCATCCCCGTCGACGCCGCCGCCGCCGAAGCAGCCAAGGCCGTCAACCCCCTCGGCGCGCTGCAGGGCCAGAAGGGCGCCGACGAGCAAGACAAGTATGTCATCAACATTAAGCAAATTGCCAAATTCGTCGTCGGTCTGGGTGACCGCGTCGCGTCGTCGGACATTGAGGAGGGCATGCGCGTCGGGTGCGTGTTCCTTTTCGTCTTTATATTACTTAGCTTGTTCAAGTAGCGCGTAGAGTCGACCGGGTCAAATACCAAATCCAGATTCCCCTGCCGCCCAAGATCGATGCGTCCGTCACGATGATGCAGGTCGAAGAGAAACCCGACGTGACCTACTCGGACGTCGGTGGGTGCAAGGAGCAGATTGAGAAACTCCGTGAAGTCGTCGAGACCCCTCTTCTTTCGGTGGGTATGCTTTCGCTTCCCCCGCGCATCACTCACACCCCTCCAGCCAGAACGCTTCGTCAACCTCGGGATCGACCCGCCAAAGGGCGTCCTTCTGTACGGCCCTCCGGGAACCGGCAAGACCCTCTGCGCGCGTGCCGTTGCCAACCGAACCGACGCCACCTTCATTCGTGTCATTGGCTCGGAGCTCGTCCAGAAATACGTCGGTGAGGGTGCACGGATGGTCCGAGAGCTCTTCGAGATGGCCCGCAGCAAAAAGGCTTGCATTATCTTTTTCGACGAGGTGGATGCCATCGGTGGTGCGCGTTTCGACGACGGCGCCGGTGGGGACAACGAGGTGCAGCGGACAATGTTGGAGCTGATCAACCAGCTGGATGGTTTCGACCCGAGAGGGAACATCAAGGTTCTCATGGCTACGAATCGGTTTGTTCACTTAATATTGTATGAAACGAATTGCTGAATGTTTCTCAGACCGGATACCCTCGACCCTGCCCTCCTGCGTCCCGGACGAATAGATCGACGTGTTGAATTCTCGCTGCCGGATATGGAGGGCCGCGCTCACATCCTTCGCATTCACGCAAGAAGGTTTGCGGCTTCCCTTGCAATCTTTTATTCTCCCTTTGCTGACGCTATTTTCCAGCATGAGCGTCGAGCGAGACATCCGGTTCGACCTCATTGCTCGTCTGTGCCAGGGTACAACAGGTGCTGAGCTGCGGTCTGTCGCCACCGAGGCGGGAATGTTCGCAATCCGCGCCCGAAGGAAGGTTGCCTCGGAGCGGGACTTCTTGGACGCGGTGAACAAGGTGGTCAAGGAGGGGACCAAGTTCTCCAGCACGTACGCTGCCATTTCTTCCATTTATTCGTTCGGAAGCTTACGAGTCGTTTTTCTAGACCGTTATACCAAGTGTACAATTAGAATACGTATTGCAATGACCTTAATATGCACCTATTCCGGTTCCCTCCAGTTGTCTTCTCACAGCCTCAAGTCGTCGACTCGAAATGCCGTCACATTTGACATGAGTCAATTAGATGTGGGTCCTAGCTGTTCGCGAGTTCAACTATGTGACCCTTGCAGAGTAGTAACTTCGGCCAGCGCACTGCATTCGTCATGTTTATTTTCTCGATCAGCAAGAGGCTAAGAAAGCAGACAAGTTTGCGAAATCTCGTAGACCGCTGGTCTTTACCGTAGCTCCTCGCTGACATCTTCTTGCGCGCAAGGCACCAAACCCATCTAGCTGTTTGCTCAAACAGAAGAGCAGGGGGACGAGAGCGAGGGTGAAATTGACCCACCGGAGCAGTACCAGAACTTCCGGCCTCAACTGGCCGTGGATGTCGAGAACCCTTTCTAGATGGGCGTCCCGACTGCACGCCTCTTACGACCTGTCACAACTTTTCTTGTTGTACTCCTCCTTATAGGCCGTTTCGACATACCGCTAGTATCACAACTATCATCACGGCGTGGTTTCAACACCCTCCATTTCTTCAACCTCTGCATCATCGTCGTCGAAAATGTCACAGTCCTTGTCGAATGGCTCCATCTCAAAACGTTTGTCTCATCTGAGGTTAGCAGACAACAAAGAAGGAGCAAAGACATCAAATACATTCGGACTCGGTCATGTCAAGTTCTAGGACCCAGAAAGTGAGATCTTTGAAGTCTCGTTGCGGCGATTCAAATTCGAAGGAGTACCCTCGAACTTCATTGGATTCTTTTCCCAATTTCGCTTTGAGTTGAATATTGTGAATGCTCGCAAGCGCTGGCGGACCATATTGGCGCCTTTCTGAGTCCCTATGAACATTTGTCGCCCCAAACTCGGTTCGCCGGGATGCCTGAGTCTTATACGTTCCCTAGGATGGTGTTACAATTTCTGTTTGAGGTACGAGTGTGGCGTTATGAGCGAGTTGGGACCAGAGGATAAATTATTCTTATGTACGGGGATGTGGGCGCCGCTTCGAATCATATAACGAGTGGTGCAATAAAATAGGCCAGGAGGCATCCAAAAATCATGACCAACCATACTCTCCCAGCATCCGGCGGACCCATTGCTACGGCGCGCTCCAACGCCTCCTCCAACCGCCCCGCCATCGCCTCCATCCCAAACACAGACCGCGCCCGCTCCTTTGCGCGCACACCCAGTGCCGCCCGCTCCTCTTCCCGCATACTGACAATCTCCACCAGCGCGTCTGCCCACAGCTCCGCATCTGGAGCGCACAACCACCCCGTGCGCGCGTTGGGCGGGGCGCTGACGGTGGTCTCCGTCGGGCCGCCGCTGTTGCATGCGAGTACAGGCAGGCCGCAGCACATCGCCTCGACGGGGACGATGCCAAAGTGCTCGTTTGCGGGTGTGTAGAGGAGGGCGCGTGTTGACGCGGCGGCGAGGAGGGCGGTGCGCTGGCCGGTGGAGAAGTTGAGGAGGAAGAGGATATCGGGGTTATTTTGGGTAGAGATGATGCCGCGCGGGGGGGTCACAGACGACGACGAGGAGGTGATAATTTTGAGAGTGAGGGAGCGGGATCGTGCGAGGTCGATGAGGGCCATGAGCGTCTGCAGATTGTCTTCCAGACGCGGGTCGTATCCACCTATATCCGTTGAGGACACCAGGTCATGGTAGCTGGGGAATAAACGCACCTGCGAGTACAAGGCGCATGTTGGTGAGTTGTGGCATTCTCTCTCGAAGTTTGGCAAAGGACGCGATCGCGAGCGCTGCATTTTTCTTCTTTTCAAATCGGTTGAGGGATAATAATGTCGGGACATCACTGTACGAGTAAGAGGAGCGCTCCGATTAGCCATGAAACCGACGTACGAGGTGACAGCCACAATATCGGGATCCGACGCGTCTACGGGCGTTTCGTACGCAGCGATGTTGATGCCGGGATACACCGTCGTCAGGGTTTGGCGAATGGAGGGAAAGTAGGATTCAAAGACGCGTGCAGTAAAATTGGAGTTAGTTAGAATCACGTCCGCCTGGCCTAAGCGTTTACATTCAGCAAACATTCAGAAGAATACCGGCATTTTGCCGCACGCGTCGTAACCTCCTCCAGCCAATCCATAGGGAACCGATAAATCCGCTTGAGCAACCCGACCTGCGTTTTCTTGAGATTTCCCTCGACAAATTCGCCGTTTGCGAGCAGCTTATCCGGGAAGTGGCCGTAGAACACGACGCGCGTGCCGCCAATTGAACGCAGGAAGGGGACGCAAGTGGAGAGCTGGTCGACGAAGTAGACATCATACTTTGGTGCCCAGGGCCAGAGAAGGTGGAGGGTGAGGTGCAGCTGCTTCAAGTGCGCAAAGAGGATATGGAATTTGCCGCGTATTGCGCGCGGAAACGGGGGAACGACGTGATGGACTTCGAGTTGACCTGTCGCGTCTCTCAGCCTGCATTCCCGTACTTGCGGTGAATGGCATACCATTCCTGGTCTCCTCAAAGCAGTGCTTGGGGTCGTGGTGGGACGTGTATATGACAAGGGAATGGCCTTTGGCCTGCAAACCGATTGCTGCGTCGACCACGAGCCGCTCGGCACCACCTGCGGAACGGTATTAGGCCACATACGCGCGGGAAAACTTGTCCAAGCACCGATTCCGAGATCTGGGTGAACAACGGCGACACGGAGTGCAGGGGCCATGGAGGAAGGGGTTGAACCAGAGTCGCGCGTTTTGAAATCTACTTTTGCTGCCCTATTTTATAAGCGTTGTCCGAGATGTGGCCACGTACTTCCACGACGATATTCGCGAACCGCTTTTTGTTTATACGTGTTCCTGTTCAATTCACTCTTGACACCCGACCGCCATCTGCTGCAACTTAAGGTCCTTCGTCCACTATTCGTGAGAAACGGCTGCGAGGAGGTCCTTTATACGTCAAGCTCGTCCAGCAGGATCTCTTCTATACAGGAACGGATTTCGTCAAATTTGCTCCGAGTCGGCTGCTCCAAGCTTTTGGTAGGTTTACAGGACTACGCGCATAATAGGCATTCAGAACTCGCGCAAAACTCTCAGAATTCGACGAAACTATTCTCAAGCCAAGATAATTCAGCTGCTCTCAAGGGAATTGATACTCGTCCACTGGAGTTTGAAATCAGAAAACTTCAAGAGGAAACGCCACCCAGAGCTCTTCTGACCGCTGACAAGGCTACTTTGCGGTGGTTGAGTCCAAACCATCGTCTTTCCTATGATGGCTACGATGGTTTTTACTGGCGTCTCAGCCCTTGTACGTTCCGGCGGAATAATGGCCAGCACTGCCTGTATTCGTCTCAGAGCCAGGTCTACGCTGTTGCACGCACGAACATGGTAGACTGAACCTACGCGAAATCATTTTAGCCCTCTAGATCAAATGAAGCCTAGGACGGGCTCAAAATTCCGGTGCATTCTCTTCTATATTCTCTCGGACGACTTGACAGAAGGCAAGTCTGCATACTGCCCAAGTTTGCGCTCTATTTACAGTTTAGCGGCTTCAATGAGCATAAACTGTCGTATCATGGAGTGAGGCTTGATTTACGTGCGCCCCGAGGTAGATTTGATGAAGGAGGATAGGCAGAGTCGTGTATAATTTGCGCTGCGATAGAGTGTAGATTTTTTTACGCATCTGTAATCGATTTGTTGTGCCTTTGTGACCGACGACCACCACCGTCAAAACCCTCGGAGCTGTAAAGCGATTGGCGCGCCGTTTGAGTTTGGATTGGTGCCATCCCTGTCGATAAGCCTTGGGCCGCTCAAGGATGGCTGCCACGACGAGCAGCATGCCGGCGTACCTCTTGCCAGGAGTTCCCGTTCACCAGCCGTCTCATCTGGAGGGAGACGCTTCTCTGGCGACTGAAATCCTGCCAGGCCCACCCTCTTTGCTTTCTGTCCAGCAGTCTGCCCAAAAGCGCGACCTCAAGAAGCCTGTCTACTCGTATCTCCACCCCACAGACCCAGGATCCACCTACTCTGGCATTATCCATGGCACCATAATCGGCCAAGAGGAGGGCTCTCGAAATCTCAAGGGCAAGAGAAGGTGTGTTTCCTGTCGCCCAACGAGCCACCCCAACGGGACGCTGTGTTTCCTTTGTCCTCGTTCGTTTTGAATTGCGCGTTTACTCGCCGAACAGCACCGTCACAGGACGCGCTCAGCGCGCTTCAGCCCGCAATCACAACGGCGCTGCACCCGCCCCTGAAATTTCTCCCCAAGGCGAGGCCGGCGGGTCGTCGCTCTCCCAGCCAATATCGGTCAACTCTGAACCCTACACCATGGTCATTGACGACGAATCCTCGCCCTCCTCGACTCCCAACTTGCAAGAAGGGAGCGGCTCCGTCGCTCCCGAGCCGAAGCGAAAGGGACGGCCCAAGGGCAAAGGGAAGGCGAAGGAGACAGCAGAGCCGTCTGTCCAGATAAAAGAGGAGCCCAAGGCGCTTTCTGTACCCACTCTGGAGACTCCTGAGCCGCCCGTCAGCAGCCAGGTGCGTCTGCTTTCACGTCTCAATTTTTTTTCGCTCATTTTCTTTACAGATTAACAACGAAGACCACTGCTCCTCGTGCCGTTCTCACGGTGCATTGGTGTATTGTGATGGATGCCCTCGTGCATTCCACCTCTGGTGTCTCAATCCCCCGATGGAGCACATCGATGAAGGCGATAGTCGGTGGTTCTGCCCCGCCTGTGTGATTAAGAAGGTGGATACCGCCTTGTACGGCCCTCGTTTAAAACCGCACTAAAATGACGTGTCAGCATCCACCACGAAAACCCCCACCTGGCTTATTCTCTCCGCTAATACACTTGGCACAAACCACTATCCCCACCGAATATCAGCTCCCCGAAGAGCTCCGCACTTTCTTCAAAGACGGTGTGTTTTCTTTCTTTCCCCCGAATCTGATACGAACGTCATTCTGCAGTTGGTACCGGCCCTAAAGGGACTTATGTCGACAACTCGGTCGTTAGACAACCACGTCTCAAGTTGGTGGCATCTCATCTCTACTTTTCACCCCGCTGAACTCGCACTGCGCAGTCGGTTTGGTCTCGTCGAAGATCGCGATGCACATCGCTTACGAGACAAAAACGGCGAGCCCGTCTTGTGCTTCAAATGTGGCACCTCTGCATTGCCGCCAGGGCTAGCAGCTGCCGCACCTGCCACCAAGCGCGCTCGGCGTTCTTCAACACGAGTCGCGACAGGAATCTCGAAAAGCATGGTTTCTTGCGACTACTGCACACTCCACTGGCATTTAGACTGCCTTGACCCCCCGATGTCGACAATGCCACCGATCAACAAGAAGTGGATGTGCCCTAACCACGCCGAGAAAGTGCTGGTAAATATATTTCCGGCCCCTGAAACCTAATGCTCACGGGGAGATTTTCAGCCTCCGAAACTACGCATTCCCAAGCAAGCGGCTCCTATAGAGATCACGAAACCGAACGAGTTTAACAACGGCATCATCGAGATTATACATCCGCAGACGGCGTCGACGAGCCAGGTCAAGAAGGTGACAGTCGACGAGGTCTTGATCAATGGTCGACGTTATCGGGTTCCGGAGCGCATTGTCGTGCTTGATTTTTGGAATAAGGTCAGCACGAAGGCTAATGTAGAAAAGTGCGTCCCCCCCTTTCTCTCATTATTTCGCTCTTAACACCTTGCACGTTCAGGGAGGGAGAGCTGCCTGAGTCAGGAATGAGCTCCCCCCTCACCTCCTTGAGCTCATTGGACGATTCGGATGAGCGGATACCTTCCGAGACCTCTGCTCACGATGCCTCTCTTGATTCCGAAGATCTGAGGGCAGCGCAGGTGAGGCTTCTGGCTTTGACACAAATGAATTATCGCCAATGAATTTTATAGATGTTGTGCAACTTCCACCTCTCGATAAGAGACGACTCTTCTTCCCGGTCAATGGCAGACCGCGCGGTTCAAACCGACCCCGCTGTGCTACCGACTGCAACCAAGCCAAAGAAGGCTGGTCCAGCCAAAGTGCGTTTCAGGATAGAGTGTAAGGGACCCAGCTGATGTGAAGATAAATGCAGCGCGCGGCCAAAGTCCCCGTGACGAATGGACAGTCGCACACTCCTGCCAACCCCGCCGAGGCTGGTCCTTCGACCTCGACCGCCAAACGGAAACGGGCTGTCAACGGCGTCCAGCCAACTACGCCGAGCACTCGGGAACTACGCCCTCGGAGACAGGTCGAGTCGCTGATCAGCGTATCGTCCAAAGACTCCAGCAGTCTCGATGATCCGTTCGTCTCCACGCCTTCGAAAGCCGCCGTTCGTGTGAAACTAGAGGACCCTGAAGACGGCATGGGTTTATACAGCGCATCTCCGGTGGCGTCGTCATCGAAAGTATGTCGAATTCACGGCTATAGACGTCCCCATTTGACCCTCGGGCAGACAGCAACAACTCCCCGAGGCCGGCCAGTTCGACGACCATCGCAGAAAGGTCTCGAGAAGGAGGAGCCACCGAAACGAGGGAAGAAACGGAAAGAGCGGGAGGAGAACCTTTCAGATGATGATGAGGATCGGAGTGAAGCGGTCGAGCAAATGAAGAAGAGCAGAACCGAAAAGGAAGCAAAGGAGAAGGCGACGAAGGGGAAGGAGAAGGAGAAGGAGAAGAAGAATGCCAGTGCAACGCGTCCCGCCAAGGCACCTCCAGCGGCTTCGGCCTCAACCTCGGCCTCGGCATCAACAACCGTCGCTCCGCCCTCCGCACCAACGCCTGCTACGCCCTCGCTGAAAATACGGCTTCCCCCGTTAAGCGACCTTGCAACGCGCACTTCGCCCTCGGCGGCCAGATCCAACGGTGCAGCTGGGTGACCGAATATTTATTGCTATTCGCTGGTGATAACTGGTCTCGCCATGCGATCTATGCAGTATATACACCTTGTGGCGTAGTAAACATCTTCACTTGCATTTTCCGAGGCAATTTTCAGCAAATTTTCAGTCGAATTACCTCTTGTTTATAACCAACATTTTAGCCAAACAGACGCGTAAGACTTAGACGCGTACATCTTGCGCTCACTCCTTGGCTTCCGGGCCTTTCTTCGCCTCATCCTCCGCTCCCATGGCTTCCTCCGCGCAAACTTCAGAGAAAATGGCAGTCGATCCTCCCAAGTTCAAGCTCAACTTGGACGAGTTCATAGCGACTGCACTTTCCACCACCCCGCAGGAGCTGCATCCCTTCTTCGAGAATTTCCGAACTCTGTACAACAAGAAGTGCGTTTGTAGCGGCAGTCTCTGACTGTCCTTGTCTCACTCCATCCAAAGGTTATGGCACCAGCTCACTCTCAAGCTCTTTTCCTTCTTTGATCACCCGGCGTCGAAAACATACCGGGTCGATGTCTTCGAGTCGTTTGTCCGAGATTTCGAGTCGAAAATCAACCAGCTCAGGCTCGTGGAGATGGGCGTAAAGGTCTCGAAAGAGATCGATAGTAAGTGCCCTATAATCGCGCTTTGTTTGTAACTGGACTTGCTGCAGACCCTCAAACGCACCTGACATTCCTCACGTCTCTGCTTACGCGCATCACATCCGCTGCGGCCAACGCCAAGTCTGAGGAAGCGAATGTCCTTCTTTTAGCCACCATCGCGCGCGCGAAGCTGCTGTACGGAGACCTTGAGGGAACCAAAACGGACATGGACAAGGCTTGGGCCGTGCTCGACCGACTTGAGGGAGTAGATAACGGCGTCAATGCTGCATACTACCAGGTTGCTGGCGACTACTACAAGGTGCGTCCATTATGTTTTCCCGTGAAAGCATAATGCTGATGCCTTGGAAGGCGAAAGCCGAGTACGCGCCGTATTACAGGAACTCGCTGCTGTTCCTCGCATGCGTGCCCAACCTCGCGACTGATATGTCTCCCGAGGACCGATTGGCGCGTGCGCATGATCTCGGGATATCAGCTTTCCTCGGGGACACGATCTATAATTTCGGCGAATTGGTTGGTCTCAACAACGGCGGCATAAACGGAAGCGCTTATTTTGCCCCTAGCTTATGCACCCAATATTAGACTCGCTCGATGGAACTCCGCACGAGTGGATAAAGAAACTTCTTTTCACCTTTAACGAGGGTAATATTGGCAAGTTTGAAGCCCTCGCGCCTCTGTTTCCGAAGGAGGTATACGAGCTCTCGCTATATTTTCTGTCCATTTTCTGACAGCTTGAAAGCCGATCCTGCAAGAAAACTACGCGTTCCTGCGCCAGAAAATCTGTCTCATGGCGCTGATAGAGAGCGTCTTCAAGCGGGCCGCAGACAACCGCACCATGACCTTCCAGACGATCGCGGAGGAGACGCGATTACCGCTGGACGAGGTCGAACATTTGGTGATGAAGGCTCTCAGGTACTTCTCACGACGTTCCCACTAGCTTTCGTTTCTAACCGAGTCGCAGTCTGAAATTAATCCGGGGCTCGCTGGACCAGGTGGATCAGAAGGCGCAGATCACTTGGGTGCAACCACGAGTGCTGTCGAGAGCGCAGATCGGGACCCTCGCTCAGACGCTTGGAGCATGGGTTGAGAAGCTGAATAAAGTTGAGCAGCGGATTGCTCCTGAAGTCGCCGCATAAATTTTGTAATCTCGTACTCTTCGCGGAATATGCTTGGTTTCGTCACCCCGATAAGATAAGATTGCAGCTGTCGATCGATTTTACTGAAGGCCGTCTGATTTGAGCCGAAAATTTCTTCACCTCTACATCGATGGCGCCCTTGTCCCACCCCGCAATTCGAGGTCAGTTATCCGTCTGGGGCTTGGTTTGCCTCTCATCCTGCTGTCCTAGATGGCTGGTTCCGTGAAATCTCATCCCAGTGGCCTGGCCAGGCGATGACCTTGCAGGTCAACAAAATTCTCCATGTCGAGAAATCTCTGTACCAGGACGTCTTGGTCTTTGAGTCAGTCACCTATGGCAATGTTCTTGTCCTCGACGGTGTCATCCAATGCACCGAACGCGATGAATTCTCGTGCGTATAATTGTTGGTTGTTCAAGCCATCGACCACGATCGAACATGTCTTCAGTTACCAAGAGATGATTGCGCACATCCCCCTGGCCAGTCATCCCAATCCCAAAAAGGTTCTGGTCATCGGTGGCGGAGACGGCGGTGTGATCCGTGAAGTCCTCAAGCACGAATCGGTCGAGCATGTCGTGCTCTGCGACATCGATGAGGCCGTGGTCCGTGTCTCCAAACAGTTCTTGCCCCACATGTCCTCCCTTCTGGCTTCCCCGAAAGTCACTGTTCACATCGGCGATGGCTTCAAGTTCTTGGCCGAGAACGAAGCTACCTACGACGTTATTGTCACCGATTCTTCGGATCCCGTCGGACCTGCTGCTTCTCTCTTCCAAAAGCCCTACTTCCAGCTGTTGCACGATGCACTTGCCCCAGGAGGCAGTATTTCGACTCAGGGCGAGTGCTTGTGGCTGCACCTTCCTCTCATCAAGGGTCTCCGCGAGATGACGAAGGGACTATTCCCTGTGTCGGAATACGCTTTCACCACTATCCCTACTTACCCCTCCGGCCAAATTGGTTTCATCGTCGCGACTAGGGATGCTAAGAGGGACCTGCGGACCCCCGTTCGCGACGTCAAAGGGACGAAATACTACAATCGCGCTGTGCACAGCGCCGCATTTGTGCTCCCCGAATTCGGTCGGGCCATGCTCGAGGATGGGAAAGATGTCCGCCCGTCGTTCGGCCGGGACGCAAAGGCAGCCGACGCCAAGGCAAGCGGAGCCAAGACCAAAAAGATCCTCCTACTTGGCAGCGGATTTGTCGCCCTCCCATGTGCAGAGTACCTGGTGCGGGACCCCTCCAACGAACTGACAGTTGGTAAGCCCCTTCCTCTCTCGCTGTGTAATTTTCTCTGACCTCCCTTTCAGCTTGCCGTACCCTTGCGACTGCCGAAGCATTCTCCGAGGGACTCGCCTCCACTACCGCCATCTCGCTCGATGTCTCCGACACTGCCGCCCTCGAGTCTGCCGTGGCTGCCCATGACCTCGTTATTTCACTCATTCCTTACACTCACCACGCCGCTGTGATCAAGGCCGCTATCAAGGGTAAGACAAATGTTGTCACTACGTCGTACGTTTCGCCAGCGATGAGGGAGCTCGATGCGGCTGCGCGCGAGGCAGGGATCATTGTGTTGAACGAAATTGGACTCGACCCCGGTATTGACCACTTGTATGCCATCAAGACTATCGAAGAGGTTCACGCCAAAGGAGGAAAGGTTTGTGCTAGTTCTCTGACTTACTGTGACGATATTCATGACATTTTATTCAGATCAAACACTTCCTCTCCTACTGTGGTGGCCTTCCGGCTCCTGAATCCTCTGGCAACCCTCTTGGATACAAATTCTCGTGGTCGTCTCGCGGAGTGCTTCTTGCTCTCCTCAACCCGGCCTCATTCCTTTCTTCCGGAACGGCCAGCAACATTCCGGGCCACGAATTAATGTCCCATGCGAAGCCATACTTCATTTCCCCCGCGTTTGCGTTCGTCGCGTATCCCAATCGCGACTCCCTGCCCTTCCAGAAGTTCTACAACATCCCGGAAGCAGAGACCGTCGTTCGAGGCACCCTGAGGTATCAAGGGTTCCCCGAGTTCATTGCTGCGTTGGTCAAGCTGGGATGGCTGGAGAGCGATGTCAAGGAGTGGCTTGTCGAGGGCCTGGAGTGGCGAGAGCTCACGAAGCGGGCTTGCGGAGCCAACGAGAGTGATGAGGCGTGAGTTCAGTGTTTCGTTTTGTTGCGCCTTCTGACGCATGCAGTAGCGCACTCATCGCACGGATCAAGCAAGTGTGCAACTTCCCTTCTGAGGCCGAAACCGAGAGAATCATCTCTGGCCTGCGGTGGATCGGCTTGTTCTCGACCGAGAAGGCCGTCGTACGCGGCGGGAACCTGCTCGACACCCTTTGCGCCCGTCTTGAGGGTCTGATGAAGTACGAGGAGGGCGAACGCGATCTTGTGATGCTGCAGCACAAGTTCATCGTTGAGTACAAAGACGGCAAGGAGGTCGGTTTTATCTTCTTTTATGGTGCCATACGCGATTCTGAACCCGCGATGTAGGAGACCATCACGTCGACGCTTGAGGCGTACGGAACGCCCGGCGGCCACTCTGCCATGGCGCTTACCGTCGGCCTGCCCTGCGGTATTGCTACCCAGTTGGTCCTGGACGGTGTTCTCAGCACTCCTGGTGTGCATGCGCCGTACTCAAAGGAGATTTGTGATCCCATCAGGGAGAAGTTGGAGAGCGAGGGCTTGGGACTTACTGAGCGGATCCTTTGAAACTGTATACTAGACTCTAGAGCCTTTCCAAAATCTGAATGAAAGCGTCCTGTTTATACTTGATCTGTGTGAATTTCCAGGTCGATTTAGCGATCCAAGGCCCAAAAAGGCAGGCCACTTTCCTTATTCGGTCTCACGTGGTCGCGATTTCGATCTCCCTCTCCCTGTGAACCAACGAGCAATGGAACCGGCTTCTTTAGAGTCTCTTGTCAAAGAGTGGTTGGATCACGACAAGAACGAAGCCACCCATTCAGAGATACAGCAGCTATGGAACGATGGCAAGACGGCGGAGCTTGAACAACGAATGAGGTAGGCTCTTGGATCGCCTAGCCACTTGAGTGTCGAATCCCTCGTTCCTCAGGCCCAGAATCGAGTTCGGCACTGCTGGTAGACTCAGGATCCCGTTATAAGACCTTCAGCATCCTTATTTTCGTATCTAGGTTTGCGGGGAAAGATGCAAGCGGGCTGGGCATGCATGAACGGTCAGTTAGCCATATGTCTCTGATTTCAACGGCCGACTCACTGCAACAGATTTGATTGTGATTCAGGCCTCACAAGTTCGTCGTATACACTCTAATCCTACTCGGCCTCACATTGCTTAGGGCCTTTGCCAATACGTTCTGAAGAACGTCGAAAACGCGGCTTCCCGGGGAGTTGTCATCGGACACGACCATAGACACAACTCCGAGCGATGGGCACAGCTCACTGCCGCTGTGTTCGTCAATTCAGGTTTCAAGGCGTACCTGCACCGCGGGTTGGTCCATACCCCAATGTAATGCCAATCCGAGAGGTTTCTATTTGTTACTCACTCTCAGGCAGGGTCCCATTCACAGTGCAGGCATTAACTGCTTCGTGCGGAATAATGATCACTGCAAGCCACAACCCAAAGGTATGGCGGTGGCGTTTTTATACATGAACCTGACTCAGGCTTCCTCAGGAGGACAATGGCTATAAGGTCCGTGGACACTTTCCTTCTTTCTTGTTTGTTAAGCTCACATAACTAGGTTTATTGGGAAAATGCCGTCCAAGTGCGTCTCCTTGGCCTCCTAATTCAACCCGGTATGTATTACAGAGTCGAAGATTATCGGTCCCCACGATAAAGGGATCTCCGCTTCCATCAAGGAGAACCTCGCACCTAAGACGTGGACGATTGAACAATTGCATTTATCTCCGCTCTGCTTGGATCGTACCCAGGAAATGAAGGACGCATATTTTTCCAATTTATCTTCCCTCAATCTGTCGAGGTTGGACGCTTCCTTGGATCCGATTTCTTAGATTCTTACCTTGCCCCTCCAGATCTTTGAACGGCGAAAGCAAAATAAAATTCGTCAACACTTCAATCCATGGGGTCAGCGACGCCTTTGTCTCTCGGGCGTTTGAATCTTTTGGCTTTCCGCCATTCATTCCGGTCAAAGAGCAACAACAACCAGACCCAGAATTTCCGACCGTAGCATTTCCCAATCCCGAGGAAAAGGGTGCGCTGGTATGGGCGAGGAAAAGTGGCGGATACCCCTACATTAAATGCCTCTCTAGGATCTTGCCCTCCGCACAGCAGACACACAGGGAGCGAACTACGTCCTATCGCAAGACCCGGACAGCGATCGATTCTGTGCTGCAGAAAAGAGGTACCTATGAATTATCTTTGATCTATGGCAATTGTTTCATCGTGCTAGGCGCGATGGCCAGTGGACGGTGTTCACCGGAGATCAGCTTGGCGCACTGTTTGCCGCGCAAATCCTCGATCAATATAAAGCGTCCGGGAAGCCCATCGAGAAACTGGCCATGGTTGCATCGACGGTGAGCTCGAAGATGATAGAAGCCATGGCCGAGAAAGAGGGTTTCAAATTCGTCGAATGTTTGACGGGTTCGTTCTCTCCATGAGTGGCCGCCGTTTTTAATCGTACTGATACCAGGATTCAAATTCATTGGAAATACTGCCTTGAATCTCGTCGAGCAGGGCTTTGAGGTCCCGTTCGGTTACGAGGAAGCAATTGGTTACATGTTTGGGTTTCGCATTCGGGACAAGGACGGAGTTGCAGCGACTGTGGGTTTGATAGCTTCAACAACTTTGATTTCCTCATAGATGTCTCCGGTTCAGGTCTCATTTGCGGAACTGGTGACCGCCCTCGTGAGCCAGGGAAAGACCGTGCAGTCCTATTTGGACGGATTATATCAACGGCAAGCAAATACCCTCTCACCATCCTCATCGGTCTGAATGTACAAAATATCAGCTACGGTTACTTCCAAGCGCGCCTTCCCTCTTACCCATGTTGTCTTTACTCACGCTTCGCAGACAAGCAACAGCTACTTTGTATGCAAGAATCCATCTACCATCGACAAGATCTTCGAGCGTCTTCGGAATTATAATGTTTGTCTCGTTCTAATGTCTGCGAGCTACCTCACGCTAACTCCTGCAGTCTGAATCGAATACCAAGCCCGCTTACCCACGAGAAATCGCCGGCATGGCGATCACTAGTGTTATCGATTTGACGACCGGATACGACAGCACGAACCCGCCTACTTACAAACCATCTCTCCCCCTGTCGTCCGGACATATGATCCAGTTTAGGGCGGTCAGGAAGGAGGACGGTACGAAGATGGTACTAACGACACGGTTGGTGATTCTACGGGCAGCGAGAAGAACATATTGATCGCTTTTCGTAGAACAAGTGGGACGGAACCCAAGATCAAGTATTATATCGAAGCAAATGCGAAAGACGCAGCTGCAGCGCAGGATGCGTTGGTCAAGGTAGTCCAAGAACTTGGAACAACTTGGATGGAAGCAGACAAGCACCAACTCGGTCGGCCGTGATGAGCTAGAATACAGAAAGATACATGTACTACATTTTGTTCGTCTACGTCAGTCTCGCCCGCCTTGCCGCCTCCATGGCTTTTGTACGCTCCCATATGTCAGTTGTCACCTCAGTTTTGTGCAGCGAGATCGTCAGCAACCTGTAATTGCGTTTTAACAAAAAATGTATCCAGAGTATAGCGGACACTCACCGAGCAACCATCATTCGGTGAATGAGATCATCCGAAGTGACCGCTCCAGCAGGTGTAGCAGCGGCTTTTCGCTCGGCTACAAAATCTTCTTGGATGTACTGCCGAGAAGATGTGGGCACGATAAGAAACACACAACATGGAACGCCACAGACGCACCTCAGCGACATTCTCTCCAATTGTCACATTCCCGATCTTGGCACCGCCGACAAAGTCCCTAAACATAGCCAATGTTTCGGGAGAGGGCTCTTTAATCGACCCGTAGAGTTCTCCAGCTTCGTTCGGTTTCAGTTGAACATTTACATTGGTCTGTGAAAGTGAAAGCGATTGAAAAGGCTATCAATATTTCGAACGGAAAAGAAGAACAGCATATTTACCTGGAAAAATGCGCTCTTCCGGCCTTCGGATAGAATCAAGAACGCAATGTCCGTCTCGAAAGCGAATCTGCTGAACGGAAAGATATACTCTAGACTTTGAGAGGACATCACTTCCTGGAGCGCGCGTAGATTTCTGAGTCCTTGAAGCATTTCAGCGTCATTTGAGCCAGAGCAAGTACGGGGATAGTACCCACCTCGGTCGAAGACTCCGCCCTCGGTTACTCCTCCCTCGGTGACAACACAGACACTACCGCGAGGAAGCTGGAGTCGGCCACTGTGAAGATCTTCGTTCTTGGACTCGGGAGAAAACGATGAATTGTTGAGTACTTCGAGGGAGAGCGGAAGCGTGACAACGATAGGGAGGAGGTGCGAGAGAACGGCAGAGAGGCGTGGAGTTGATGACTTGGAGGCTGGAGGGGGAGGGAATTTCGATAGTGTCAAGGAAAGTGGCAGAAGCGGCGGCGTCCTGGATTGACTGGACGGGGTGAGCATTTCATCTTTTCAAAGAAACTGCGACATACACTTTGGCTATGGTGTTCAAGAGAACCCATTCGGCAGCTTCCTCATCCCCTGCTAGACCCTCGTCGGCGATCCACGATATCAACTGATCTCGAAGCGTCTCGCAAGTGGATGCGCTGGGGGAGTATGGAAATACACGCGGTACGACCGTCAGCGGAATTGGCCGCGAGAAAAGGACGTGGAGGGTAGGAACAGCGATGGCATTGGGAGATTCTGACTCGGAGGTCATGCTAAATTCGATTCAGAACAGCATAGTGCAACCAGTGGAAACGACGCACATCTCCATGGTCAAGATTCCGACCAGCGTTACAATGTCAGTGGATTTGAGCAAGTCTGTCCGCGATGTGTCGTAAATCTAAGCCCACTTAGCCGCAGTTTGGCGCGTCAGAAACCGGCAGACCTTGACTTGAACTCCGAGGTGGGGTGCTCCCGAGACGGGAAACTTGAACGGGTGAGATTCGGGAAGACGCGTGAAACCAGGCGCTGGAGAGAGGCTCGCAAACTTGGACCCTGCCAAAAACAAGTATATGGCGTACTGTCTGTGGCATCGATCTCGGACGAGACCCAGTCGCTCTCGCCAGGAACGCTTACAGCCCACACCACGGTGTTCTCTCTGAGATCAGCGTAGTCCAAACCATCGTCCGAGGTCGCGTCGTCCGCCAAACCCCAGCCGCCGCATCGTGCGCCACTGCGTTTCGCGAGATACATTTCGGGCGAGGGGGAGGTGTCCTGGATCATTGCCCGAAAGCTAACGAGGCGGCGATCATTCTGTCTCGGGTCGACCGTGTAGATGCTCGGGATCTGCAAGCGCAGATGGTAAGAAAGAACGGCATGGACGGGCGAGATACCTCTGAGAACGCGTCGTTTGACGCGAAGATATGGGCGAAATGGGCAGCGACGCTGGCGGGGAAGGCGTCAATGTCTGCGCCTGGATGGTAGAAGTCGAGGAGGGCGCGTGTTGGGTCGGACAACGCGTCGACGAAATCGCTTTTGACCATGGGGGTGGGTGACAGACTGGGTGTGACATGGGTAAGCGGAAACAAGACGGCGACGAGTCGGACTCTGGCTCGTCCGACGTCAGCTTCGTCGACGTCGACTTTGATTTCTTCGATCCCAACCCCAGCGTCGACTACCACGCCCTCAAACGCCTTCTCTCCCAGCTCTTCTCCCGCGATGCAGCCAGCCTCCACCTCCCCGCCCTCGCAGACCTCATCCTCGCACAGCCCACCGTCGGCACCACAATCAAGACAGACGGCCTTCAGAGCGACCCCTACGCCATCCTCACCGTCCTGAACATGCATGTCCACCAGGCTCATCCATCCATTGCCGCCCTCGCAGCCTATTTTCTCGAAAAGACCGAGATCGCGGATCCCCCCTTCCATGCAGCCCTACGCGCGCTGTTCGCGGGCGCAGATACCCACGTTGGGCTCGTGCTGTGTGAGCGCTTGGTCAACATGCCCGTCCAAACCGTTCCGCCCATGTACCGCATGCTCTCGGATGAAATCAAGTGGGCCTTGGCCGATGTGCGTCTTCTGGCCCGCCTTTTGTGTAAAAAGCTAATTGCATCAACAGTCTGAACCCTACACATTCACCCATCTGCTCTTTGTCTCGCGCGTGTACCATCTCTCCCCCGCCGAGGAGGAGGCGCTCGCAAACCGCGCGCCTTCACATAGATCGTCCAAATCGAAAAAGCAAAAGGGCACCCAACCGCCGGTGCAGACTGCTCCCGCAGACGGCGTCTACCCATTCCACCCCGAGGATGTGTGTATACAGGAGGTTTTTCTCTTCCATCTTCTCATTTTCCACAATCTAACCCGTCCCACAGCACGCCCTTCACGCCCTCTCCTACCCCTTCTCCTCCTCCCCCGAGCCACGCGAGCCAGATGCCTTCGGCCTCGATGTCCGGGGCCGTGCCATGCTCGTCGAAGCAGGCCGTTGGGAGTCTCTCGTCGCGCGTATGAGCGAGGTGTATGTGTAGAGCTGCCTTGGGATGGATGGCGCGTCGTCCGGCATTTTGAAAAATTAAAACAGAGGGATGCGCGCCGAGCTTGACTCCGGGGTGCGACTCGTATTAAACGCGTGTATGAGACCATCGAATTGAAGTGAGATACTTGACTTCAAAATCGGTAGGTGTTATATTCCGGTGCAGTCCCGTTAAGAAACATAGGTAAGCACGTTCGAAAGGGACATCGGAAGAATAGCCCGAAGCTCCACAATTCCCCTCTTCCGACGAAGCTCGGATGACGCGGCGAGAGACGCGTTTGTGTCCTCAAGGAATCGGGTACTTTCAAGGGGTGTTTACGAGGGAGGGCGCAGAGACATGGGCAAGAGGTCAACCCCACGTGCTGTGATACATGAACAAATATTGATGTGCCGCGCTGACGCGTGAAGGAGGCTTAAAGGCATGCTGCAAGCTTGGACGGCTAGGAATTGACTTGAACAACCTATTAGCGTGATGTGAAGGGTAAGCAAAGTGTTTGCAAACCGTTTACGTTAATAGAAATCGCGAAGGTCCCAGATTATTCGTGAACAGGACTCAAGACTGCAAGATTCAACCCCACAGACTGGGTACAACAAGACGAGACCTTCCTCAGCGACGCCCCCAAGACTTGAGACGTCGACACCCAACGCCGCCTTGGGGAAACGGCTGTGAAGACTCCAAAACGGAAACTGCGAAAGACCTTCAACAACCGCCGCTCTGAGGGACCCATTGCTCAATGCGGAACGCTTCAAGATTACAGGCACATTTCAAACCAAATGAGACTGCGCGAGACTTACGCCAGGGCCAACGACGGCGCAAGGAAACTGCTGAAGCCATGAATACTGCGCATAGATAAAACCGCAAGGCGCTCTTCCAGATGAACGATCCACAAGTCTTAGTGGAACACTGTTCCAGACCAAACGACGAGATTGCCAAATGGTTAAGCGCTACAGGTAAACTAGTTAAAGCCTGTACTGAAGGTCAGTTACTTTGAAGTCCAAGAAAGAGAGAAAACTGGCTGGATTATCGCGTCTGTCGCAAGCACCGCAGTTGCCGAAGCTACCCACGTAACGAGACCAAGCGTAATACGGACCCGGTGGAGGCTCCTCCACTTATCCAGCAGGTCTAGCACCCGCTTTTCTTCCCCCGGCTCCATCGGCTTGACAGCGCTGGCGCGGAACGAGGCCATGAGCTCGTTGTTACCAGACCTCATGAAGAGGGGGGTGTATACGGCGGCAGCAAAGGCCGCGAGCGCACCGGCGCTGAGGATGTTGCGCAAAGGCCCCTCCGAGGTGAGGTAGGCGGCGGTGGTGATTGCGAGGAAGGAGGAGGCGCCTGTGAAGCCCATGTGGAACTTGGAAATGTCAATTAGCCGGATCGGTCGACTGAGGACTCTGCGTCAGTGACGCCCACCTTGGCAACTTGATATGAATAGTCCCAGAGCGCCAACCTGTCGACGGCAGGAATCTTGGTCTGCCCGCGCGCTGTGGCGGGCATTATCCCCATGTACGCGCCGAAGACGTTGCCGAAGGCGTAGTAGGAGGAGGCGGCGAGGCCAACGACGAGTGCAATGGGTCTGAGAGAAGCCATGGTGCTGCGGGAAGCGTATGTATAGTGTTGGAAGTGGTAGCTTGGACAGGCGAGCCTTTATAGCGATTGCGGCGCGTTAATTCTAGTTCCTCTTGGTAGACGCCCTATACTAGTATTGGGACCGCCGTCGCGAACGCGTGTTCATGCCGTCGATTCTGAATACAAAATTCCGCCGAATGTCAATTTGCATGACCCCCAACCAAGTCCGTTTTTCCGGCGGGTCAGAAGTGAGTTGTAAGTTGGCTGGCCAATATTATTATTACTGGAGGTTGGAGTTGAAGTTGAACCGTAACTTGATTTGTCGGTGTTTCGCCATCAGCCTCGATTACACCGCCACCGCCATTCTCGCTTGGGCCATCCTGCTGCGCCGACTTCGCCTTCTTTGACCCTCCTCCCAGCCGCCCGCATACCTGACCATGGCTTCCCGACCGATGAACGACGACGAGGTACTCAATGAGATGAACAAGATGGTTGGTGCCATTACTGCGACTCCTGTGTCTGCGATGAGCTGAAGGATCCCGCGTTTCGTTTAGGTAGCGTTCATCAAGCAGGAGGCGATGGAGAAGGCACGGGAGATACGAGTCAAGGCAGATGAGGAGTTTGCCATCGAGAAGGTTGGCCGTCCACCAAGCTGCGGCAGAATCGCTAATTGGTTTGCGATTGTAGGCGAAACTGGTAAAGCAGGAGCAGCAGGCCATCGACGCCCAGTACGAGAAGAAGCGCAAAGGCGCCGAGGTCGCGCAGAAGATGTACGTCCCGGCTACCCTCCCTCTTCGTCCATCCGTTCACGACGACTTTACAGCGCTCAATCAACCCTCACCAACAAGTCCCGCCTCAAGCTGCTCCACCGGCGCGAAGAGCACCTCCAAGACCTGTTCTCTACCTCGCGCACCTCTGTGCTCACTCTCGCCAAGGACGAAGGGCGCTATGTGCAGTTCCTCGAGGGCGTCATCGTGCAGGGTTTCCTGCAAGTCATGGAGCCGAGCACAACTATCCACGTGCGCGCGCGCGACGTCGATCTCGCAGGGCAGGCAGCGGCAGGCGCGGCGGAGACGTATAAGGAGCTGAGCGGGAGGGAGATGAAGTTTGAGGTCGAGGGGAGCTTGGCGGAGGATGGGGCGGGCGGGGTGAAGCTTGTGAGCGGGTCGCGACGCATTACGCTCGATAATACGCTGGATGAGCGTTTACGGCTGCTTGAGGATAGGGTGTGTCCATTTTTTTTACTTCTCTCCGTCCCCCTTGTCAATAAATCAACCGCAGATGCTCCCCGAGATCAGACACGACCTCTTCGGCCCCAACCCGAACCGGAAGTTCTACACATAGTTTGAGCTCTCCATCCCACCTATACATGATGCCCTGCACGGACACGTACACCTCACTCATACACCCCACCTTATTTATCGCACCATCATCATGGCCGGAGAAGGGCCATAGATAATCGAAGCAGTCAGTCGTCGTTTGAGTAATGAATGTAATGCCTTGACTATAAACTGAGATGGAAGATAAGGCGGAGATAAGAGATGACGGTGGTCCAAGCGGGGAATCTTGATGGGAGAACTGGCCAAGTAAATCGGATCTCCGCGGCGGATACGCGGAATGGCTGAGTTGAACCTCAAAATTGATATTCAACCGCAGTCGGCAACTTACGTTCTTCGCAAATTGAAGGCTTGGTCCATTCAATTCGTTTTGATATCTCGGGTGAGGTGGCAGGTCCAGTGCGGGTCCTCCAAGGCGACGACAAGACAAGGTGAGCATTTCTCTCTTTCTTTAATTTAGTTCAACACCTCTGCAACCCGGATTTTCTTAGCTCTCTGCCTTCGAGGTGCGCCTCGTAGGATTTTATCGCACATTCATTTTCTCGCTGCTTAAGTCTGACGCCGCCACGTATATTCTACGAGAACCTCGGAGGCGAAACGCTCGGAAAAGTGAGCGACCGCAACTTTTCAGACGTAGTCTCAAGGAAATGAGCGGACGTTCTTACCATCAAGTCGTTTCTTATACACATATTTATTTACATTCCATCGACGGCAGTTGCTCCCTTCCGCCCTACCCAGGAGCAGATGGAAATTTCTACCTCACCGCAACATTCAATAAACCCGATACGGACCACTTGGTACGAGTCCGCAAATTTGAAAAGAAGATCATCTCAGATCGCTGTGGACAAAAAACCCATCGCTCGAGCAGACCTTGCAGTGGTACTGGGAGCCGCTGCATTGGCTTCATGCAGAAGAGGGCGAGCGGGAGAGGGCAGAGCTCACACAACTGCGAATTGGAAAGTAGTTACCATCGCAGGGAAGCCATTCATACGCGAGGACAAAGTCTTCCCATATATTGATCATAAATCGAGTGAGGGTCGAATATGCCAAATGTTCAACTTATTTCTATTAAGGGGGTAAATTGAAGCGAATGTGAGGACAAATGATTATTGAAGCCTGTACTCAAAGTCAGCCACACGGGAGTCACCAAAGAAATAAAGAAACCCACTGGATCATCGCCTCGCTCGCAAGCAACGCAGCCACCGAAGCCATCCACGCGACAAACCCAAGCGCAATACGGACCCTGTGGAGACTCCGCCACTTGTCCAGCTGCTTCAAGACGTGCTCTTCCTCCTTGGGCTCCATTGGCTTGACGATGCTGGCGCGCTCGCGGGCGATGAGGTCCGTGTTGACTGGCGTCATGACGAAGCCCGAGTACGCGGCGGAGGTAAAGGCCGCGAGCGCGCCGGCGATGAGGGTCTTGCGCTCGAGGGCTCCGGGGGTGAGGTAGGCGGCGCCGGAGAGCGCGAGGGCGGAGAAGACGCCGGAGATGCCTAGATGGTACTGGAAAACGTAAATTGGTTGGAGTGCGGTGCTGACGGATGAAGCCCACATACCTTGCCGACGTGGAACGCAAAGAGCCAGAGCGCCAATCTGTCGACGGGGGGGAGCGCAGTTTGTTTGCGCGCGATGGCGGGCATGATGCCCATGTACTCGCAGGCGAGGTTGCCGAAGGCGAAGTAGGAGGAAGAGGTGAGGCTGGCGACGAGTGCGAGGAGTCGGAGGAAAGACATGTTGTGAAGGTGTTGGACTTGAAGATCTTGGAGACTTGAGGTTTTATAGTGGGTATTGAGGCGCGACGCGCGTTATTGCCGTCGCAGACGCGTTAACTGCCGCGATTCCGTCCACTGAACGTCAATCGAGATTGGGTATCAGTGAGTTGTAAAATCCTTTCCCGAGTTTTCGGACAATCCTTTGGCGGTCTTCGTCATTCCTGAACAAAAAATTGAATGCATCCAGAATCCAAGGGCCGATTTTCACGCGTCTTGAATGCGCAAACTGCGGAGAAATTCCCATTCAGCGGCCATATTTCCCCAGAGAGGCGTCAGCGTGTTGAGTCACTCCAAAGTTCGTAAAACGATCAGTGCTGCTACGAGTCCCAAAAGATTTACTTAGCAATGGTTTCGAAACAAGCCGACTGGCTCGTTACTCGGACTAGCGCCTTCACTCGGAGGAAACTTGTACATTCTCAACAAGTGTACCCGACTGAACGCTACATTTAAAGCCTGTCGGCCTAATATTAGATGCGCAAAGTGGGCGAAAAAAGCGAACACACTTGATCATAGCGTCACTCGCGAGCAACGCAGTCGCAGACGCCAACCACGGGACAAGTCCAAGGACAATGCGAACTCGGTGAAGACTTCTCCACTTGTCCAGCTGGTCCAACACGCGCTTCTCCTCCTTCGGCTCCATCGGCTTTACCGAGGCGGCTTGCAGGGTTGCGATGAGGTCGTTGTTGACGGGCATCAAGATGAGGAGCGTGAACGCGGCGATGGAAAAGGCGGCAATGGCGCCGATGCCGAAGACATCGCGGAGGGGGCGCGGACCGGTGAGATAGGCCGAGGTGGCGAGCGCGAGGGTGGAGACCGCGCCCGCACCGCCCAGGTGCCTCTTTCAAGTGAACACAGTGATTAGAGTCCGGCGGGGATCTCGTCAGCGCCGCTTACCCTGCCTGCATGGAAAGCAAAGTTCCAAAGAGCCAGTCTGTCGACGACGGGGATGTTTGTCTGGCCGCGCGCTGTGGCGGCCATGACACCGACATACGCATTCGCGATGTTGCCAAAAGCAAAGTAAGAGGTGGAAACGAGACCAGTGACGAGGGCGATGTGGCCAGGAGAGGGCATACTATGAGTTTGTATGACCTACGTTGAATTGCAAGGACAGTGTCACAATCACATCAGCTGAATATATACAACGACGACGAGGCTTGCGATGCTCCGCATAGTGTCGTCCGTCTCAAGGCCGTCCTCCGCGTCGCTCCTCGCAGTAGCCAGTACGCCCCCCATTCTATGCCCCTGCCCCGCTCATTCCCCCAGACCGCAGGAATATCGCCTCGACGTCCGCGCGCCAGGCAGACATCACCCTCACCGTCGATGGCAAGGAGGTCACCGTCCCCCAGGGTGCATGTCGTCGTCTCCATCGTGTTCAGACCGCTGAGTATCCCCAGGTTCCGCTCTCATACAGGCCTGTGAGGCCGCTGGATCGCCGGTACCTAGGTGCGTTGATTGCGCGTCGTTTGGCGCTCTACTCAGTCTCTGGCCGCCAGATTTTGCTACCATGATAGGTGCATATCCATCTCCCGTGAAATCCATCCATTAATTGTTTTTTCAACCCACAAGACTCGCCATAGCAGGGAATTGTCGGTACGTTGGCTTTGGCAAAACTGTGGTGAAGCCGACTGACCGACGCCTTAGCATGTGTCTCGTCGAGGTTGCCCGTGCGCCAAAACCCATCGCGTCGTGGTAAGACTCTCCACCGGTTCACCAACACGTCGCTCATACCTCCCAGCGCCATGCCCGCAGCCGCCGGCTCGGTAGTCTTCACAAACACCCCCCTGGTCCACGAGGCGCGCGAGGGCGTCATGGAGTTCCTCCTCGCCAACCACCCCCTCGACTGCCCCATTTGCGACCAGGGTGGCGAGTGCGACCTCCAGGACCAGTCTATCCGCTATGGCTCCGACCGCACCCGCTTCCATGAGATCGCAGGCAAGCGCGCCGTGTCAAACAAGGACCTCGGCCCCATTGTCAAGACCTCCATGAACCGCTGCATCCAGTGCACCCGCTGCGTGCGTTTCGCCAACGAGGTCGCCGGGGTGGAGGAGCTCGGTACCACCGGCCGCGGGAACGACCTCCAGATTGGCATGTACGTCGAGAAGATGATGGACTCGGAGCTGTCGGGCAACATCATCGACCTGTGTCCCGTCGGCGCGCTGACGAGCAAGCCGTACGCTTTCCACGCGCGCCCTTGGGAGCTCAAGACGACGGAGAGCATCGACGTCCTCGACGCTTTAGGAAGCAACATCCGCGTCGACTCGCGCGGCGTGCAGGTCATGCGCGTGCAACCACGCACCAACGACGACGTCAACGAGGAGTGGATCAGCGACAAGACCCGCTACGCGTACGACGGGCTCCGCTTCCAACGTCTCACGACACCACTCGTCAAAGGCCCCGACAACCGATTCGTAGCCGCGTCGTGGCCCGACGCGCTTGCTGCGATCGCCGCTGGCCTCAACCGCACTGGCGCCTCAGGCAACGAAATCAAGGCGGTTGCCGGACATCTTGCGGACACGGAAGCGCTCGTGGTGCTCAAGGACCTCGTGAACCGCCTTGGCTCGGACAACCTCGCGAGCGACCTCCGTGGAAAATACGGCAACGCGCCGCCCGTACACGGCGTCGACATCCGGTCCAACTACTCGTTCAACAGCACCATCCCCGGCGTGGAGAACGCCGACGCCATTCTGCTCGTCGGCACGAACCCGCGGCACGAGGCGGCCGTGCTCAACTCGCGGATACGGAAGAGCTGGCTGCACTCTGAGCTGGTCGTCGGCATGGTCGGTGAGCGCGCGGACACGACGTACGGGTACGAGCACCTCGGCCAGGACGCAAAGGCGCTGGAGAAGTTCCTCACCGGGAAGACAAGCGGGGAATTTGCGCAGCGGTGGGCCAAGGCCGAGCGTCCGCTGATCATCGTCGGGAGCGCGATGGCGGAGCACGCTGATGGCGAGGCAGTATTCGGAATGCTCGCACGCTATGTCGCCGGCGCCGGAAACCGCGTTGTGCGCGAGGACTGGAACGGCTTCAATGTTTTACAACGTGTGCGTGGTTGTAACGTTTTTCTGTCACATCTCGTCTAAGCTGAACATGCAGGTCGCCTCTCGCCCGGCGCTGTACGAGATCGGCTTTGTGCCATCGCGCGCTGCTGCCTCCGCCACCCCGAAATTCATCTACCTGCTCAACGCCGACGAGGTCGACCCCGCATCCATCCCTGCAAACGCATTCGTCGTGTATCAGGGCCACCACGGCGACCGCGGCGCCGCCCTCGCTGACGTCTGTCTCCCCGGCGCAGCGTACACGGAAAAAGGCTCCACATGGGTCAACACCGAGGGCCGTAGCCAGCTTGGGCGCGCGGCGGTCCCGCCACCCGGTGCCGCGCGGGAGGACTGGAAGATCGTGCGCGCGCTGGCGGAGGTCCTGGGTGTGAATCTGCCGTACGACGATCTGGTCGGTGTGCGGGATCGCATGTGGGCGATTTCGCCGTCACTGGTGCGGTGGGATGGTGTCGAGCGGACGTCGGTCGAGGTTGCCAAGGCCGGGCTTGGGTCGCTGAGCGCTATTGGGAAGAAGGCGCCGAGTGGGGAGAAGATGACGCTGGTTGTGAATAACTTTTACCAGACCGACGTTGTATCGCGAGCGTGAGTCGTTTGCTGATTTCTTTCTTACCCTTCGCTGACCTTTCCCCCAGGTCGGTAACGATGGCACAATGCACACGGGCGTTTGTGACGCGTGAAAAGGAGGAACTGAATTCAATAGGGAAAGAGCCGCTACAGGCGCATGCATAGCAGCATTTTGTGCCGTAGTAGAACGCAAATACCTTATTTATAATCCTCACGCGGCAGAAATAACGCCCATGTGACCGCGTTTCCCATATGGCCGGCGTGTCCACGTCTTCTCAATTCTCCATGTCCTCACAAACTCCCACCACGACGCGCGTCGTCGCCGCCGTTGAGCAACAAGCGCTTGAAATTCTGACAGTCAGCAGGGATGCCGTCCTCAGCGGCGGCTGGTGGTACCCGCTGCAGGGAATATTCTACTTTGCCTCGCACGCCTCGCTGTACCGTTCCATCTTCCCAGTCATCCTCAAGACCCTCGGCGCCGCCCTTGCTATTACCGTCGCAATGTTTACCTTTACCTACCTCCCGCAAGTCGCGTTCTGTGCGCTGTTCTCGGGGCCGTTGGCGTTCGCGACTGCGGCGCTGCTTGTCTTGGGTGCGTCACTCTGAAGACGATTCCACGGGCGCTGACTGACTGGCACCGGCAGGCGAGGCGTATGCGGTCATCATGTTCGTCTCCAAGGCCTTTTTCCTTGGCCGCGCGCAGGATCAGCTATGTGCGTCGTCCGGAGCGTCATACCACATTCGCTTACAATCATTCATCGCACCTCGCAGTCAACGCCGTCTTCCGGCAGCAGGGCGTCAACCTCATCTATGTCGAGCCAAAGGGAAAGAGTCGGGGCTTCGTGCAGAGCGTGCTCAAGGGAGCGAGCAAGCCGCTAAGCCGGTTTAGCCGAGAGGGCCTGCTGCGCTATGTAGTGTCGCTCCCGCTCAATATGGTGCCTATGGTCGGGACGGTTCTGTTCCTGCTGTACAACGGCGCGTATTTTTCGTTCCTCGTCGGATAGTATTCAGTACGCTGACGGAGGAACATATGCAGGCACCAAAGCTGGGCCGACTTTCCACTCGCGCTACTTCCAGGCGAAAGGAATGACCCCTGCCGCGCGTCAGGCGTTTGTGGACAAGCGCAAGGGCGCGTACACTGCGTACGTCCCGTCCTCCCTCTTATTTATCTATGTGCTCAAAATCTGGGCATAGATTCGGCGCGACGACTCTAGGATTGAACCTCGTCCCGGTTTTCGGTCCTATATTCCTGCTCACCTCGACGGTCGGTGCCGCACTGTGGGCATGCGAGCTGGAAAAGAAGGAGAAGGAGAGAGAGGCGAGTTCGAGCGGGAAGCGTCCTGCTCTCGTTGAGCGTGCGAGCACTGTCAGTGTCGAGCGCGCTCAGGTTTCCGAGTAGGGTAACGCGAGATAATTAAATGTATGCGCAATTAGCACTGTATACCATTCGCGCCGTCAATGCTACTTTTTGTGAAAGACTGAGGCCGAGCCGTTCCAGTTCCTGTCTTGAACAACATGTTTTTCTTTTCTTTGCGAAATAGGGGCCCATCAGTGGCTGTGATGCGCTTTCTCTCTTCCCTTTCATCTTGTGCTGCACTAGGGTTCTCGACGGCGCCACAAAAGATTTCACACGCGCCTTCCTTGACCGCGGCGCACGCGTACGACGAAGGCCTTGTAAAAGCAGCCCTCAATCCATCAACCTGACCTTAAAAGCGTTCCTGGTCTCCTACTTGGCAAATTGGCCTCTCCGAAAGAGTCTCAGGCCTCTGGCATCCACCTGTTCAGAGTTGCTTCCCTTCAGAGACCTCAAACCGCTGCCCCAAATAATCTCCGAGTCCTATCTTCTTAGTCGCTGCATAAACTCTCGATACTTGAACAACTTATTGCACTTCCGCTATGTACTCGGTATCATCAATCCATCTTCTGGGTTTACTTCTGGTTTACTTGCTTACATCGGCGCCTATACAAGTGAGGGGGAAGCGCTTCATTCGCTGGGAAAAATCCGCTTTCCGGTTGAACTACGCGTGCTTTCAGGTGCTTTCTCGACGTCGACTACCGCCAATGTCAGGGACTAGGGACTTGATGGCTACCTACTCTCGAAAATATTGTTCTTACTCAGGCTGTTTCCTTGGCGTTCGAGGACAAAACACAATGTACTCGACACATGAGGAATTCCCGAAATTCGACTGGTACGCGTATTGTCCTCGATATCAATCCCCTATTGATTGACCTGGTTCGAAGGAAAGAAGTCAGGCCCAGGTACGATATCCTCCGGTTGAATACGTTCTTGCCCACGCTTCAACTCGGCAGCTGTTTTATTCGCACGCTTCGACACTCGCGAAAAACATATAAACGCGCCATATAATCCTCAAAATGAGTTCAACGTCCGATTCGAATCGCGTTCCATTCATCGGCAATGCACGCCTTCCATCTCCTCGCGTGTTTGTCCGCGTTCTCGCTAGTGTACGCTCAAGACGCAGACACAGTAAACACCGCGATCGCCCTCGCTGAAGACCCCTCCTTTGGCGCGCCAAACCCGCCCTGGGACCCACGCAGCTTCCCCGGGTGGTTCTTTGGAAACGGCCACCCCCCGCACGGACTCCCGAGCTTCGCAGATCCCGTACGTTCTACGTTCTGCCTGGTAGGATTCTGCAACGGTGGTCCCGACTGACGCGTCTCGCTTCGTAGATTCTGTGTGAAATCCTTCGCAAGCTGTTTGGGCGACCTGTCTGCCCCGTCAAGACGCCCCCTCCGGCCTCGTCCTCGGCGCATGTTTCCTCAACGGCGCATGTTTCCTCAACGGCGCATGTTTCCTCAACGGCGCATGTTTCCTCAACGACGCCAGTCTCTTCGAAACCGGTCAGCTCGTCTACCCCAGTCGTCTCCTCCACGCCCGTCTCTTCGAAACCGGTCAGCTCGTCCACCCCAGTCGTCTCCTCCACGCCCGTTGTCGTCTCCACCACACCGGTCGTTTCTTCTACATCGGTCGCTTCTTCTATCCCTGTCGTCTCCTCCACACCGGTCGTTTCTTCTACATCGGTCGCTTCTTCTATCCCCGTCGTCTCCTCCACACCGGTCGTTTCTTCTACATCGGTCGCTTCTTCTATCCCCGTCGTCTCCTCCACACCGGTCGTATCTTCTACATCGGTCGAGTCTTCCACCTCTATCATCTCTTCAACCCCCATCTCGTCTGATTCGTCCACGTCGGTCATTTTGTCTACCTCCGACTCCGTCCCACCTACCTCGTCTGCTCCGGCCACCTCGTCGACGCCAGTTGTATCATCCACCGGCACATGCCCACCCTCGCTCACGCTTACCGCGCTTCAAGGCGGTCCCAGCGGCGGCGGTGGAGGCAACGGTGGAGGCAACGGCGGAGGTAACGGCGGCGGACCAGGGCCAGGGGGAGGAGGAGGGGGAGGGGGGGATGATTGTGACGGTGATGGCCTGCTGCCGCCGACTGGTTTTTCTTTTGCGTTCACGAACCTGACGTGCACGGCTCAGGCTTGGCCGGCACCGCTCTACCTCACCTTCGGTCTCGTTGAGGATATAGACGGCGCGTCTTTCTGCTAAATTCTTTTCCCGTAGACTGAACTTAGTTACAGGCTGCGCCACTATGTGCGACACGATTGCCGGATGCATTTTCGCGAACTGCACGTTGCCCGCCTCCTTGAAATCGATTGTAAAGAGCTCACTTCTCCCGCAGCATATTTCGATGCGGAGTTGAACGCGACTCTGGATGCAGTGCGTTCCTTTCATTACCATCTACACCCATACTCACTGATTGAACCAGAACACCACCGTGCCGCTGCTGACTTGCACGCTCTTCGGTGTCCCCCTCACCGCCGCAAACGCAACAAACTGCGGCGACCCTGCGGCTCCGACCATCTTCCAGAGCTACGGGTTCGGCAAACCCGACGCCACGGTTCCTGCACCTTCCATATATGCAGGTTATTATTTTGCTCTCTCTCCAAATTTTTCAAAAACTAATAATATTGTTATATAGGTCAAGCACGGGAGGCAAACTTGGAGTTTCTCGCTTGAAAAGAAAGACTCCTAGATACACGAATAGCGGTCCAGAATGTATAATGGCGCACGATGAAGTCGGTTTTATTTGGGTTTTGTGATTTGTTGCTTTACGACTGAGACCCTCATGAATTGTGACTAGTTTCCGCTGCATTGTGATAGTTCAAATGGTACAGCATACTGTAATGGGGACTTTGGGATTGACCAAACCTTCCGAATTTCCTGGCCAGTCAGACTAAGTTTGTGGTGTCCATTGTAACCCCTGTATTGGTGGCTGTGCGCCGCTGATGGCTTCCGACTTTGACCTCGAAACGCTTGTGGACCTCGAGCAAACGTCTGTCGGCGACATCGTAAATTATATCCCTTCCTGACGTGCGCTGTAGTTTCTACGACTCGGGCTACGAAGTTGGCTTTGCACACGGCCGAATCCATGGGCTCATCGAGGGCCGTGCACTAGGCCGCGAAAAGGGCTTTGAGATGTGGGAGGAGCTCGCATTCTACGAGGGCTTTGCGCGCACCTGGCAGGCCATCTTCACCGGTCTAGGGCGTGACGATGAGTGCGTGTAAAAATACTGTAGGTGGATGATTATTCATCGGTGCATGCAGTCGCGCGGCGCACCACATCCGCCACCTCCTCGACCTCATTAGCCAATTTCCCCGCGTGAACCCATCCACAGCCGATTCATCTTCCGAGCTCGACATCCTCAAGCTCTCGCGTCAAATACAGTCTCGCTATCGTGCACTCTGTTCAACCCTCGGCGTCAAGCCCGCCAACATCCGCGCGTCTGGCACCCCCGACGCAGATTCGCCGGAGCCCCCAGCGGACGCAGACTCCGACGCCCCGCGCCGCCAACCCGTCTGGAAGATCGACAACCCGCAAGCCATGTCTTTCTAATTCATTCGTTAAAGCGGGATGTATACATAGGTGTAGGATGCGGCTATATAATGCACAAATGAGGGTATATAATGTAGACCAGGAGCTCCGGGAGTAGATCTAAGAGAGAGAAAGAGTGTGATGAGGCGCTGGGTTACCGTGTGAGCGTGTGCGATAGCTGAAACAGTCCTGTTAGTGGAGGATCACTGGATTGAACAATGGACGCACTGTTTTTCGTTGAACACTCATCCAGCTCGATGGTTGTTGCTGGGGTACACCCAGATGGATACGCGCTGTCCGCATCCCCATCGCATGCACGGCGCCGAGCATAAGCTCCTGCTCCCGCCGATACCGCTTTGTCGACTCGGTCATTAGACGCTACCGGACAGTTAGCAAAAGTTGTGAATATGAAACAAAATCGCACCTTCTGCCGCGTCACCTCCTCCTCCAAAATCCGTATCTGCGACCGGAAACTCGCCTCCGCCTCCTCGAACGTCCCCGGCGCAGCCGAAAGCGCCTGCGTCGCATGCTGCTCCTTGAACAGCTTGTCCTGCGACTTTATAAACGACCGCGCCTTCGCCAGCTGCGCCTGCGCCGTCTTGTATGACTCCTTCAAGTTCAAATTCTCCTCGTGCATCGCGAGCAGCCGCGACTTGATGTCCTCCGGCAGGTCCTTGCCCGATATCGACGCGCGGAGGTCGCCAAAGTCGCGCTCCCGCTGGAGCATCTTCTCGCGGTGCCCGATGCCCTCGCTCTGCAGGTTCACCTTCTCCAAAAGGAGCCCGTTCACCTGTTCGAGCTGCATCCGGTTCTTGTCGCCTAGCTCCTTGTTCTGTTTTACCAGCCGCTCGACGTCCGCCTCTAACCCGACCTTGTCCTCGTTTACTGACTCGCGCAGTGTCGCGAGAATGTCCAGTTGGTCCTTGTTTACAAGGTTCACTGCGCTTGCGTTTTAAAAAATGGTCTAGAGAGTATGCCCATGGCTTACAGTCGGACTTCGCGATGGTAAGCTCGCGGCTCTGCGTGTCGAACTTGACCTCGAGCTCCGCGTGGTCTTTCCGGAGGGTATCGAGCTGATCGACGGTCTCGTTGAGCCGTTGTCGCAGCGCAATGGCAGCTTCGGCGCTAAGATAAACTGTTAGTTGCTGCGAGGTGCAGAAGCAACAGCACAAACCCATCGCCCATCGACTTGCCACTCCGAATCTCCTCCAGATCCCGCTGCAGCACGAGCTTCTCCCGATGCGCCGCGAGATAATCGTTCTCGTACCGTCCCTTCATCCGGGTCGCGTCCTCCAACAAATTCTCCAGCACAAGCACGCGGCTCGCATCCGCCTCGTTCTTCTTGATCGCCTCCAGCTCCCGCTTGAGCTTCCGTATCTGCAGCTTCAAATCTGTCATCGTCGTCCCTGCAATCGCATCGTCCAGCTCTCCACCCAGCCCCTGCTCGGCATGGTCGTCCCCATCTGCCTCCGCCTCGGCCAGCTCGTTCCCCAACAACTCTGCCTCCGTAAACTCGTCCGTCGTGCCGTTCACGCTCGGCCGCCGCGCAGGTTTGCTCCCCACTGGCCGGGTCGTAGTAAGCTCGAGCTCGCGCACACGCTCCTGGTATAGCTCGAGCGTTTCTGCATCACGCGCGCGCTCCGCAACCGAGATCTTGAGCTTGTTCTTCGTCTCACCAAGCTCAAAGCGCAGACTGTCGAGCTCCTGCGCGCGCGCTGAGTGCTTGGTCTCGAGGTCCGCGATCTGGCCCTTGTACGACTCCATGAGCGGCTTGAAAGCAGCGACCTTGCGGTACTCCTCCTCGAGCGCGGCGTTCTTGTCGACAAGGTCCGCATTCTGCTTCTCCAGTGCCTGAGGTTGTTTATGAGTAAGGCCAGGGACGAACGCGCAACTAAAAAGATTAAGACCTACCTTGACATTCTGGCGAAGGTCTGCGCCCTCTTGTAGCTTCTTCTTGTACTTTTCCATCACGTTCTCCGTCTTCTGCAGTTTATCCGCGGCGTGGCGGTATCTTGTACACAAAAATTAGTAGGACTCGAATAAGCACAAAAGCGTGACGCACTCGTCGACCTGGTCCTTTAACCGGACGGCCTCGTCTGCCTGGACCTGCAGCTCCTCGTTCTTCTTCGTGAGGTCCGTGACGAGGTGCGCATGCTTGTCGAGATCGGACTCTGCTATCGCGAGATTATCTTCGCTCTTTTGTCTGAATTCCCAGCGATGAGTGGACCGTGGGAGACACGTCGCACAACACTCACAGTTCTGCGCGTAGTCGGTCAATCTCACCGCGCATCATACCCTCGCCCTTGTCGCTCCGCTTCGAGTCGGCCTCTCTCCGAACGTCTTTTAATCGCGTGAGCGCGTCATTCTTCTCGGACACGACATCGTCGTAGCTCGTCTGCAACGTGCGGTGCTCCTCCAGTAATGACTGGTACACCTTTTCCAGCGTTTCCTTCTCCGACAGGACCTGACTTCGCTCGGACTGAATCTGGTAATAATGGTCGTCCCTGTGGAACGTTAGAACAAACATAGATTACATCTCGAAGACGCGCACTCGGTCATGCTCGATTCGCCAACGTCTACTCCGCCGGAGAGATTAATGCGTGCCATAACCTGTTATGTGTATTAGCGCCGTTAGTTTAACACCCAATGAAGTTCGCGCGCCTGCTCGATCGCCTTCATGAGATAATGCTGATCCGTCTCGCTGAGTCCCTGGATCTTGTCTATAAACTGCTTGTTCTTCTCGCACTGGACGCCGATGGCAATGGTGAGGCGGCACATGGTCAGGGTGGCCTGTACGGCGTGGTCCTTTGCGACTGCCTGGAGGTCGGGAACATCGAGGCCGCTGGTGGGTTTCTGGAGAACGTCCGCAAAATACTGTGTCATAAGTCGATACAACCGCTTCAGGGCACTGAATCGGAGGACCCAGTTGTCTGAGGGCCGAGCAGAGGGCCGTGTTGGCTGGCGAAAGTATTCTGCATCGCTATACGACGCGTTGCATGAGCAATAAAACCACCAAAGAATTTTGAAAGAAATTACACCAAGGAAAGGACGTCGAACAGCGCGGCGCCGTCGCCGAGGTCGCTGAGGGTTGTTACTGGCCTAGCCAGCTCAAATGTGGCAAAGAAATTGAAGAAAGCATCAATCTCCTTGCGCTGGGAATCCGCCATGGCTGCTGAAGGCAAGGAGAGTCAATAAATTATATTATGTTATTACCTAATTCGTTGCCTCTTGAACACAACCACGACAACCCAATAAGCTACAGCTAGAACGCGTATGGAACCCCATCCTGATGTTCTCCAAAAAATCTGGTCATCGCAGCAATGTCCTCCAGCTTCGCGCTCTCGTATGTGTTCGAATATAACCGCCCTTTCTGCCTCAAGACAACCACGTTCCCTGCCCACGCAATTCCCATCCGACCACCCGTCAACTCCTCGATGCACTGGTTACGCGACTCGTTTGCCCAATAGTCGTGATAAATCACCAGCAGCGCGTGGTCGAGCGCCGGCCCATAGCTCCCCAACTTGGTCACATAACTCGTACCCAGTGCCCCGTTTATGTATCGCTTCAGCGTCGGCGAATCGAGGTCGTGGTATGGTCCATCATCGGGGTTAGCTTGGTTCGTGTACGGAATCTTTACAAGCAATGGCCGGTCCCCGTCGACTGGGAACAACAGCGCATCGAAAGCTTTGCGACATGCCGTTCTATGGTTTCTCCAGTCCTGTGTTGCTGCTGTCAGCGGGGAAATACTCAAAACAAAGCAATTCGACGGTACACTGGTCATATGCTCCGCTGAGCAATAGTACGCCGCGTGGCACCGTGAGCAACGCAACGTTGTCGGCTTCCCACACTGGATACACGGTCTCTTCGCATTGCTGCTGCTACTTGGCGTTGGGGGCGAAGATTTCCAGTTGTGGACCAAGATCGCGAGAAGAATAAAGAGGAAGAGCAGCAGGTCAAGCGACATGGTGGTTTTTGTGATGAGTATGCGACACGTTCCCATCCACTGTGCTACTTTTAAAGTGACCTCGAGGCAGCGGGAAGATTACCACAGGCTAAACAAACTTTGTTGACGATAGTCTGACTCTGAGACTTCGGTGGCGAAGAGCGGCGGAGGACCTCAAAGTCCATCGTATAACAACAAATAAGGATTATTCACGTGGTACATGTCCCTCGTTCACCTCTTTTCTTTCCCCTTGACTTTGACTTTCGTTCCAATCTTTCCCTCTACTTTTCTTTTCGCTTTCACTCTCCTTCGCGCCGTTCATTCCACTTTCAATCTCCTTCGAGTCGTTCCCTTCACTCTCCTCCCTTTCCCTTCACTTTCCCTTTCGCCTCCACTTTCCTCCGAGCCATTTCCTCCGCTGTTCTCCTTGCCTTCAGTTTCTCGACTTTTCTCCGTCCCCTCCTTCACTCCGCCTTCCTTTTCACCTTCATCCTCTGTCCCTCCGCTTTCCTTGTCTCTCTCCGCTTCCCTTTTCAGCTTCACCTTCGCTCGCCTTTGGCTTCGGATAACGTTGTGGAATAACACCCCTATCCAAACCCTCTAGCTCCTCGGAAGTCAACTCTCACAGCAGTTTACCAGCCAGCGCAGTGTTTTAGAACTTCAATGCAGCAGCGTTACTTCAATACCTCACCTTGATTTTTAAAACGGAGACACCGGTTCTGAGCCCAGCGCCTTAATATCATTCTGTGTCACTCCCAGCTCAATGACGCGGAGTTTGAGCCGCCGATTCTCCCTGCGTATCTCGTCAAGCTGCGCCTGGCCCTTCGCTAAAGCTCTCTGGTGTTCCAACTCCTCTGTACGACTTAATGAATTGCCACCTAACCACATACCGTCGCTAAGCTGAGATTCATGGTCGCCCCTTGAGAGCGGGCTCCTTCGCCGTCCTCGCGATGACGATGCCGATTCGTCGAAGACACCAGATCTGGTTTTTCTGGTTTGAACATTCTCAGAGAACTTCCCCTGGCCTCTCCTGACTTCCAAGATTTTGGAAATACTCACACACCCACCCATTGTTTTTCGCGGTAGCCTACACTTTCCCGTGATTCGCATATCTGGTTGTTATGTCTCCTGAGACTGCTTTCGGCGTCAAATTTTATAAATGAAGAAATTGAGCTTTAATTAATTTCGCCACAAAACGCGTGAAACGCCCGTTCGATTCTGCGCGCGTACATACGCGGCTCAGTTTAAAGAGTCAGTGCATTTACAACTCAATCGCAACTATATACCTGAGTGAAAACTTAAAAGCGATTTCTATCGCTGAAAAGGAGTGACGATGGGGAGGTCCCGGCAGGTCCGGCGTGTACTCCCACGTAGCCATCGTACTCTGCTCTTACAGCTCTCCTGCCTTCAGGACTCGCGTCGCGTACATACGTATATAATGGGTATGGTCAAGTGAAAAAGAAAAATCGAAGACGTGAAAGAATGCAGAGAGAGGAAAAAGTACGTGCCGGTACAATGCCGGTACTTGTACATTCGGCGATCTCCGGCAGCTCCGACACTTTGATGGCGGAGACTAAAAGAAGTTGCCGAAGCCCGGAGCGTTTCGGCAGCTTCTGAGAGCGCGCTATGTACAACTCAATTCCAGCTAAGTAAGTACATATTGACCGAAATGAAACTTGGAAACCGCACCCAAAAAATCGAGGGCTGCCGGTCACCGACGCAAGTATCGCACGCATGATGACAATTCGAACAAAGATCCCAGATGCGCCGTTTTTTCCGCCAACTTGATAGCCCATCGTTCATGTTTACAGTCCGGACGGCATTATCGCGGTGTCGACCATCCTTCCTTCAGGAATGTCAAGTCCAATATAAACACCATCCTGAATAGGATGTATCCTTCCTCAGCACCATGGCCTCTCTCAGACCCATGGCACTCGCCGCCAGCCTCATCTCCACCTCCTACTTCGCCTTTGGCAATCTCGCCGCTGCCTACATGGGTGTAATGGCCGCCACAGCGCGCGAACGCACCACGATTCCCGCCGTGGACAGGTTGGCGCTCTGGGACGCTTTCTTTCACGCGGCCAAGGTAGCTCCCGCACCGACCCATTCTAATTAATTCACATTTTTCAAGTTCCACATGGGCTTGTCAGGCATCTTCTCCGCCTTTGCACTCTCCGCCGCCGCCTACCTCACGTCCGGGAGACTCCTACCTAACATCCTCGCCGCCGGCGCGGCCGCAGCCTTTACTTCCGCCGCGTACACGCTCCTCGTGATGATGCCGGTCAACAACGATCTCATGGCCTCGCTGCGCGCCAGCACCGTGAAGCCGATCGAGCCGAAGGAAGAGAAGCACGTACTGGATCAGCTAGATAGCTGGAGGAGTCTCAATAGGGTCCGCATGGGCCTTGGTTTTGTTGCGTGGATGGCTTCGGCTACTGCTTTGTTTGCCACCGAAGCGATGATCGAGTCGGTTTCCTTGTTTCTTTGACTTCAAAGCAGCTGACCTTCGGTACAGGCTTTAAATAACTGGAGCGCTGAATATTGTCGAACATAATGAGAGTCTTCAGTAGTTTCCGTGCGCAATCGAGTCTTGCGCAGATGCGCGTTTTGCAACGAGTCCATCAGTGCGGCGGATGTCGGGCAGTCTCGCGCGTTGAGGTCTCGAATCTTGAAAGCAGTTTCCCATTGAAGGCAGCTTTGTGTGTTGTATCGCCGCAACGACGACGCCGTTCTTGTAGATACATATTGGCCGGTGGGGAGAAGCTCGAGAGGGTTGACCGTTTTCCGGCAATTTGAGAGGTCTGCGCTGGCCCAATTGACTCCTCTGAGGTTTGAATGCAGCTTCGATTCTTGCAGCCTTGAGTGCCCTTTCATGGCGTGCGCTTAAAGTGCGTCCGAGTGGAGTCAATGCTAACCCTAACCTTAGTGGTGTTTCGGGCCGACGCCTCCGCCATTCAATGGTGATGATCCATAACCTGCCCGACTGTAACGTGGCTCGGTTTAATGCGCGCGCAGCTGGTTTCCCGCATCCACGCGCTCGCTGTGTCCACCTTTCCGTGGTCCCAAATACTCGCCCTCCCTGCCAAGCGACTCAAATCACCGTCGAAACGAAGTGACCGGGCGGCGCTGGGCTCCGTCTGGCCTACTGGCACGACGTGCAACCACCCTGTGGTGCCCCTTATACAAATAAATCTCATCCGAAAGGACCCCAGACTGTTGTGCCGGCTGGAGATAGTCTCGCAACAATGGTCCAGCTTTTCGTCTGCCCCGAGAGTACGACTGTTACGACACCTCGATGACATACTCGACGGATACGCGTTCATGGCTTTACGTGTAGCAACTGTGCCAATCGCGTCTCCAATGGAGAACCCCAGCTGGTCGAGGCGCGTGCGAAGATTGAGCAAGCCGGGTTCCTCCTACCTGCACACCTGGTAGAGACTTGGGTCGCATGAAAGGAGGAGACTTTGCATGAAGCGCTAGACTGGGAACAAGATGTCTCGGAAGAGTTCTACTAGTATGCCGCGCATGAACCCAGGCCTGGGTTGAAGCTGTTGGGTCATTCCACGCGTGGTGTGTCGCAATCCCAGGAGCAGCCGCCGAACAACTGACCCAGGGAAATACTACTGCTCGGATGACGACTGCCCGCGAGGAGCATCCCAGTAGGCGTGAATCAATACAGTCGGGCGACCGCTTTAACTGCGAGTGGGAGAAGCTAGACGGCGTGGTACGGGTGGTTTGTGTTACAGTTAGGCACGCTCGGAAACTCCTGAATCGAACAATGCGTTGACCATCCCGAGGTCCTGACCTTGACGGTGAGCGGAGGCCGGTGAACCAAGAAGCAGGTTGAAATGCTGCATACCACTTTGGGAGCTCTGTCTCTCATACAAGGAGGGGTATTATGGCTCGAAACACTCAAGCGACTGGCAATGAAGCTACAGCAAGAGAAAATGAAGAAGAGGAGACAAGGACAATCAAAGTGTAGATGATAGGCTTCGATAGATTCCGCTCATTTATCGTACGCCTTGCATTTTCCCTTTCGTCGCTGAACTGCTTACGAAAACACTCTGCCCAAATGCAAATAATGATAACGCTGAGAAACGTCCTGCATGCATACCACCTACCAAGGATGCCGTGCCGCTCGCTCCTCCGCCAGTACGGCCCTGCGCGCCGCCATGACCTTTGAAAAATAATGAAGCATTTTCTTGATGTCCGAGTAGAGGAACATGGGGATGATAGCGCCCATCACTGGGAGGGCGATGATCCAGAATCTAACCGAAGATTAGGAGTCAGCGGTGAGGAGGGGCAGAGCACTCACAGGACATCGCTGTAGTTATGGATCGACCACATCGCCGTAAAGTTCATGCCCTGGAACGGAATCAGTTTAGGACACAGAACGGGATGGGAATGCATACGAAGTAGCCCGTGAGTAATGTGAGCGGCAGGAAAATTATTGTCGCCAAAGTTAGTCGCCGCATAACTTGGTTCATCTCGTAGGAGGCCATGTTGAAAGCATAGTTGATCAGATTCTCCGAAATCCCGGAGAACATGTCGAGACTCGTCAAAATAAAGTCCATATGGTCGTACACATCGGCCTAATATTCTCCGTTCAGCAACTCATCATGCACAGCGGCAAAGCTGGATTTCACCAAATAAATTTTCGATTTAGAACTCATATAGCCCTCCTGGTGTTGATTATGCCACCCCGCGCCAACGCCGACGCCAAGTCCTGCATCGGAACCATGCCGGTCTGTCTCAACCTGCCTCCGATTCGATGGGATGTCGTTCCCGAACCCCATGGCGGCGCAACGGTCCTGATCGTATCGCCGCAGCCCGTAGAGCATCGATTTAATTGGCTCCAGGGTGCGTTTGTGCATTATGAGGTCACCGGAGAGGATGTGCACTATGAGCAGCTTTGAAATCAGCGGGAGGAAATAAAAATAAAAGTAGCAGCGTACGTACGACTCCGTACGGTGCTCATTCCAGGCTTCATGAGGATGTCGTGTTCGAGTTGGTGAATTTTGTCTTGATACTCATCCATGACCTCGAGAATTCTGTCCACGACTAATTCCAAAATCAGTATCGACATTCTGCGATTGGAACCGATTCTACAAACTTAAATCGAGCAGCCCCTCTACCAGAATCGCAGGATCCTCGGAGGTGCGCAGCACCGAGTCATGTTGGTGCATGCGCTCCGTTACGGGCTCTGTGAACTCGAGGTTGGGCGTGGGATGGATGGAGATGACGGTCCCTTTGGCGCTTGAGTTTCAAAGCTTGGGAAATACAAAAAGCGGATTTACCTTCCCGCAGGAGGAATATAAACATCGGCTCATGTTTAACGACGACTCTATCGCCCTTCGTGAGCGCTGCAATTTGAAGAATTCGTCGTTGCCGTGCCTAAATAAAAACGAAAATCAGGTGAAGCTTTTGTTGCTGCAATGCACACGAACTCACTGCAAGTCGAAAACCACTCAGCGCAGAGAATCGGCGGTGTTTGAGTTTTGACTCAGCCCCCTCCTTGACGAAGCCCGCCATTGTTTCTAAATCATTCCTTGGCGGCTCATCAGGAGTGTATCCCCCAGGGTATTCAGACCTCGGGTCGGGTCCAGGGTCCTCTTCCGTTGGTAGAGAATGACATAGTATGCGCAGGAATAGGTGCTGGCGGTAATAATCTGCCTAGAGCGACGGATTAGAACGTAGCGTATACTTTGCAAAAATATATTTGCCTTCGATTGGTTATGCCCCTGCTCGTGTAGGATATCTTCCAATGCGAGAGAATGCAGGTCTGCATATCAGTATGAGTCTCCACGACCTGATTCTTGAACGACGGAAGCGTACGAACCGTATCGCAACGCCAACGCGCTGAGGACGTCCCAACTTATCCCACCAATATTAATCCAACGAAGTGTCCGTTTTCCGTCTTTCTCCAAACTAGGTCGCTCATCGTGCGGTTTCTCTCGCGGCAGCTTCATCAACTCCACAAACTCCGCATTATCCAAGGTGCTGAGCGAAACGTGCTCGCTCGAGTACTCGGTGAGATGTATAGTACACTTGGCGGTGAAATGCCCGTATTTATCGTCCCGCGGGTTGATCCCTGGCTCTGAACCAATACCGCTGTGTCTGCGCTTCGTGGTGTTCATGGTATATCGTCCAGAAGCATTGCTGCGATTTCGCTCCAACCAAGCTTGGGAATCATCCCTGTCGGACTGGCGACTCGTTCGGCGACTGCTGTTGTAGTGCGAAATTGGGTGGATCGAGGGCTTGGGATGCACCATGGTGGCCATACATGTATGTAGGTTTGCTGATCTGACGTCAGGGGCTGTGATGTGATAAGATCAACGAACGCGTCGTCTTGACTCGAACGGTCTAGGATAAAGTGCCGCTTGACACCGCTTTACCGCTTTTGAACCGCTGACTACCGCTTACCGCCGCTGCCGAAATCCCAATACTTGACTAAAGTGCTTCAAAATGCTACACTAACTCCCTAACAAGCTCCTAGTCGCTGTACCGGGTTTTCAGCTTCATCCCTTCAAGTTGACCCCTGAAATATTATAAACCATTCAATTCGACGAAGTTGACAACTTGAATCTTGCGTGTCCGATTCTCGATGAAACCACTGCTATCACGGATACCTAGCTCAAAGATCTGTGGGGAGGTCCAGTATATGTCTGGCGGGGACAACAGCTGCAATATCTATCTTCACCTCAGAAATCAATACTACGTAAATTAAGCTCGGATTTCAACTCTTGTCTATCAACGAGAAATTGATTTTCCTAGGCCGAACCTCGTCAAGCCCGTATCTTCCTCTCTCGCCAGGACGTGACTCGAACAAGGGAACTTCTTCCAGTGGGAATACACTCTTTCACAATCTCTCAACCATTGCTGACTCTCAGTTGCTTAGTGCTTCCGAGTGCGGGATTGAGCAGAACATAAAATGCAAGGAAGTACTGTCCAGATCACCATAGCATTCGGCAATTGTGCTCGGCCTTTTCAGTTTTGTTAGCTTATGATTGGGTTGGGGCATTGACTTTACTTTCCGTTTAACCAACGACCTGACCTCAAACTTGTACTGCTGAAACCCCAAATCCTTCCTCAGAAGTCCATCCGATGTGACCATTGGTTTGCATCGGGCTTTCTGACCAGAAACTGGAGCTACATTTTATATCTTTGAAACGCAAACTTGCTCACCATATTGTGGATCCGGAGAGACCAGGATGGACACCATCACGACAAATACAGGCTCCCAATTAATGTGGGGATCATAGACTAGGAAGCTCCGACTCAGTCGGGACAGACCTTGCTTGCACAAAAGCTCAGCGCCTCTAGCCTCGAGAATTTTGCTAGCTCTGCTCTGCGAGGCCATTGGCTTTGAAGAATTTTTCATTGAGCATGAGTCGTTGCTGGTTCGAACATTGAGTCGTGAATTAATGTCGGGTTTGAATTTATTAGAATCATGGGGTGACCCAAAAAGTGGTGCCATTATGAGGGCGGAGAGACCTTGACAAGCAAGGTGATATTTGCACGGTTATCGTAATCTTTGCGCAGCAAACAAGTGTCCTCTTTCTTGGGAGACATCTGTTTATTAAGTACTTTGCATCACCACTGGTTCAGTCTCCAACTTCGGGCTTCTCGGACATGTTCAATTTCTGTTGACTGAACAAAACTCGAGCCTCTTCTCTGGGATCCTGATAGAAACTGTGCTTCAATGTCTTACGTGTTGAACGGTAGTGTTCTGCAGTTGGATTTTCTTTGATGACATAGTCCCACTAGCGCTGCAAGTACGTCCCCAAATAACTGTCTTATTTCTACTTCAAAATACACCAACCAACCCTGCAGCTGATAGAAGACAAACCACAGAGCAACTCTCTTCCATTTTTGAACTTCCTTCCTTTGGGTTAAAGCTATTGTCCCCCAGGTTTGAAGAAGTAAAGCTCCAGTTCAGAATCTAAATATTCTTTGCTTGAACACCTTCAATGCATATCAGGTATCAGTGGGTCGAACAACTACAGCACTTCGGAAAGGATGTATGGGTTTCTGAAAATGTGTCAAGAGCAACGGATGTCCACTCAACTCCACTGGAAATTTGTGCAGCAAATGCGGAAACAGGATATAGAAAATCTGTGAGTTATTTGTATTGGTGGTCAAAATTATTGTATGTGCAGTTACTGAAATGACTCCCGTTGCGGACACCCAGGGTGCGAGGTTTGGCACTTCCACCAACCAGTCTCTCCAGAGTCCACATGCGCACTTGCCAGTTGAACTATGGTGTTCAACTTGAACTTGAACAGTACTTGATAGCTTCAGGCCTGTGTGATTATCAATAGCACACCAATTCACTGGAATTTGGTATTCAAGATTTCTAGGAAGATGGACGCTCGAGGGTGCCGAGCCTAATCACCGCTGCAGTGGCAGTGCTATCACCGCTGGGTGGCAGTGCTATCACCGCTGTTGCCGCTGGGTGGCGGTGCTATCACCGCTTGACTGCCGCTCAGTTGCGCTTGACTGCCGCTCAGTTGCGCTCGACTGCCGCTCAGTTGCGCCTGAGTGCCGCCGCGGGTGCCGCTGGACACCGCCAAGTAATGTTTATTAACACTATTTTTTTTCATCCTCCAGTTGATTTCTTGAGCGGTGCTGTGCCTCAGCTCGCGAACGTTGAACCATCCCCTCGATATCTGCCAGATACTGTCTCAAAAAATGAAACTACTTCAAAATATTACAATGAGACACATAAACTACTTACAATGCACTGTGCAACTACACTACTACTACTGGCGGGAGACTATTCGACCCTATTTGGTACTGGGGGGAGGCTATTTGGGCGGCGGTACATCAAATCACCGCAGAGTACCGCTTTGGGCCGAAAAGCGGTCTTTTCTCTTGGCCCGACTCGAACGCGTTCATAAAACTTAAAAGCAGCTCAAACTCTGGTCAAAATTTCGCGCACTACGATTAGACTCCCCGTACGCGTCAAACAGCAAGAACAACGACTTGCATTTTTCTAGATCGAATTTGGTTCAAAGCTCCAAGTTTCGCAAGTTTGGGGCGAGAGAAATTGCCCTCCTAAACCCGGCTTCATAACGGGGCAATCGAGAAGATCATATAATATTTGCACAATGAACGCCCTCATAATCGACGGCAGCGTCCTGGAAGGCGGTGGTAAGCCCGTCCAATCCTTTTCACCTGTGTCCAGATCTAACTCTGCGCAGGGCAAATCCTCCGCAACTCCATCTCCCTCTCCGCACTTCTGGGTAAGCCTATATCCATCCAGAAAGTACGCAACGGAAGGAAGCCACCCGGCCTGAAAAACCAGCACAGAACAGGCGCGTTTTGTCTGTCGAAATGACTCGGCGCGAGAATAACCAGACCGCTTGTGTTAGGTATCGAGCTCGCAGCAGAAATTGCGTCTGCACGCCTCACGGGTGCTACCAATGGCTCGTCCACGGTTGAATTTTCCCCTGGACAAATTACGCCCGGAGACTACGCCGCCGTTAGTTGTTCAGATCTACTCAAGTCTGAAGCTCATGGTATGTACTAGGATCCCGTCACCGCGGGCGCGGCGACGCTCCTCCTCCAAATATCCCTCCCCATCCTCTTGTTCGCGCCGAGTGCCGCACCGTCGAAGCTAACGCTCAAAGGCGGGACGAACGCAACAATGGCGCCGCAGATCGACTACATCCAACACATCTTCCTCCCCTTTGCGCGGCGCCACTTTGGTCTGAAGGCCGAAGTGGACGTTCTTACTCGAGGTTACTTTCCCAGGTACGCTTTCTTTCTTTCATTCAATTTTCCTTATAATAACCCGCGCATCCAGAGGCGGCGGAAACGTCCTCGTCACAATCCCTCCCGGCGTCCCAGGTGCCAAATTAACAGCCGCCAGCGTCCTGGAACGCGGTGCCATAACGCGCATTGGCGGCATCGCCCACCTCGCCGGCCTCCCCACCCACCTCGGCCAAAAAATGGCCGACAGCGCCCTCCGCCGCCTCGCGCAAAACGGCCTCGCCCCAGACGCACCTGTGCCTGTGCCCGTTGAGATCGAATGCAGGCGCGAGAGGAACGATAACACGCCCGGCGCGGGGAGCGGGATCGTGCTGTGGGCGGAGCTCGCGGGGGGCGGGATGATCGGTGGGAGTGCGGTGGGGAATAAGAAGAAAGATGCAGTGACGGTGGGCGAGGAGGCAGCAGATGAGCTCATCAAGGGACTCGAGGCTGGCGGATGCGTCGATGAGTGGTTGGAGGACCAGATTATTATACTGATGGCGCTCGCGGAGGGAACTTCCGAGGTAAGGTGCGGGAAGAACGGGTTGACACTGCACACCAAGTACGTGGTTCGTTTCGTTTCAGCCATGGCCTAATTTGCCGCTCCAGAACAGCAATCTGGGTCGCGGAGCAGCTCACCGACGCCAAATTCGACCTTACCGTCGAAGACTCGGGGAACACGATCATTCGCTGCAAAGGTATAGGGTACACAGCTGCTGCGCCTGAAGAGGGTTTAAAATAAATATGATTATAACGCAAAGTCTCCAGAGGATGAGATGGCAATGCGATGCAGGACAACTAAGTAGTACACATGTGGTGGCAATAACGGGCACAGCGCGGGCGGGGCGGGTCAGTGGATATGCACGGGGACCGTGAGCTGAGTTACCGATTCCACGAAAGGAGTGACATATCGCCGAGGCGTCTAAACGGCAAAATGTCAGACGCGTTTGGTCAGAGTCGCCGTCTGAAAACGCACCTAGGTTTGATGAGGTGGCGGGCGGTGCCGGCGATGGCGAGGAGGACGAAGATGGAGGCGGCGCCCACGTACGCCCACCCCAGGAAGGAGTTCTTCCCGCCTATCCACGACACGGTGGAAATGACAACGGATTTGGTGCCCTTGTACGGCGTCACAGGGAAGTCTGTGGGGTTCTTGGTCAGAAAACGGCCGTAGACTGGAGTAGCATACACACTCAGGCCGATGATAATCTGATACGTTCCCGCTCTCATCACATCATTGTCATTCCGACCGTAGAGCTTCGTGAAGGTTGGCAACCCAGCCGTACGCATCCAGTTCTGGAAGCGCTCGTCTGTCTTCAGATTCCGCATGTTGCTCGCGTTCCATGTAGAACCGTAGCTGAGCTGCCAGTTAGGCGGCGGGACGATGTCATCGTAGGATGAGTATCCACCCGACGCAACAGGGTCGGTCGTGTACTTCTTTGCCTCCCCTGGCCAGGCGATACCTAACGGAGAGAACTGATACTCGCCGTTGGTGACATCCGCCGGCAGATTCTGCAGGACGGGGTTCGTGAAGGTGTCTAATAATGTAAAGGGTGAGAGAGTTGAGATGTTACGCCCGCAGTGCAACACACCATTGAAGATTGAGTTGGGAATGAGACCGCACGGATAGATCGCCTTTCCGTTCAGCGTCGCAAGGGGCTTGCAGTCACCATTCTCGAGGGTGCTGTTGTCGACGCCCTTGCCCTTGAGCTGGTCGGAATTGAGACTCTTTACATATCGGCGGTGGTTCTGGAAGAAGTTTGTGAGCTTGTAGTAGAGCAGGAGGCTCGGCTCGATGTCCGCTGGGATTTCAAAGCTGAGGATGCACTGCTTTTTGTCCGACGGGTTGGTAACGGTAGTATTCGCGGTGTTGTCGACGAAGGCCCATTGCGGGGCTGTTATGGGCTTTTTCGAGTCGGAGGAACGGAGGTTGTACTTGAACTTGTTGGAGGGCATATCGGCAAAGTTGGGGGGGCCGTTGGAGGGCGAGGGGGTGAGATTCTCGCAGTTGGTGTAGTCAAAGGTCATCTCGGAGACGCGCGACGAGCCCCAGATGAGGAGACCACCGATGGGGGCGAAGAGGATGCCGATGATGAAGAGGGTGGGGAGGACGGTCTTTGGAGTGAGGATGGGCTGCCATGCCTTGAGCCGCTGCTGCTTGAAAGCGGTGTCTGCGGAATGGTAAGCAACGGGGGATTCAGACGAGATAGAGACGTGCTTGCGGGGCGCCGCCAGCCACCCTTTTCCTTCTTGGTCTCCGACGCCTCGTCTATCGAGTCGTCCGTTCGGTTTGGCTTTCGGTTGAAAAGGCCCATGGCGGCGGGAAGTAAGTACGAGACTGTGCTGACACACCGGCAAACATCATATATTAGCTAAGTAAATAATTTATTCGGACGCCAATGACCGATCGAGGTTCAACGTTGACTTTCTGTTAAGCATTTGCTTCGCAATGAGATACGAGGACTGTGACCGCGCTCGCTACGGTGTCTAGACCGTGCGTCGGCGTTCTACCACCCACAAATAAAGCCCCTAGGTCCGGGCCGGTGTTGCCGACTCCGCCAATCGACCGCGAAGATGTCAGGATAACGTGCTCGGTCACAAAATTTGTGTCCTCGGTGCACTTCTCCCCGAACTACCACCATGGCCCCCGTCTTCCGCATTGCCTGTCTTGTTTCCGACACCCTCATCGACGTCCAGCCCCCTCTCCCCGCTGTTTCTCTCGTCGCGCAGACACTTGCGGACCTCCGCACCTCTTCCGCAACCCTCGTCCCGGTCCCAGCCGGTGCAGACCCCAGCGCGTCCCTCCTCCTCCACGCCCCAAACGCGAGACTTGTCTCCCTCACCGCCGCAGTAACCTCAAAACTCGTCGCGCACTTGGTTCTCCATCTCGCAGAATTATCCGACTCGCCAGTGGTTCTGCATCTCGGCGTCTCAGATGACCTCTCCGATGTCCTCCTGCTCCGCCCGGCAGTTCCGTATTTCCTGCTATCCTCCTCCGCACAGCAAGCACACGACAACGCGCTGCTTGCGTCGCGCCTTGCACGCGCAGAACGCAAGCTCGTAATTCACGCATATAACGTCGCCCCCGCCGATAGCCTTCTTGAGGAGATACCGGAGGACAAGGTTATGCCCTTTCTCCTCAGTCCTTCGCCGAACGGTGTTGCAAATGGGGTCAACAGCAAATCTGCCAACCGGGACCCATCGGTTATGCAGCACCTTTTCAAATCTTACGAGGCAGCCGCCCTCTCCACGCTCACGCTCGTCCGCCGGCCATTCCGCCCCCTCTTTATTCGCTCTGCGCCAGACCCCCATACCGTCGTGTTCCTTCTTGGACTGAAGGAAATTAGTTTTACTATCGAGGGTGTATCCTTCGTGTATGTTACTCTCCTCAACCCTCTTCCTTCCAGTCGCATCTTAAATGCCATCCCCGAATCCGTTTCCCGAGTGGTCGTTCTGGAACAAATTAACCGATGGTCTGTAAAATGGACACCTCTTTATCTCGACGTAGTCAGTGCCCTAGTAGAGCGCGACGTTGACCGGCGCCCAACGATACAGTCGGGTACCCTCGGCGATCTAGCATCCCTGACTGAAATCGAGGTCCAAAAATTCCTCCAATCCGCCGCGTCCCCCAAACCTCCCTCCCACCTCCATCTCGGTGCTCCTCCGGTCGCCCACAAGGCGTCTTCCGTTCCTCCACATGTGCCCAAACACGAGCTGTCGTATACCAAGATTCTTTCCCACGTATTCGACGATCGTCTGGAGGTTTCAAACTCCCCATCCCTTGTTCCCTCGCAAGGCGAAATTGCCACCAGCCCAGAGTTCGCTCTCGGTCGGGTTCGTGGGCAGCTCGACCAAAGGGCTGAGCTGGTCCACGCCGTTCAAGACCTCTTGCAAAGCAAAGGTCTTGACGGGGACCTGCATTCCCTCCTTGCCAAGTGGACGCTCTCGAAGGATGAGCCCGCCAAGAGCAGAACCCTCGGCGACGCCATCATCAAAAGCCTCGAGGAGACTCCAGTAGCCCACCCCTCCGCTTCCCGCATCCTCTCCCTCCGCTCCCACTTCCCCTCCCTGTCCCGCTGGATTATCGGCTCCGACGCGTGGTCCTACGACCTCGGCGCGTCGGGCCTGCATCACGCCATCGCCTCGGGTCTCAATGTGAACGTCCTTATCCTCGACACCCTCCCCTACTCCGCACGCAACTCCGCCGACCCGACGCGGAGGAAACACGACGTCGGTCTGTACGCGATGAATCACGGCGACGTCTATGTCGCCAGTGTAGCCGTGTACGCCTCCTACTCGCAAGTCCTCCAGTCCTTGATCGAGGCGGACCGGTTCGCCGGCCCGAGTGTCGTCCTCGCGTACCTCCCCTACGCGTCCGAGACCGCCTCCGCGCTCGACGTGCTGAAGGAGACCAAGGTCGCCGTCGACACCGGCTACTGGCCGCTCTACCGCTGGGACCCGAGTAAAGAGCGCCAGGGCAAGGAGCCCTTCACGCTCGACTCGGATGCGGTCAAGAACGACCTGCAGCAGTTCCTCGATCGGCAAAACCACCTCTCGCAGCTCGTGCGCTCCAAGCCGCAGATGGCGAGCGAGCTGGTGAGCAGCCTGGGCCAGAGCGTGCGTGAGGCGCGCAAGAAGAAGGCGCAGCAGTCGTACAACGACCTGCTTACCGCGCTCGATGCGCCGCCGCTGCTGGTGCTGTACGCATCCGACGGCGGTGCAGCCGAGAAGGTGGCGAAGCGGCTGGCGAATCGCGGCGCGGCGCGCGGATTGTCGACGACGGTCGCCACGCTAGACTCGATGTCGCTTGAGAGCCTCGCGCAGGAGGAGTACGTCGCGTTCGTCACGTCCGTCGCGGGGCAGGGTGAGCCGCCGCAGAACGGGCGGACGTTCTTCAAGGCTCTGAACGCTGCCGTGGCGCGCGGGGACCAGACGCTGGGGAGGCTCAAATATACTGTGTTCGGGATGGGCGACAGCCACTATTGGCCGCGGCCTGAGGACGCGCACTACTACAACAAGCCCAGCAAGGACCTCGATGCGCGGCTGGAGAAGCTCGGCGGGGAGCGCGTCGCGGCATTGGGGCTTGGAGACGACCAGGACGCGGACGGCCCGCAGACGGGGTACAAGGTGTGGGAGCCGCTCGTGTGGAAGGCGCTCGGCGTCGACGCGATCGAAGTAACCGAGGCAGAACCTGAGGCGATCACCAACGAGCACATCAAGGCTGCGTCGGGGTACCTGCGCGGCACCATTCTCGAGGGGCTCGAGGACACGACCACCGGGGCGATCGCGCCGAGCGACGGGCAGCTGACCAAGTTCCACGGTATCTACCAGCAGGACGACCGCGATATTCGGGACGAGCGGCAGGCGCAGGGTGTTGAACCCGCCTATAGTTTCATGATTCGGGTGCGCATGCCCGGCGGGGTGTGCAAACCCGAGCAGTGGCTGCAGATGGACCAGATCGCGGACGAACATGGGTGTGGGACGTTCAAGATCACGACGCGGCAGACGTTCCAGTTCCACGGCGTTATTAAACGACACCTCAAGCCTGCGATACAGGACATTAATCGGGTGTTGCTCGATACGCTTGCAGCTTGCGGAGATGTCAACAGGTGCGCTACATGTCTTTTAAAAAGCTTTGTATCTGTGATCTGACGTTTAAACGTAGAAATGTTACCTGTTCTTCGATCCCGACGCTGTCAAAACTCCACGAGCAGGTCTATCAGTTCGCCAAATCCGTCAGCGAGCACCTCATCCCTCGCACAAGCGCGTACCATGAGATCTGGTTAGACAAGAAACTGGTCGCCGGAGAAGCGCTTAAAGACTTTGAGCCACTCTACGGGGAGTTTTATCTCCCTCGCAAGGTCCGTCTCCCTTCTCTTTTCCTTTCTTGTCTCATCGCTCTCCGATAGTTCAAAATCGCCGTAGCGGTGCCCCCGAACAACGACGTCGACGTATTCGCGAACGACCTCGGCTTCATTGCGATCGTCGATAAGCGGGGAGAGTTGGCTGGCTTCAATGTCACCATTGGCGGCGGTATGGGTGTAACGCACGGGAACAAAAAGACGTATCCGCGCATCGGCGACATCATCGGTTTCTGTACCGTCGAGCAGGGCAGATACGTCGCGGAGCAGGTGATGTTGGTCCAGCGGGACCATGGGAATCGCGTAGAGTGAGTTTTCCTCTCTATCAAGGCGTCTTTTCGTTGCTGACTTTTTTTGATAGTCGCAAGGTATATAATGCTCGTTTTCAACAATCTTAGTCCTGACTTGAACTAGAACGCCCGGTTAAAATACACCATCGACCGGATGGGTTTGGATGTATACAAAGCCGAGGTGGAAAAGCGGCTGGGCTACGCACTCGCCCCCGCGCGAGGGTTCACATTCGACCGCAACATCGACGACTACGGCTGGGCTGTCGGCGAAGACGGCCGACACCACTTTATGCTGTTTATCGAGAACGGTCGCGTCCAAGACGAGCCGGGCCGCAATTTCAAGACCGGGTTGCGAGAAATCGCCAAGGTCCACAAGGGCGCGTTTCGGCTTACGACTAATCAGCATATTTGCGTGTCGGATATCGCGCCGGAGGATGTGCCGCAGATCAAGCGGCTCCTTGCGGAATACAAGCTGGATAACCTGGAGTATTCCGGTCTTCGACTGGCTTCGTCGGCGTGTGTTGCGTTCCCAACTTGCGGTCTTGCGATGGCAGAGTCGGAACGCGTATGTGTGCTCATTTTAACTTTTTATTCATTTGACTGACGAGTAGTCGTAGTACCTACCGATACTGATCGACAAGGTCGAAACCATCTGCGAAGAGAATGGTCTCCGGAACGACGAGATCGTCATGCGAATGACGGGGTGTCCCAATGGATGTGCGCGGCCTTATGTTGCAGGCGAGATCTTTTATCCGTTGAACTGTTTCTCCGCTTACGCGAACTACAGAGGTCGCCTTTATCGGAAAGGCCCCTGGTACATATTCCATGCTGCTGGGCGGCGGTTACTACGGTCAACGGATGAACAAAATCTACCGAGGTCGGATCCATTGCCCTCGAATTCTACGTAGCGCTAATCCCAAGAGTAGAGACCGTAACCGAACGAGAAATTCTCGCCATCCTTCGGCCGATGATCAAAAGATATGCGCTCGAACGACTCGAGGGGGAGCGGTTTGGCGATTTCACCATCAGAGCTGGTTATATTTCGCCAGTAACATCTGGGAAAGAATGGTATGATGGAATGGGCGGAGAGGGAATCAACAGGGAGATACTGGTCTGATCTGTAGCATGCTGCATTTGTATTCCTATACCTGGAAAATTTAGACTTTTTGTGCACTTCTTGCGACCACAAAAATTTAATGCGAGCGAAGGCGAGGATAGATTTTGCTGTAAACAAAGGTAAAACTTGAAACATGCGTGGCCGCCAGTGTGCAGATTCTGGACAGCAAAGATTGCCCTCAAACTTATTCAATTGTTGTGGACGGGGACCTAAGTTCGACTTCCTGTTGCAGAGGCTGTGGCTGTACATCGGGCAAAACCGGGAATGTTCGGGACACCTACCATGGCAAGTGGGGTTGAAATTCAACCTGCAGCAGGATGAAATGGGGCATGCCAACATATTTAGTTGTACATTTAGGTTGAAAAAAAAATCGACCTATCCAAATAGGTTGATTCTTGTTCAACCTATGGAGCAACCAGAAATAGGTTCAATTCGGGCGGTTGAGAATCAACCTGCCTTCATTACTAATTGCTGCGCTTGTATTGAATCTACTAAACAACTGGAAGCACGACAAACAAAGTAAATCGCAACTACTTCGACTTCTTCCCCACCTTGCGCTCTTTGCGTTTCCGACCGATCAAGGCGCCAACATTGGGGCCCGTGCTCTTCGACGTCTCCTTGTGCTCACTGGGTTTGTCTTCCGACACCCGCCTCTTCTTCGGCGCCCCTTCCTCAACCTTCGGCTGACCCAATTTTTCCGGCTTTCGTATTGTCGAAATCGCAGTCCCCTGGAATCTCTTTAGACATTTATGCTGTAGGAAGAATATGAGACCGACCGAAACGCGCTCCTTCTGCACAGTATTCCGCCGCTGGATCGTCGTGATGTTCTCAATCGAGAACTCGACAATCAAAGTCCCCTTGCTCTTTTTAGCGCTCCCCTTCTCCAGCTCCTCCTTGAGCCTCTTGAGCCGCGCATCATCGCGGTCCCCATCCGGCTTTGCCTTCTCGGCCTTCACCAAGTCCTGCAGCTCGTCCTTCCACCATGTCTCAAAAAGCGGTCCCGCATTGGCGTTGTTATTAGCCCACCGCAAGACCCGCAGCGCGTCGGCATGCTTGTGCATCTCCACGAACCCGTACCCTTTGCTCCGCCCCTTGCCGGTAACAGGATCCACGCGTTCAGCCTGCCGCACAATCTTTGTCTGCTTCACACCCGTCCGCCGACCCAGTAGCATCTTCTTCGTCATCTTCTTCTTGGGCTCGTTATCCTCCTTCTCTTCCTCCTCTGGCACGTCCGCAAGCTCGTCGGCGGTCAAGGCAGATCGCACATTGCTTTTGACGTCGTCTTGGAAGGCGCGGACAGCGTGGATAGCGAGGCGTTTTAAGAGCCGTTCGGTGACGAAGATGGGGATTTGACGGATACTGAGACGAGTCTTGGAGATGAATAGGGCTGGGTTCGACTTCAATAGTGCCCGCCGAGCGTTGTAAGACGATGTTCGCCGTTCTATCTCAGTCGGGGTCAGAGTATCCGCTGCCGGAGTATTTGGCAGAATTACTAGGAATCGCGTTAGTTGATGATAAGATATCGAAAGAAAGATTAATGTACCTCCTTCGCGCAAGAGATACATGTTACGCTTGTCAGCCTTTTCTCGCTTCTTCTCACCATCTTCTTTCAGCTTGCCCGCGACGTCACGAGTTACTGCCCGAACGACGTCGAGTGTTCGCCCGTGTAGTACCAGGCTTCTTGCAAGAGTAGAAGAAGGGTCCGGAGTGAGGATCGACGGCAGTATGAAGGGATTTTTCTTGGGCTGTTGGAGGTAATTTTTAAAAATGCAAAATTAGGCATTTATCGGACGTGCAACTGACCGCTTCAGAGCCCGTCGTTTCCATTCGGAGCAGCTCACTTTGGTCGACGACTTTGTCCGCATCTTCCCTATTCCAGAAACAGGCAAATCCAGTGCCTCGAGATCGCCCAGTGGAAGGATCCATGGTGATGCGAGCATACCGTAGCGGGCCAAATGCTCGAAATCTGCGGTTTATTAGCAATATTCGACAAGAATAAAATGGGCACCCACATTGTCCGCAGCTCGTCCTCGGTAGCGGAGAAAGGGACGTTGCGTACAAATAGCGTTGTCCCCTCTTCAGGAGGAGGGAGTTGAGGTTTTATGGGCGTCCGGTCATCCTCATCCTCGTCCTCATCGCCACTACTCCCGTTATCGCTGTCTTCTCCATCGTGCACGCCCACATGCCCATCGCTGTCATCACTATCGCTATCGTCGCTGTCACTCTCTCCGCTGCTGCTGCTGTCGCTGTTACTGCTGCTCCCGCTCCCGCTATCCGACGCGTCGTCCATCTCGACATCACCGTCACCCAGCCCCATTTTCGCCTTCTCCTCTTTCCACTTGTCCTTACTCAGCGCCCAGTCGACGGCAATAACCCGCTCCATCGCGCGCTTATCATCCACTTCCTCCTCCTCTTCCTCTTCATCCTCCGCATCCCCGGTCCCAGCCTCCTTCATCTTCAACTTCTTCTCAATCCGGCGTTGTTTCTTTTTTTTCTGCTTGTCCGACACCATTCCCTCCGCCAGCCCAGCGCGCACGGTCATCCCGTTGCATCCCTCTATTGCTCTTTCCGCGTCTTTCTTGCTGAGCATCCAAACGAACGCGTAGCCCTTCGTCCGCGCTGGGCCGGGCTCCTCCGTCTCAGGCTTTTTCCCCTTGGAATCTGCAGGCGGAATGTGGATAGAATACACGGGCCCATAAGGCAGGAAAACTGCGCGCAGATCCTGCTCCGTTGCATTGAACGGAATGTTGCGAACAATGAGGCGACTGGCGTGGCTCGGAGTGGCCGCAGCCTTGGCAGCCTTTCCAGGTTTTGCAACGGGTTTTGCGAGAGTGTCCAGCCGTTTTTTAAGCGTGACGGAGAGTAAGCTGCCCTTAAAGACATGCGCATGCAGTTTCCCGACGGCCGTTTGGGCATCGATGGGAGCGCGGAATAAAACATGAGCTGGGGATTACATTTTAGCAAACCAAAAATAAATGGTGGGATCGAAACGCACCTGTGGCCGAATCATCTTCTCCGTCCTCACTTTTGATTGGCCAGTCAACCTTTTCGGCGCCTGGATATTTGCGAAATTTTTTCCAGAGGACTTTGGAGTCTACCGGGGAAGGGAGGCCCGAGACTATGATGGTACGAATAGCCAATGGGTCGTGCGGGGCTTGAACGCGGGGCGGAGGACGAGGTTTGGCGTCGGTTTTTACCCGCTCACCTTTTTCTTTGGGCTGCGACATGATTAGTTTATGCATTTCCAAGAGGAATGCCGAGTTACCTTTGACTCTGCCCATTGAATTCGTAGGTTTCGCCCAGCAAGGTTAATTCCATCTTTTGAAATGGTATCGAACGCGGACTGGGCATCTTCCTTCAGGGCAAACGAGACATATCCAACACCCTTCGAGACGCCTGTTCCGGGCTCAGTTACCACGAACGCGGACCGTACTGGCGCGATATCCGAGAAAAGAGTCTGCAAATCAACGGAAGTTGCGGTGTAGGGCAGATTGGACACAAAAAGGGTCGATCTGCGTGTGTGTAAGCAATAAGAAGATGTATTCGAGAGAAGCGAACCCGTGGTCGTCCTCATCGCGCTCTTTCCGTTTTCCAAGTGTCGAAGCCATTGCAGAAATTTCTGCACAGCCACGCGTGTCAATCAATTAGTTGTTTGGTCGTGTCGGCTAAAGGCTTCTCAAGCTGACGCGTTCGCGTCCAACTGAAATCACAAATTCTTTCACTCGACCCTCAATGGAAGGCCACGCTTCGACCTCGTCCGGCACAGATGAACGCAGGACCAATGCCCTCAAGGCGTACCGTGAGGTTTGTGTCATTCCTCATACTTTTGATTCATTCCTTATGCTCGGTTTCAGAAAATGCGCGCTCACGAAACGAGCAGCGAGAGTCTCAAGAACCGTTCGTGTTTATAATGTTCTCCGGCCTCGAATACCCTTTGAACCGCGTTCTGCAGTGCGTTTCTCATTGAAGGACCTGGGCAAGGCGTATGAAAAGACAGAAGATGATATCAAAGCCGTCCAGTCCATTGGCCAAATCATTGGCGAGGTTATGAAGCAATTAGACGACGAACGATGTGCGCGACTACTTACTCTTGCGTTACATTTGATTTAATGTGTCCCAGTCATCGTCAAGGCCTCTTCAGGTCCCCGCTACGTCGTTTCGTACCGACCGACTCTTCCGGTGGCCAAGCTCAAGTCCGGCACCCGTGTCGCGCTCGACATGACCACCCTCACTATCGTCCGAATCTTACCGCGAGAGGTTGACCCCATGGTGTACAAGATGAGCTTGGAAGATCCTGGAGGTGCCACCTTTGCGGGGATTGGTGGATTGGGTGAACAGGTCCGAGAACTTCGTGAGGTGCGTTTTCTTCCTTCGCATGTGGTTCATCAAATTAAGTGTTCTCACCCAGATAATCGAGCTTCCTCTGTTAAACCCGGAGCTGTTTGTACGCGTCGGAATCAAGCCACCGAAGGGTGTGCTTTTGTACGGGCCTCCGGGAACCGGCAAGACGCTGTTGGCTCGCGCAGTCGCGGCGACACTGCAAACCAATTTCCTCAAAGTCGTGTCGTCGGCCATCGTCGACAAATATATCGGCGAGAGTGCCCGCGTCGTCCGCGAGATGTTCGGTTATGCCAGAGACCATGAGCCATGCGTTATTTTCATGGACGAAATCGATGCTATTGGTGGCCGTCGATTCTCGGAGGGTTCTAGTGCGGATCGGGAGATTCAACGGACGTTGATGGAGGTTTGGTCAAAGTCTGGCTTGGATTCCAGGTTTATTGATTTATTGTGCAGCTGCTTAACCAAATGGATGGATTCGATTCTCTGGGCAAGACGAAGTTGATCATGGCCACGAATAGGCCCGATACGCTCGACCCCCGCCCTCCTGCGGCCTGGTCGTCTCGATCGTAAAATCGAGGTCCCGCTGCCCAACGAGCAGGCGCGTCTGGAAATCCTCAAGATCCATGCCGCCCCAGTCAACAAGAACGGCGAAATGGACTACGAGGCCATTGTCAAAGTGAGTGTGACGAACACACGTCTGGAACGCTGTTGACGCGCGGTTTGACAGCTCTCGGATACATTCAACGGCGCCGACCTGCGGAACGTTGTAACGGAGGCGGGAATGTTCGCTATACGGGACGATCGGTCAGTGACCGCTCGTAACTCCATGGAACATTCTTTGACAGTCTTTAGGGAGTATATCATACAGGAGGACCTGTCCAAAGCGGCACGTAAGGTTGGTGAGGCCAAGAAGCACGAGAGTGAGCGGATTTATTGCGCGACGTTACATTTCACTGAACGTGCCTTCTTCCAGCCAAAATCGAGTACTCGTAGACCCATCGTACATACTTTAGTTTACCCGTATCCCTATTCCTGCCAAGTATTTTTGTGCCTGAGATCACAATAGCAAACCGAAAGCGCCTAATCGGGCGTCGGGTGGTTTGACAACCAAATTTGGTTATACCTCCTGTCAGCTGATCGCACTACATATGGCAGCTTCCCTTTCTTCCGGGAACCATGAGCTCCTCTGCCAGTCCTGTGCCAGAGCAGCAGGCTCCCGCTATCCCGGTGGCCGAGCTTGAGCGGGTTGTGAGCCCCACTCCGTCTGCAAAGAAGAGATTTTCTGCTCTTCAGCGCATCAAGAAACTGGGTGGAAAGTTCAAACCCAAGTCCAAGAAAGCGGTCACCGCTATTCCTAAGGAGACCTTGGCCCCAGTTCTCGAGGCCCAGGAGGAACTGGCGGTAGAGGAAGATGCTACAGTCGGGCAGCTTGACATTGCGGACCCTCCCGAACCCGCCACTTTGGCCGAGCGAATTCGTACTCTCATATCCTCGCTGCCCGCCCCTAGCCCCCAGCGCCCACCCATTAAGACGGATCCACCCCCGGTCGACGCCGACGGCTGCCCGATCCCCCCTGCCGGCGCGGTGCGGATTAAAGATCCCAAACTGATCGAGCTCTTGTCCGACCCCGACATCATGGCCGGCTCGCCTGACGATAACCGCCTCAGTGTGTGGTCTGCCCTTGACGCCCTCCCCGCCCCCGCTCCCAAGAAACCCACCATGACCGATGCTCTTCTTAGCAGTTCCGACGACGAACCCGGCGACGATGTGCAGATCAAGGGTGATGTGATGGTGTACTGTCCTCTTCACCCCACCGCAGAGTCGAAAGTCGAACTCGCGCACACAAGGGTCGTCGAGGTGCCTGTGGGCAAGCTGGACGGGCTGGGGCAACAGTCGCGGTGGGATTTCCTGTGGTCGGTTACTGTCGGATTGGTGAAGTCACCACCCCCCCAGACGAAACTGGTTCAGATATGGGTGCCCTCTACGACCAAGATTTCGTTCCACGCTCTTTGGTGGGGCTACCGAATGTTTGTTGAATTATTTTTGGGTTATGTTCGCCGCTGACATTCCTTTTAGGTATCTTCCTCCCCCGGTCATGGCGAGTCTCAACGAGGACGAGACGGAAGCAGAAAAGATTGTGGGCACGATTACTGCCGCATTGTCGTGGTTCCTTGGACATACGGACGTAACGAGCATCCCGCCCGCCCTACAGCCTGCATTCCTGTTGCTCCAAAAGCTGGCCCCCTATGCCGGTTACATTGCAACTTTCGTCGCTTGGATATGGGGCACAGTGAAGAATACGGACAAAGGTACTAGTTCTACTTGTGTCGTCGTGGGAGGTCTAACTCTTGTCGTAGGGAATGGGGTGGTTTTGACGGCGACCTGGCTTCTGCCCGTCGCTCTCATTCCTTCTGCCATCAAGGCATCCGATGCTCCAGGGACCACGCCGCCCACCCCGGCCGCCGCGACAAGTACTGCGTAGCCCCGTTTTCTCTGCACTTTCTCTCTCTATGGGCAACGTATGGGCAGCCGGGTAATGTGCGATATTTTATATCCTAAATTCTTTCTGGGATGAGCCGAATGGCATTTCACGACCTTACGATGTGACACGACTTGGCATTTACGACCTGCATTTATTTTACACCCTTCATAATGAAACATGCAGCTTTCGATATGTTATCGCGACCGAAAAAGGAAGGCGAAAGCCTTGGGAACAAATAGGGACAGACAAAGCCTACGCGTCCTTTGAATTCGACCAATATGTCTAGCAGCGACGACGTTGTGCTGCCCATCCCCAACCTTTCTCTTGCCCAGAACCTGTTCACCCTCTCCACCCCTTCCCTCTCTCGTTTCCACGATGCCGCGCGTACTGCCCTCCTCGAAGGAATCAAAGCCGACGAAATGGGCCCATGGTACCGTTCTTTGAGCGGTGCACCGTCCACCTCCACCGCAGAGCCCCCGACAGACGAGAAGTCCTCACAGCCCTCTCCCTCCGCGTCAGCCCCACCCCCCGGGCCCACAGTGCTGCCGTTCGACGCGACGATTCTCGAAGAGCTAGAAAAGAAGAACACGGCAGCTCTGGAGAAAATCGATGAACGGCTGAAGCACGCACAAGAGACGGAGGGAGAGTCGGAGATCAGCGACGCTCTCCGCAGCCGTGCGAACTATCTCACCAAGATTGGCGACAAGGTAAGGGAGCGCTGGGTGTGGCCACTTTCAGTTATTTACAACGGAACTTTTCTGTAGGGCGCGTCGGAAGCGCAACTGCTTGCTTTCGAGAAGACGCCGGGGCTTGGGTCGCGCATAGATATCGCGCTTACGCTTGTTCGCATCGCGTTCTTCTGGGGAGATCGGGAGGATATCACCAAATACCTGAGCAAGGCAGAGACGTGTGTTTGCGACTCCTTCCCTTTGTGACACAAGGTGCTAATAGGTTCTTGAAAGACTCATCGAAGAGGGTGGTGACTGGGACCGACGGAACAGACTGAAAGTGTACCGTGGCCTCTACATGCTCTCCATCCGACAATTCGTACGCCGTTCATTATGCTACATTAAAACGCTTGTTTTACATTCTAACAGAAAAGCGGCGGCGACCTATTCATCGATGCCCTGTCCACATTCACCGCGACTGAACTCATCAGCTACAACGACTTTGTTGGGATGACCGTGATCGCTGGTGTGCTCGGCCTGTCGCGTGTTGAACTGAAGAAGAAGGTTCGCGCTCCGTTTCCCATACTCTGACGCGTATTCATACATTTATTTCTTAGATCATAAGCTCTCCGGAAGTCAACCAAGTCTTGCCCGAGGTCCCTCTGCTCGGAGATCTCGTCAACAACCTCTACGCGTGCCATTACGACAAGTTCTTTGTGGCTCTAGGTAAACTATCCGGATTCTACGCTTTTATCTTCTGATCACCTCATTCAGCCGAACTCGAACAAACGCACCTCCTCCCGTCACGTATCCTTGCACCACACACGCGGTACTACGTTCGTGAAATGCGGATACACGCCTACAGCCAACTGCTCGAGAGCTACCGGAGTCTAACTCTCGAGAGCCTCAGCGGCGCGTTTGGTGTTAGCGTTGACTTTATCGACAAGTACGCGTTTATCTTTTTCGGAAAGTTTACTTACTCATTCATCATTACAGCGAGATTTCGCGCTTCATCGCCGCGGGCCGCCTGCACTGCACTATTGACAAGGTGCACGGCACGGTGGAGACGACGCGGCCGCTCAAAAAGAACGCGCAGTATGAGACTGTGGTTAAGCAGGGCGATATACTACTTAATGAGGTACAGAGGTTGGCTAAAGTTTTGTACTAGTCGTGAAAGTCGCGTTTGGCTGAATGCAAGAGGATTCAAATTCTGAGATGCCCATTGCTCTTTTTATTCCGATTCGTGTGTGGTACAAGTACAGATAGCAACGCTAGTATTGAGTGATTTACAGAGGAATTGGAATGCCAAAATTATCATCGTCCATCAAGTTCGGCAGCAGTGATTATTTGTGCACAGAGTCGATTGGATATCGCGCGCCATTCATTTAAGAAATGGTAATCTTCTTGGGCGCCTGCTCTGGGGTCGTCTTGGGGAAGGTCACAGTCAAGATGCCATTCTCCATGTTGGCTTTGACCTCGCTTTCCTGTAGTTGAGCAAACGTCAGAACCACGGAATAAAAGTCGGGTGGTCGTAAAAAGGCCTACCTTGACTCCCTGAGGCAGCTGCAGCGTCCTCGAAATTTTGCCGAATCGCCTCTCGCGGATGGCGTAGCCGTCGTTCTCGTGCTCGGTGGATATTTTGCTCTCGGCGGAGACGCTCAGCCTCCCGTTGTGGACGTCAATCTGGACATCCTCTTTCTTGATGCCTGGGAGCTCGAACGTCGCGGTCACCGTGTTGGCCTTGGGATCTTCGTGAAGATCCATCCTACAAATTTGTTAGGGCCTGCTCAGTAATCTAGGAGAAAGGGGGAAGCAATACCTTGGCCGGATCGCGCGCTGGACGTCGTCGTTTCCGCCGCCCTGGCGCTGAAGCGCTTGGTTCTGGTTGTTACCCATACGACCAAAGGATTCATTGATCATACGCTCAACATCGTATAAGGGGTCGTAGTAGAAGACGGACATTGTATGAGGAGGTAGTAGTTAGTGGTTTGAGAGAGGGTAAAGTTGAATTGTTTGTTAGGGGGATTGTCGAAAACTTGGCTGCATTTATACGTCTCAGGACAACGGCCTCGAACCGCACTAGAAAGTTCGAGAGCACATTTTGCGTCACCAGCTATGTCATGAGATGTTGAGAACCGCTCGAGAATGGGCCTGAGACGGCGATGGAAAGATCTGGACCGCGAGGAAAATACATAGCACCCCAGAAAACTTGAGCTGCAGCAGTAGAACAGCACTTTGGCGCCAGTACTGGGTGGAGAGTTCTCAAGAGAATTGAGAGTTGCACGAAAAAAGACGCGGAAAAGCGTTTCTTGAATCTTCGAGAACCTTTCGTGCACCAGCGGTAAAAAAAACTCGGAACCTCGGGTTTGTAACCCCCTGTCGGCCAGATTACATCGCCTCCGAGAGTTGCAGGGCCGACCCAAGTCCGACTGTGTCCGGCATACACGTCGTCGAGTCAAGACGGCACCGCCACGCGTCGTTGTATCCAAACACCACCCCTTCATTTCGTCTACCTCCTCCTTCTCCTCTACCTTCACTTCCTCGGATAATAATGACTGACGTTGACTGGGACTCGAAGACTGTTATCGGCGCGAAGCGTTCTGTGGCCAAGGTCACCAGAAAGGATTCGGATCTGAATGGTTCGTCCTTGGTGCGCGGCGAGTACACCTGTAGCTCACAACTCGTCCAGCTGCCCGACGATCAGGAGCCGTCGTTGGAACAGACAAGAAGGTGACCGCCGGTGGAAACAAAGCCCACCAGGGTAGGTTCAATTTATATATTCCTCGACATTTCCTTTCAAGCTCACTGCTGCATTTAGGCACCGACCACCAGCGTATAGCCAAACTTGACCGCGAGAACGAGGTTGCGCCGCCCGCCAAGATCGCGCCCTCTGTCGGACGAGTACGTCGCCACCTGTTACCCCGCATTGCGCTTGACTGATGCTGTACACACAGGCTATCCAAGACGCCCGTATGGAGCTCAAACTTTCTCAGAAAGACGTCGCGCAGAAGATCAACGAGAAGCCTTCTGTCCTTCAAGACTACGAGTCGAGCAAAGCTATCCCTAACGCGCAAATCCTCGGAAAGCTCGAACGAGTACTCGGAGTGAAACTTCGTGGTACGTTATTTCCTGCATGCTCGCCCTCATTCACTGCTTGACGCGTCCAATAGGAGCAGACATTGGGAAGAAGCTGGAGGCGAAGAAGTCAACATAATTTCTTCTACCGCCTCCACCCACCGACGTGGCTTTCTCTCATCTGTTATTACCTTGTAGAGTGTTCGTACACAATCGTCTGAATCGCCTCCCCGTCTATCGAAAGCAAGCACAAAGCAAGGATAAGAGTGTGTACAGATATGGTACAACAAATATGTCGGCGAATCATGAGGGTTGGTCGCCCTCTTGCGCACCCTGCAACCTGGTCACCACAAACAGACATGATGGCGAAATTCAAACTCACATAAGTGATATAATCGGGACTTTCGCATGCCTTGTACTCCTTCATCAACTCCTCGCATGTTGCCCTGAGTGTATTTTGTGAGCACAATCGCAGACGACGCAAATAATGCTCGAACCTCGCATCGTCAAACTCATCCAAATTATTCTCAAACATCCGCTCCTTCTTGTACTGCTCCAAAAAAGCGTTCTTCTTCCTGAGCTTGTCGAATTGTTCGAGCATTTGCTTAAATAACTGTGAAACCCTATAAGCAGAGCAGTATTCTTAACGGGTGGAAACTTGCCGAAGCTATGCTTGTGTGGTTTGCCAGCATCAGACCGCTGACCCGGTGGTTTGCGGTAATATACGGCGATTTACGGGTTAGAGCAACTTGAATGGAAGCCGGTCCCCATGGTATAAAATTCGCAAGTTGACGTTCGCGTATTCGGAGTAGCGATTGGTGAACCTGGCAATACGATTCATAAGAAAGAAAAACAGTACGAGAGAAAGAGTACTTGCATCTGTGGGGTCAACGTCTCCTTGAATGATGTTCAATATCGATATGTAACACGCCGTTTTGCTTGGTCTCGTCGACACCATGCGGTTTTTGGGCTGCAGTAATCGCCGCATTACATCTAGAACCGTGGTTCGCCGGATTGGCTTCGCCTATGGTCACAATCAGACAAGTTCAAGACAACGAAGAGGGGGGGCACTACTTTGTCAATTTGATCACTAGTGAACGGCGTATACGAGGTCATTAGGAAATGGCAGCGCGGGGTAGGGATGAGCGAAGCAATTATTCCAACGAGGTCGTTGTTCATGTAGCCTGGATATCGGAGTGTTTGGGTGCTGGCCGCCATGACAGTCGAAACCTACGAATGCTAATTAGAATTTTTTGTAGCCGGGGGTAATGTTCAACTCACAAGCTGGTTCGTTTGGTCGAAGGTAGGCGTCTGAACATGTAATCGGTCCGCAGATATCCGGGCCAAAGCACCGTTGTCTAGAACAACGACAGAGTCGGCGTGATTTACCAGCCGTTTGAGTGTTAAGATTGAGTTGTAAGGCTGCACTACGACATCTCCCTCCTGCGCGTTGGGAAACACGCTGTACGTTTGTATCAGTTTCTTGGGGAACTTGTCGTTTAGCCGTTCTAGGAGGAAGGAGCCGAGACCGGAACCAGTTCCGCCTGCGATAGAGTGCATGGCCATGAAACCCTGGAAGGAGAAGCCTGAGCTGCAATTCTGGAGAATTATCCTCAACGCACCTCGAGCGAATCACTGCCCTCTGCTTCGCGGTCAATCATCTCCATTACCTCCTCGTATATTCGCTCTCCCGCGGCGTGCCCTTGAGCCCAGTTGTTCCCAGCGCCGCCGCCATCCTTTGAGACAAATATGTTTTCTGGATTGTACAGATTCGCGTATGGGGACGTGAGGATGTTGTTGATTACCTGTGTGGCTCAGTCAGACTTGCGGCGCGTCGCATTTGAAGAATGTGGGCACTCTGGGCTCGAGATCGACCAGGATAGCACGGGGGATGTAGTGCTCGTCATCTGCCTGATAGACGAAAACGTTAGAAATAATGAAAATGAATTCAAATGACATGAATCCGCCTGATAAAAGAACACATCCTTGCGGTCGCCTCCTTCGGTCGCCCATTCCTCGAGGATCCCCTCCTTGTTAATGCCGTGCTCCGCGCACAGACGCTGCCAGAAGACAGACCCCACTTCACAGACCGGTCAGAAAGAACCAAACCGCGGGATATACTAGCCCACTCTGGTTTCCGCATTGGCCTAGCTGGAGAGTAACGATTTCGCGAGGCATAATGATTCGGGGTGAGTGAGCAACGTTGGTGGTGTGGTGGTCGAGGTCGAAGAGGCGTTGAGTCGCGTCTGAGACGCGTTCGTCACGGTCACGCCTCGATCTTTCTTCCACCGGTCGCGATGGCCCAGTCTGTCGTTGAAGGTCGCGCCGAAGTAATTCATTCGGGTTGGAATGCAATTTAAATAGGTTGCGCTCCTTCTGACCACCGTTAGCTAATAAGACTCCGCCCCAGCTTCAATGGCCCGACATCTCATCGCGTGCCAAATGGTCCGTCTCGTCGTTCAAATTCGGTTTCGGGGCAGATTGTCTTCGTGATGGTGACCCGGATACATTTTGGCAGTGGGTAGCCCGTGTTGAAGTTTCAAGTTTTTTTGGCTAACATTGTCATTCAGTTCCGACGGACCTCAACCGCACTTTGTAACAATCGAGTTTCCTCGAAAGGTTGCAATCCAGGTTCGCCTTCCAGGATCCGCAAATGAACCGAACTGAATTACACCAGAAACTTTGTATCTACCTCAGCCATCCACAAGATGATTCATACACTCCATCGGCGCTCGCTATCCGTGCAGGAACAGGCCCCAGCGATCTACAGGATGTCCGGATGGTCACCTTTGACCGGCCAGATGGGTGGATTACATTCGACGTCTCTTCTGAATCTACGGAAGACGGCGACGCCTTGTATGTTCAACACTGCGCAGTTTTCTACGCGACTAATTTCAGCGACAAAGGAAACCTGTCTACGCCTACGTCCTTCAAATAATCGTGGTCGCAAACCACATGGGCGGTAAAGATACACATGTGCGTGGGTTACGCGTCTTGGGGCCTATTGAGTGCGTTGGCGGGTTTGATATCCCTTCCTTCAACCTAGATGCTCATTTTCTTCGCGCAGAGAAGTTGGCATGGACGACGATCCATTTCCCTTTCAAAGTCCCAAATTCAAAATGTACGAAACGATCCGTTAATGTTGCGGCCAAATCAAGTCGGATTAGACATCACGTCTGTATGTATAACAAACATGTATAACAGCATTTCGGTTCACAGGTTACCGAACTGGGGCTGGCGAGCGGAGTCGCCACCGTTCCACTACTAAAATCGACAGAAGGATATCATCAAAAAATGCCTGCAATATAGTCCTGAGCGTTTTTTGCTGACCCGGTGCTCAAAGCACTGACCCGTCCCTTTGGAAGAATCCTCAGCATGGACGGCGGCGCGAGCTCGGTCCCACTGCGGTTCAGCGGCGCCCCTCTAGATTGTGCGATCGGGGAGATCCATAGATGTGGGGTACCGACCGGAAGCGAGGAAACACTGCACCAGGTCAGAATAGGATGCAGATAATGAAATGAGAAGGACGGACGTTGAAAATCCCGCTATTCGACGGATTTGAATCCTGCAGCAGGTCGGAATGGGACGCGGATAATCAAACGAACAGAATACGGTCTCCAAACGAGAGGGACCAACACCGAAAATGCCGGCACTCAGCGCTTCCCACCGGATGTGTTGCTTTGCGTCATCCTTGAACTGCCAGGTCTATCTTGAGAGTCTTTGGTCAACACGGAGAACCTCCCTGACATTATTCTGACGGTTTCCCATCGTCACTGTTCCGGGTATGGTTGACATACCCATCCTGAACAAGACAGTGAGAATATATGATACTTTTTCGACAAAAGATGTTCATACTCGAATTGACAGCATCAGATGCACCGTTGTGCATGGTGGTAATGAACGAGTGTGGATTGAAACAATTCATTGACACAGAAATAAAGTATCGTGGGCGAGTGTCTTGCAAGTCTGAAGGCGGCAGTAACAACGTTGTATTCGACCCGCGCTGGGAGAATGTGTAAATGACAGCATGTTCAGGTGCTCGAGCCTGTTCATATGCAGGTGGGCGACCGGACGGGACCGCAGTATTTTCCTCCTGGCGGGTGTTAGGATCTGGCCAGGTCAGGACGACGTGTTGGGAGCTAGATTTGATTATTTAATGGCGATGAAGGTGTCAACTTCACCGAGAGGCCATTGGATAGATGAGTGTTAGCAAGGGGGGGGGAGTCCCTATCCCTATGTACCTCATGTAATTGCTTGCGGGAGAAGCGTCGTTGCCAAGTCGAACACAGAACACTCAGTACAGCCAAAGTATAGATTCAGAGCTATCCACCGTTTATCAGACATGTGTCGCAGCGACCTCGAAGCATCTTGATGTTACTGCCGGGAGTCAAGGAGTATTAGAGCTGTTTAGCAATCGCACAAGTCTGAATTGCACTTCGAAATTCATTCATATTCATGACCTTCTCGCGAGAGCAAGATGCGACAGAGGTTGAACCGAAAACAAACGCTTCAATTCAGCTCCACCACTGCTGGCCTTCTGGCGAGTGCGACTGGTAGTGCACTTTCGGAGCTGGTGGTCGGAGCCGCCAGTATCAAAACCGACAAAAGGATATCATCAAACAATGCCTAGGTTATTTCTCAGGGGCGCGATTACTTAGGGTGTGAAAAGCACGGACCTGTCCTTTTGGATTGATTCTCAATATTGTTGGGGGCGTACGCGCGGTTCCCTTATGGTTCAACGGCGCCCCCCTAAATTGTGCAACTTTGAGTTCCGGAGGTGCAGGTCGTTGATCGCGGGCCAAGAAGCACTAGATCGACGATTCGTGAGCAGATTCGGTAAAGACGAAGACGCATACATCGAAAAGACCAGTGTTCCGGTTATTCAACTCCCAGCGGAGGTGCTGACTTAGGTCGTCTTTGAAGTGCCAGGTCCACATGATTCTGTTGTCAATGCGGATGGCTTCTTTGAGTGTCTTCTGGCAGTCTCCCATCGTCACGGTGCTAGGGATGGTCGAGATCCCCATCCTGCGCAATCAGAAAGCGGCATTTTGCTGTCAGAAATGTTCGTACTCGAATTCCCCGACGTAGGGCCCAGATTCAGATGCACCTATGGAGGTTACAAGAAGGTAGCCTGGCAATACGAGCAAGATGTACCTCTATGCACTGTGGTGATGAACGAGTGTGGGTTGAGACAGTTCATCAACACGCTGATGAAATATTGTGGACGAGAGTCTTGCAAGGTGTGTGGCGGTAATACCAGCATAGTGTTAAAGCTTCCCTGGGAGAGAGTGTAGTTCACTCCGTGTTGGGGCATTCGTGCATGTTCGTATGCAGGTGGATCGATGTCGGTCGGAATGGGCGCCTGAGGATCAGGCCAGGTCAGGATGACGGGTTGGGGTGGGAAGCTATGCTATTGAATGCGAGAGGATAACAGTTGCTGGCGTTAACTTACCCAGAATCCATGATATTTAAGAGGCCGTCCGACGGACTTGATAGTACATTACCTGCTGGTTTGAAGATAGGAGCCGGGTTGTCCGTGCTTGTCCGTGTTAGGGATCATCATCGATCAGCGGCAGCCTTGTGACTTTTTGTGACTTGCCCTTGTGTTCGGAGCCTTCATCCGCCAGGCCGCGTTGGATTGTGGTTGAACATGAACGCCCACAACACCACCACTCGTCGTGGCAGCGCGCGGCGGCCCGCTGCCACCCATCTTCGTCGGCCTCTTGCTCGCTCCAATTCTTCGCTGCTGGGCACCATAAAAAATATCGTAACCGCTCCCTTGGCCTGGTTTGCCACCACAGAGGACTTTGAGGACTCCCCGGACCCCAAGGGCAAGCGGAGGCGTCATACTGCGTCGCATTCCGCGCCAGCTGCCGACGACAGCGAGGGACCTCCGCGGAACAAGCGGGCAAGGGTGAAAAGCCCCGATAGCCAGATCCAGTTCCATCCCGAGCCCCAATACGTTGCGCCACCCTACTCCCAGCCTTCTTTGGGATACCTCGACCCCCCCAGCTCGGTTTTCAATAATCAAAGTAATTTTTATCGGTCCAACTCTGTCAACATCACTGCACCTATCCTAAACCAATTTAATCCGAGCAACCGCTCTGGTCTCTCTCGCACAATGTCCATCGACCCGCCACACAATCCCATCTCTTTTGCTCGCGACACCACCATGAATTTCACCCCTCTCGAACGCGACACCTCGATGGAGGCCTCATTCATCCGTACCTCTTCATCCATCCCTCGTGACCTTTCGATGCCGCTTCCTACTACTCGCACCTCGATCCGCCCGCGTTCCTCTCTGACACCCCAGCCCGTGCAACCCCGGGAGGTCTCCGAACCTCCACCTCTATCTTCCCTTGCGCAGAAACCCATCTTTGTTCGCGCACCTCCCGAATCTCACCGTCGTCTATCCAGCCAATCGTCGTCGTCGTCAACCCTCGGATCTCTGGTCGAATCTCAGAGAAGTGTAAGTTGTGATCCCGTCCGAAAGTCCCAGCTGACTAAGAATACTTTGCAGACCCGTTCGCCGATGAGACAGCATAGCTCTCTGCTATTTGGTTCTGGCTCGCAGTCCCAGGCAGCCGAGCCAAGCAGTGGTACGTTATTAGCTCAATTGATTCGATATCAAATATTCACATTGAATTTAGCGCGCCAACCGGCTGCAGCTGAGCGAGCACTCCATGAATTGGATATATACAAAACCCCTCTTCTACCGACTCGCAGTCGTCTTCGATCCAGCCCCGACGCCTCATTACCTTCGAACAGCTCCAAGGCACCCGATGCATCGGATATGTTCCGCCCCCGACGCTCCTCCCAACTTTTGCTCATGCGCGACGACAGGCGTGCTAGCGGTTCGGGGAGAAGGGTTAGCCACGGGTTCCTAGATACCGAAGAACCTAAGGAAAAGGAGAAAAAGCCGAAGGTGAATGAAACGAAACCTTACGCAGGCGAAGGTGGGATGAAGAAGTTGTTGGCACGGCGTATGAAAGAAGTCGAGGAGGACGAGGATGGAGAGAGTCAGGCTCAGATCAAAGCACTAGGTGATCGGCCCGACGAGAGTAGACCAGAAATGTCGCAGCCTCCGCCTCTGCCTCTGCCCCTTCCACCTTTGGCTTCGACTTCAGATTGGCAGAGGCCCGAGTCACAGTCAGGTTCATCCGGATCGTCACTGCGCGTCGGTCGCACGAAGACCTCTCGTTCTCACATCACCCGGCCCGGTCGACCGACGAAAAAGTTCTCTGCAGCATTCGAGGACGACATCGAGGAATTTATGGATGACGGGGAAGACACGGAGCGGGAGAAGGACCTTCAAGAGCTCAAGGAAGCTGCCAGCAAGATCCCGACGTTCGATATTCCACTTGGTTTCAGCTTCGCGAAAGAACCGGTTCGTTTCCGTATCCTGCATCTCATTTATGGCGTTGAAACTCAAGAACTTCTTCAGGATGCTAAACCCGTTGAGCATGACGCCAACGCGAAGGAGCCGCCGATCGCGGCCTTGCCATTTTCATTTGGCAAGCCATCTGTCCCTTCGGAGACGGTCGTCCCGCTGTCCGCTCCTAAAGACACTCCGGCTGCGATCCCAGAGCCGAAGCCGTCATCGTTTTCTGCGTTCTCCTTCGGATCTGAAGCAACGCCGTCCGCCGTCACCGAGAAAGCGACGGAGCCTTCCAGCAATGGCACTGCGGTTCCAAACTTTTTTGCCTCTAGCAAGCTGCTTTCGCAGGCTTCTACCCCGAGTCCTCTTCTCCCTTCCACATTCCCCTCATTCAGCTTATCGAGTTCCACTCCTCCTGCTCCGTCTCCGTCCACCGATTCCGTCGCCACGCCAAAGCCAGCTGCTAGCATAATTTCCCCATCCACGCCCGCGCCCCTGCCTGCCGCCTCGTTCACTCCTACCTCCACTCCGATCAAAGATACCGAGAATCCACTTTGGGTGGGTGACACGGCGAAGAAGATTGACGCCTCATCTACCGGCGGGTTTATGTTTGGTGGAGGTACCTCGGGTGCTGCCGTGACCCCTCTGGCACCCTCGACGGTCGATGCAGAACCCAAAGCTCCCATGACTTTTGGATTGACGCCCACGACTGCCGCTACTCCCGCTGCAACAGAGGCGCCAAAAGCATCTCCGTTTACCTTCGGAGCAGCACCATCTGCCTCTGCCGCAGACACGGGAAAGCCTTCCATGTTCGGAGCATCGGTACCCACACCCAATCCTTTCGCAAGCGCTGCGGTTCCCGACGCTCACAAACCGGCGTTTGGAGGATTTTCTTTTGGGCAGCAGAAAGAACCTCCTAAACTTACCCCTCCTCCTACGGCATCTCCCTTCACATTCGGTGCAGCCGCCAGCGCGCCAATGGCAACGGCGGCGGCCAAGCCTCCTCCTTTCAGTTTCGGATCGTCGTCCGTTGCACCAGTCTCCGCGAGCGCTGGCGGCTTCTCGTTCGGCGCCGGTCTACCGAGCTCCGAACCTCAACCAGCGACGTCGGGAGGAGGGATGTTCACATTTGGGACGCCTGCGGTGATGGCTCCTTCGGCGCGACCTTCCACACCGCCAAGGAATGACATGCAGGAGTTTAGAATGGAGGAGAGCCCCACGAGAGAGATGCAGGTTAACACGGAACTCAAACCAGCTGAAACGCGGCCGACATTAGGCGGCGCCGGCAGTGGATTTTCGTTTGGTAACCCTTCCTCATCCGGATCCCTGTTCGGCCAGCCTCCAGCCGCCCCTGCGCCCGCACCGTTTTCGTTTGGAACTTCGTCCACTCCTAATCCGTTTGGTGCCGCTACTCCGGTGGAAAGCAAGCCATTTGGTAGCAGCGATTTCAGGGGCTCAGCAAGCACCTCGAACCCCTTCTCCTTTGGCCAGAACAACGCGGCGACTCCGTCCATTGATCCACCCCGGCCGTCTACTGCTGGGTCCTTCTCATTCCAGTCCTCAGCGCCCTCGACGAGCACGGGCTTCTCTTTCGGCGGTGGAAACACGACAAATGCCAATGCGTTTGCTCCACAACCGTCTGTTGGTTCCGCGCCAAATAGCCCGTCGACGTTTAACCAGCCATTTTCTTTTGGTGGAAACGCTCCACAACAGTCCACCTCGTTTTCGTTCGGGTCGCAGCCTGTTTCCCCCGCAGGTGGTGTATCGACCCTCCCCCAACCGACTACGCCTGGCGGCTTTGGTGGAGGTTTCGGTGGTCAGCCAACGTCGCCATTTAGTGCTGGTGGCATTGCACCTCCTGCACAGCCCGCTGGTGGATCTCTATTTACCATCGGAGCAGCGCCTCCCGCCGCGCCCGTTGGGAATGCCCCGAGAGTGCTGAAGAAACTCCCTAGGCGTAAGAACTGATGTTTCTTGCCATTTCCCATTTCGTCTTCCTCACCTCGATACTCATTCACACGGACTAATCCACCTGGTTGCTACTTTATTCGCCTCTCGATTTGTCCCTTTACATCTTGTTTTTCACATTTAGGTTAGTACATCTCTGTCTATCTGTCTACTGTATCACATTAGGAGGTTCCGCATCGGCTCAAGGCCAACACCGCACGTACTCATATATTACATGGCTCAAGGCCACATCGCATACATCTCGTTACACGCATGTTCTCGCTGTCTGTCAATACATTTCTTTCGAGTTGGTTCAATCCTTTTTTTTTTCAACAGAGCACGGCAGAATATCTGATACTAGTTAATGGATTGTATTGTGCAGGGAACGCATCCCCGTTCCGCAAGAAAATGAGTATTGTACAAATGAGGTGGGGGCAAAGCACTATTCTATTCTATTTCTGAACGTAGCAGCGGACAGTCTTTTTCAGCCTGGCGAGAACCTCTTTGCATCGAGCGGGATCCGCAGGCATTTCGATCTTTCCAGTGCCTAAACCGAAAAGATACGCGAAGTCAGCTTGCGCGACAAGGGGAAGCCGGCTAGTCGCGTCGTTCCTCTGCCTATCGGCCATCTTCTCTTTAAATTGCTGCGCAAACTTCTTGGAGATGATGTCGGCCCTCTCTACAACCTCCAGAGGAACACCAGCCAAGTTGGCAACGTGAGTGCCGAAGGAGGATGTGGCGACTCCCTCGACCAGTTTATATAAGAAGACGATCTAGACGGCGTTAGTTTTGAAGCGGAAGAAAAGGCGTTGACGCACGTCTCGTTTGTCGTCATCTACGAGGGTCGCCATATGAACGTTCCTTATATTTGGGTGATACTCGAAATCGTTTGTTAAAGAGCTATAATGAGTGGCGAAAATTGACAGAGGCAGTGTGTGCGTGGCAAGCTGGTGCAGTACGGCCTGGGGACAGTCAAGTCAGTCTAAGTACTACTAAGAAGGAGGAGGACCTACTCCGGCGATTGCCATACCATCCTTGACAATAATACCGAATAAGTGGGTGTCAAAAAAGAAAAGCGAGAAAACGCATACGAAAGTCGAGGTTCCTCTGCCAAGTTCTGATGAAGAATGAGAACGGGACAGCCTTTGCGAACGGAACAACTCACCGTCTAATATGACCAAAGATTTAGGCGTAGCATCGCGAAGTATTTTACAGCTAGCACCGGTCAACGGACGTTGGAGGATAATTATTGACCGGACATACCATTCGTCGAGTTCCACCTTGAACGTGCTGGCGTTGGAAAACATGTTGTCATATGCCCCCATACGAGTGAGAATAGCGTCAACGGGGGACAATCTGCAACACGGATGAGCGCCGAAGAACCGAGTCTAAGTAGTTAACGCACCGTGCCTCCGTGGCAGGAACGAGCATTCCTAATTGAGCCATAATCTGCAAGAGTGTGTGTCAGTTTCCACTTCAAGTACAGCCGATGGGGAACGCGTACCACGCCGGTGGCAGTCATCCGCATAACCTAGTATTCCAAGTTGGGAATCAAAAAAAAAAAAAGTCATATCGAGACTGACCGTGGATTTTCCGCTGCCCAAATATCAAATGTGAGATGATGTACGAAGCGAACTTGTCAAGCCAGAACTTACGCCATATTGGGTCCTGGCGAAATAATGAGCACTGTACCGTTGGTGGTAAGAAAACATACCCGTCAATAATGCAACATTGCCGTTCTCGCCACCCAGCTTGATGTCGTTCGGAATGAATGACTTGAGGTTGGCGTTCAAACATAACGTTGGGTGTCTGAGCTCTTTGAAGTTCACCCAGGCAGCGTCTCCTTCAACAAAGACCGGCCTGCACGATGGTTCGCCTATGGCAAGGGAAGATTTCGCAAGGGAAAACAGGCAGTCGAGTTCAGCGAATACTCGAATCGCGCGCAACCAGACGGATCGATCGACATCAAACTCGGCAAAGAGGCGGAGTTTAAAGGCCTTGATGGCGGCATTACGGTTCTCACGAGCCTCTTTCAGAGCGCGAACCGTTGACTGCAAGGATCCGACGACCCAGCGAGTCTTGTTCTGAGGCCAAAACATTCAGCGTCATACATGACAGATAGAACGCCGTACCTTCAGACTTGCAAATTTGGTCCAATCTTTTGGCGTCGTTTGGCCCACACTCGTTTCGACGAGGTATATATCCTTTTTGACATGAGACACGGGTGGCAAAACAAGCGTTAGTATACAGACCTTAGTTCCCGTTGAACTATGATGCCAGCTCAGTTTGCACCTACGAACAGGACTCAGAACGGGCAGGAAGATACATTGATCGGTCGACCCACTTGAGCTTCTTCTGAAAGCCGTCCAACTGCTCATCGAGCTCGCTCTCGAGTTCACTGATCTCTTCCATGATCTTATCGTAAACTTCGTCTTTGCCCGCTTGAGGTACAAGTTCGTGAACATCTGAAAACGACTGAGGTAGCAGCTCGATGTCGAAAGTCTCTGACCAACCTTTCTCTTTCTCGCCTTTGGGTTTCTCGTACATGGCTTCGACTTCCTTGATGTTCTGAATCACGTCGGGAGCACTGCGAAGCAGTCCGAAGATGGTTTTCGATTCAAAGGTTTCCGAAGTATCACCGAGTAGGCTTAATCCGCGGCTCAGTTTCTTGAAGGCCTGTGTGGCGATTTGAGAGAGCGTTTCAAAAGCAACGGACAAACGTACAGCAAGGACTCTTAAGAAGTCCCGAATGGTGCAGTTCTTGGCATGGATCCGGGACACAATCCGCTCGAGGTCAGGGAGGCCCTTTGCGATCTCCATGAAATCTTTCTCGAAGGTTGGATGATTCATAATATCTTCGACAGCATCGAGGCTAGAACGTGCTTAGATGGGGGATATGACCATGGTTGCAGAGAGAGAGAGAGAGCTCACCGAGCGTTAATGTCAGAAATATCTTTTAGCGGCGCGCACAGCCAAATCCGGAACAGTCGCTTGCCTTTTCAGAGCGTCAGACGCTGACACAAAACAGAAGGAAACAACGAACCGAAAGGCGTGACGGCTCTACTCAGTAACTTGAGAAGGGACCCTTCTTCAGTACCCTCATTGTTGAGAAGCACCTGTAAATCGGGTTAATTTTGTGTGCGCCGTGATAAGGGAACGCTCACTTCAATGTGTGCGAGCGTCTGCCCGTCAAGAATTAGGCCTTTGTCCCGCTTCATGGGATCATAGACGTTGAAATTCTTCATACTCAAGATGTCTTTGTCGATGTTGAGCTGCCGGAGGTACCTGAGAATTCAAGTCCATCATTGCGTTTAGGCGTCGAAGGCACGATAATTACCATATCATAGATCCCAGTGACTCGATGGCAGTCGGAGAACCCATCATCTCTCGAATGGGCTCTGGTACACTGGTGGGCAACACAACGTCGTCGTCCATCTCATCTCCTTCCGTGGCAGGATATAACTTCCTCAGCTCCACCAGCGTTTGATTGTAGCTTAAACCCTCCACATCTCGCAGTCCGGTCCAGAGGCAAGCGGCGGGAATAACGGACTTTAAAAGTCGAGTGGTGGACACAGATAATTTCCCCTAAAAAATGTGTGAGGATCAAGAATGCTAGGCAGAGGGAGGAGGGTTCATTTCACCTTTGTGAAGAGCAACTCCTTTGGCCGCAACTGCCTCATAAGTGTTTCAAGTTTCGTACGACAGATGTCGTCTTCGAACGTGCTCAAGTTGAACTGAGAGGTCGAACAATCGAGGACGGAGACACCGAAAGTGCTCAGCGAGTCTTCCTCCGAAAACTTCTCGCAAATAGAAATGAAATGGCCGGCTTGGTCGTCGGTGAGCATTTCCGGGTCAAGGAGGGTTCCGTTCGTATAAACTTTGTTCAGTTCCCTAATCAAACTCGAGTGAACAACCATTGATAGTGAACAGATCTCGAGGAACTTACCGTCGCACGATCTTCTCCTTGGTTTTATCAGCGCTCACTTTCCCTTTGGATTTATCCGCCTTGACACGCATCTCAGCTCCCAGAGCCGTTTCAGCCTGATCCACCCGTCCCACTTTGTACCCTGTTCACGGTTGAGCTCTGTGAAACCAAGGTACCAGTGACGGAAGCACAAACCTTTTCCAAGGAATTTCCTGGGGGGGAAGCGTCAAAAACAGAGTACACTGGTCGAAATAAAAAAACGACGTACGCCGCCCAGAAGTTGAACGATGATTCGGGAACACCGACCTGCAAACACGATAAGCCGTTGGTCGAAGCCAGCCATATAGTGTCGAACCATGGACATCTTTACTCTCTGGGTAAGTTTCAAGTCGAAGTCTTGATGTCCAATGCGAGCATCATCTTCGTACAACTAATTCGACAGATATCAGATGATGAACGGTTAGTCAACACAATAAACTACCTCTAGAAATTTTCTGCGCGTAGAACGTGAGGTGTGAGGTATACGGGAAAACCACAACTTAAACTGACCCTTTTTGGAAGAAGAGAATCTACGGCAGAGAGTCAGGGAAGGGATTGAAAGAAGACTACTCTGACAGACGGTATCATAATGATTTTGCTTGATCTCCCAGAACTGTAGCCAAGGGATGTCAGACAGAAGATTGCACATAAAAAGGCGGCCACACACCTGCTTTTCAAAGGGAGTGAACTCTTTCCAGGCCTTTGTGGGGATAAAGAGCGTCCTTGGATCGTACTCAGGGTGGCCAGGAGGATTCCCATCTTTCTGGAATCGTAAAGACGAGTGAGCACCACACATGTTGAGTGAGCAAAATACAGACATCTCTGATATCAGCCAGAAATGCGTAAGGACTCTCGCTCTCCTTCTTCTCAGTTTTCTTGTTTTGTTCGCGCTGCTCAGCCGCCGTGAGAAAGTTACCGCTAGAACTCGACTTCGCGGCACTCTTGTCGACGATCACTTGCTTCGCGGTAGATTTGCTTTTCGACTTTTTGACTGGTTCTTCGTCTTCAGAATCAACATCGGAGGCAGCGGATTGCCGGGAAGAACCCGAGCGTGAGGAAGCGGATTTGAATGACTTTTGAGATTTAGTGTCATTTTCAGAGTCGGAAAGTTCAACGAAGTCGTCGTCGTCCGAAGCGGCGGAACGAGATTTACGTCCTTTGGGGCCGTTCAGTATAAAGAAGAGAAGGAGGGTTGAATCACCTTTTACTGGGGACTTCTTAAAATGAGTGAGGCGCTTGGAGAAGGATGTGGACGCAGCCTTCGAAGCCTCGTCGTCTTCTTCCTCGTCGGAGAGCAGAGCCGTGAGGCGAGGTTTTTTGATCGCTAGAGAGGAATTTAAATACGCGCTACTCTAGGTTCACGGCCTAAGAAAACCGACCTTTCTTTTCGATGGGAGAAGACCCTGTATGAATAGAGCTCGGTTCAGACATCATGCGCTCCTCGTCAGAGTCATCCACGACAATCTTGCGCTTGCCCTGCGGAATGTCAGACGCGTCAGCCAACCAACTGAGCCAAAAACGCACGCTTTTGACGACGACGCGTTTCTCTTCCTCTCCTGAAGACAGCATGTCCACATCGATGATCGCGTCGCTGGTGGGAGGAGTCTCGTGCACACTGCTACCGTAGGAGGACGCGGATGCAGCTGCGGAGGAGTTCAACGCGGCGACATCTGGGCGTCGAGATTGGGGGGTCTGTGGCACTTTGGACGCGCCTGACCCGGAGTCCTTGGCCTTGGGTTTGGGTTCAGCCGCCTTCGCAGGAGCCTTCCCGAAGAATGTCAGTAGACTTTTCTGCTTTGGCGCATTTTCAGTGGGTTTGGGCGTCTTGAACGGAGCCATGGAACGCGAAGGTGAGAGCCAAAGTGAAGCTCGGGTTGACGCGTTGGTTCGTGTTTATTTATAAGGGCGCTACCTAATATGAGAAAATATCGCCGCGTTGACCCAAGCCGAACGTGAATATTTGGAACAATTAATATATGATACGGAAGACGTCAAGGATTGCCCTTGAATCTATTCTGCAACAATGTCATCGAAGTGGTCGGAATGCTTGGATCCCAATCTGACGGCAGCGTCCCATCGTCCCAACTCCGCAGAATATTCCCGCCCATCTTGCCCATGTGGTACGAAGGAAATATGCGCAATCGTTCTAGCCGGCGTTCACGCAGCTTATTTTTTGGCAACATTCCCGACACCGCATGTCGAATAATCTGCACCGGAATGTACGCGTCAAGGAACATCAAACGGCGAAGGAAAACAAACCTCGTCGGGCTTCTTGATCATCATCGCCTTGTAAGGCGTCTCCTTGAGTCCTCCAGGATACATCGAATGTTTCCGGTACAGCAGTTGTTCGCTCTTCCGCCCAGTCACCAGCACATTCCTGGAGTTTGTTACAATGACATAGTCACCGCAGTCAACTGTAATTTGTTCTCAGCGCCATTTGAAGTGTTCTGGTGCACCAAATAGTACCTCCAGGGTCGTATATGGGCTTGTGCTTTCCCATAAGAACTAGCGCTATCCGCTCCGCGAGTTTACCCAGAATCCGGTCCGAAGCATCGACATGGTGCCACACTCGCGCGTACGCCAGGGCAGTCTACACATATCGTTAAATTGATTTCGGAAATGAGGCAGTGGGATACTTGCGTTGCCGACTGCTTGGGACATGGTGGCTGCAAAGGAAAGAAATTGATGGCTGCACCGCCGCTGATTGGTTGATCTTCGGTTAAATGCAGCTTGCTCTCGACGATTATCCTCGCTATGGACGCCAGATGATCCTTGACGGCTTCGGCCTCCCTGGTTCGTCTGAACCTGCTGCTAGAAGTCTGTACTCAACCAGCTCAAGGCCAACTCAAGTTGAAAAACTCTGCGGTGGTTGTTGTCGGTGCTGGTGGCCTGGGATGCCCTGCTTTACAATATCTTGCTGCTGCTGGAACAGGTGTGCTGCACCCGGTCGCAATCAAAAGTGCGATTCTGAGGTACCTAGGTCGGATTGGGATCATCGACCATGATGTGGTCGAGATATCAAACCTCCAGCGGCAAATTCTACACGATGAGTCGAAAGTCGGGATCTCCAAAGCAGAATCCGCTGCTCGCGCCCTCAGGCTGTACCTATTCTTCTTTCTCGCCACAGGCTTAATTTACCAGAGCCTTAGAATAAATTCGCGACTGACTATCGACGCCGTAGACCACGCTTTGACCTCGGACAACGCCGTAGAGCTCTTGTCGCCTTATGATATTATCCTGGACTGCACTGACAATGCGCCGACACGATATCTCCTCTCTGATACTGCTGTTGCTTTAGGCAAACCCCTCGTGAGCGGCGCTGCACAAAAATTCGAAGGTCAACTCTGCACGTATAATCTGGGACCAGAGGGACCTTGCTATCGCTGTCTTTTCCCCACTCCACCCGCCCGAGAACTTGTCGGAACTTGCGAGGAGACAGGGATTTTAGGCGCTGTGACGGGGGTGATAGGAAATATGCAAGCTCTGGAGGCGATCAAAATCATTACAGGATTGCACGGTGAGTTCCTTCGTGACTCTGACGCTCCCAGGTATTGAGGGGCGCAGACAAAAAGGCGACTCTCCTCTTGTTCTCTGCTCTCGGAGTCCCACCATTTCGGAGCATCAAACTTCGCTCGCGGAAGCCCTCTTGTCCTGCCTGCGGCTCCATTGAACAGAAACTGGGTGAGATCAAGGAAATCGATTACGTCCAGTTTTGCGGAGGCGCGACGCCTGACTGGGAGCGCCGCGGTCTAAGCCCTGGAGACCCAGGTGATCGCGTGTCTGTGCAGGTATTCCTGGCGTTCTCTGAAATCCACAGACGGTGCTGAAATTGCCAGGATTTTGGCAAAGCCGTCGAACGAAGCCGCGGAGAAGTGTATATCATCGATGTTCGCCCTCCCACCGAATTCGGGATTTGCTCGCTTGCTGGGTCGATCAGTGTGTTTTTTTCCTGCCCGTTTAGTTTCCACGCACCATCTCATGTGCTATGAAGATGTTCCTCTAAACGAACTCACAGCAAATCCCCACCAGTACCTGCTTCGTCAACGGGAAACCTATGTTGTTTGCCGTTTGGGAAATGACTCACAAATTGCTGCGAGCAGCTTAAGGGAGGCTATGAAATCCGAAGGAACTATGGTCAAAGATGTTATCGGCGGGTTACGAGCTTGGACGCGACACGTAGACCCAACGTTCCCTGTATACTGATTTCTTGAACTTCGCTTCAACAACCAAACTTAGGATCACCGGCACTGATTCCTCCGATCATTACACGGCCACCTTGCAGATCTGCATCTACTCCTATCTACCCGGTCTATTCAATTCTCTGTCGCAACCCAAGACATCAGTGCGTGTCGAAGTGATGTCCATGCTCTGCTGCCAGTTTCTGAGACCGTCCCGCGTAAAGTGCAACTTCGAGCGTTTCTTGCCTGTTTATGGGCATACCCAAGTAACCACACAGCGTTATTGCCTTCAATAATTTCTTCTTTTCTTGCCCAGAAGTCCAAGCCCTTAAATTACTACTTCAACTCATTCTGATCTCCGAATCAAGATCTTCGAGTTGCAATTATGCAACGGGGATACCATCATGAGTGCCCGCGCGCGGCTAGGCCTTCCTCCACATGTCGACCCGCGCCCCATGGGCCCTAACCGCACATAAGTATATCATGGTGGAAGACTCTTCCACTCTTCCCTTCCCCGCTCTCCTCCAATCCATTCTTTTAGGATGCTTTCTCTCGTGATCTTGCAGCTTGCCGTCTACGCCGTCGCTCAAGTGGAATATTATGACCCCCGGCTTACTGGTGGATCGATGCTGACGGTGCAAGATGAACCACTGAATGTAGGCCGACAAGAGACTTCTTTTTATCTGCTAAATATCGTTCAGATCATTGTATCTGCACTGAGCTCTCCCGACGCCCTTACCATTCGTGGAATTATCAATTACGGAAATGCTCTTGGCTAGTAAGTTGCTTTTGGCGCGTATGCGGGTTTAAATGGTTGACTTCCTATATTTTTTAGTGGCGACGACTGCCTAGGAATACATCTCGGTGGTCCTCAGGCTGCAGACCTAGGTAAACTGGTTAATCCAATTGTGGACTGCCAGCCTTATCATTAATCTTCCTCCTCCTAGGGGATGGTAATGGGATCGTTAATCAAACTCAAATGATGCGTGAGGATTATGGAAACACGGCGATTGGGACTTGTCTGGGTGAGCGTTTATTCTTGGCCGTTATATCGTGTTTGACCTTTCGTAAATTAGAGACCTTGGAGGGGGGCAACCACTATCGGTAACTGCATTCCATCCGCGCGGACGCTATTTCACTAACGTGGCAAAGAGTGTTCCGCCAGAACGGTTCTTTGGCCGATAGCGGCGCTCTCTTCCTTGCGTGAGTCGTTTCTTGCCGTACCAACCCGATGCTCATTTTGGAAAAAAAAAAACTCCAGCGCGTCAAAGGAGGATGTGAGTCTGCTCACAATTTAGTGCGAAATTTGAATAATGACTATCTGAATTCAGCCCATAACCCAGCAGCACAACATTGTCCCGAACGGTTACAATATTGGTCGGTGAGTCTTGTTTCAGTTCAAACCCCAGACCTGCATTTTAAAACTGTGTACAGAGACCAGGTTGTGGCTACTGCGACCGGAGGCATCGTTTCATTCAGCGGCGTAGATTATTCGGTATGTTATCTTGAAGATTTCAGAAATCTTAGTTCCAACCTCTCCATAGACCAGCGTCAGATACGTGTCGGGCTTGCTGCCTGTCGGTTCAGACGGAATCAACCACAGTCAGTCCGCGCATCCGTGAACCTTCCCCTGCTCATCCTCCGCTCCAACTTAGATATTTCCATCGACGGAATGACTGCAGTTCTAACCGTTAGTGAGTACCGCTTCGTGGACGTTCTATCTTTTGCGGGGCACTCATCTTCCTCTCAAAGCCGCTACGACTGTCAATTCAGGAATCGACTGCAAAGGCTCAAGCTTGTGCGGCAGTCTCAGTGCTGCATCTTGCGATGCCGCCAGAGATAAAATCGTGAACTCCACGATCTACCGGACTGACGGGTAATGAGAACACCAGAATAGTGCAATATTAAAACTTATGACTTTTCACCAGGACTTCGGCGCAGACTGGAGCCTGCAGTGGTCACTGCAGCTTGTTCGTCCAAGGCACGGACTGCAGATATGACGGATACTCAATGGTCGAGGCCTACGAAGAGATCCGCGCCGGTAGTTGCCAAAAGTGCGGGTCAAAACGCTTTTTGGGTAAGTTCTGCTTTGATTGTATTTTATCGAAATTAAAGCGTCTTAGATGGCTGTCTTATCACCGTCAACTACGTATCGTCATGCTAACTCGTTGGATAGCAAAGAACCAGAGCGTCTTTCTGAAGTTGTACCACACGATCTTTTTGTTACTTTACTTGCGAGCCACAACTCATCACTCTCTTTACTCAATCATATCATCCGATAACTCGAGCTCCTGTGCTTCTTGCTTCTTGCAAACAAGACTTCATCAATGTCATCTGGTCCAGAGTATTCACGAATAAACGGTGGACCGTTTCAAGTAAAGCAACGTGCCGCTCTCAGGCCGGCGGTCTCGGCAGCGACATCCGAGAAGCCGAGAGCTCTTGAAAAAAAGTGAAGGCTCAAAGAACAAAATATAAGCTAATACATCCTAGTGGTGAGTCCAGAGTTTCCGAAATGCTACTGGTCGTCCCAATCATGATTCTCCCCTGCCCAATAAGCGCTGCAAACAGAGGTTAACAATAACAGTTGAACCAAAGAACGTTAACACGTACGGCGGCAAGTCGAGAGTGGGAGCAGGCCCCGGCGGCGGAATATCTGCATACGTGAGCACCCCACTGGTAATCGACTGCGTGGGCGGGCACGCGAATCCGGGTACGATATAGACGGCAGAGTCTGACTGCACGTCATTCCCGATACCCGGGAACGGCACGCGCAGCCGGAAGACGTACTGGAAATGTTCAGCTTCGGCAGGGAACCGGCATCGGCGACTCACATCCCAGCTGAGAAGCGGGGTGTCACAGGTCGGCGGGACGGACAGAGACATTGTGGATTGCATGTGTACTGTTCGTCGCCAAACACCTTTGCCCTTCACGCGCGTTGGGATCCATTCCGGTGGGTCTGCCTCCATAAGATGAGTCGCGCTTCCAGGGGAGTCGCCCGTTTCGCCAAGGAAAAGGACTGTTTCGCCAGCGTGAGCGCTCCTCTTTCCGGTGCGAAAGTAGACATTCCGGATGAGTGTAAACTCCAGTTGCGAAAAGTTTAATGGAGGGGCAGGGAACGATAGGTTGCTTAGTTTTTGTTCTGGGCCGGGTTTCGTTTCTGTTGTAATATGTATACGGAAGGGGAAGGGAGTGGAAATGGGGAACGTAGCAAGTGCGGGCATCACCAGCTACACGGAGTTGATTTAGTTTGAGTTGCTAATGAACACAAGGAGATCCTGCCTTGGTCTTCACAACCGAATAATCGCCCCATCCCCGTCTGATTTTGTCCTCGTGGACCACGGCTTTCCACTCGCCCGACCAGCCTTGCAAGAGGAACTGTTGATAAACGAGATCCTGTGGGGTGGCAGCAGGTACGAGGGAGAATACACTGGCGATCCGTCGATTCATTTTGACCCGCCGGTCGGCCACAATTTCAATCGCATAACTGATTATTCCTTTGCGACGGTGAACTGAGGAGTGGAACGAAGGAGGCAGGTTTGCAGGAAGATGAAATTGGAAAGGCAGATTGACCAGACCAGTCTGTGGACCACCTCGCGTCCACAACGAAGCATCGGCGCGCAAAACCTCCGTGCGGCGGCGCTGTGTGTCGGTGTGGCTTTGACGATGCTGTCCGTTGTTGGTGTGTCTAGTTTCGGTTATTTCGACATCTGCGGGATGAGGGAGAGAGTTGGAACACAAAATACGCGCTGACTCGGAGAACTCGATGCGCACAAATAGAACCCCTAAGTTTCACTCGCACCGCCTCGATACCATCTTTGAGGGCGAGGGGAACGTCCAGCTCGACGTGGCCTTGAATCAGTTCACCGCAAACACGAACTCGGTTTGGGAAATGGAGCGATATCGCCTGGGGACCCATCGGCGTTGGTGGCAGAACAAGAAAGCTGTAGAACACAAAAGCTGTGCAGCCCCCCGAAACACGCTCACATGACTTGTCACTTGTCGGGGAGCGCGCGTCATTCGAATTGCGATGATCTGTTCCGATTCGAATAACTTCACTTCAATGAACGTCGAATCGTTCTGCGCGCCCGACTGGGATAATTATATAAATCACTTGGGATCCCGACAGTCTAGCCACGGGCTCGACCTGGAGAGCTCTCCTTGAGGCGGGAGGGTAGTGTCGGCGTTTTAAGGTGGCGTCCAGGTGTGGTTGGATGTCCGATTGATGACAAGGCTAAGGCGGCCAAAGGTCTTCAAAATGGCGTTCCTAAACTCCTCAACCATCCGCAAGTCATACAACCAGATCAAAATATGCCTGAATGTAACGATACACCACAATTAGTTCCACTTCCCTTGAATACGCGCCAAAACGCACCAATCTACAGTACTATCCGACAGTACATCAGTGAAACTGGTAAGCCTTGAAGCTTGAAGTTGAACATGGTGATCGGAAGCAAAGAAGACGCCCGTGTGGCTGTACATACCATCACCGACGTCATGATCCAACGCGCGACTCCTCCTTCAGTCCACCTCCTTCCGCCATGCTGCGCCATTTGCATCGGCCGTTGGTCAAGGTGTCTCCTTTGCCACTTCGCCGTTATCTTGCTACAGATGAGCCCCCGAGAGCCTCCAATAAAAAAAATTATCTCTTCGTTACCACCTTTCCGATGCAAATCACCATCTTCGAGTTCAGTTGGATTCTTGTTCCCCCCCCTCCATGACCCTAATTGTGGACCGCTAGTTTGCGCTATTACTTCTCAATCTGGGCCGAAGAATCCACACTCGAAGCCCTCAGATCGCGTCTTTCGCGCGTTAAAGCCCATTCCTTCACGGTTCTTGACATTCTGCCAAATCACAAGGAGGGCGGAGCGTTTGTAGCCTTCGATTTTACCGCCAGCGATACAGAGGAGGCGCTGAAGACAATCGAGGCCGAAGTCGAAGAGGAATCCGGCAAGCGTGGCGGCCTTCCCTCTTGGACAGGTTCCGGCGCGCGCGCTTGGCTTGTTCGTGGCCAACCATGGATCGAGGTAAACTCTAACAATATATTTGTCACTCTGCGGGACTGAAAGGTTAGGATCTGCACCGGTATCCACGGTCTGGTTTTGTCAAGGTTGCATTTGAAGGGCCGGACGTTGGCGAGGAGCAGCTTTACAGTCTTTTCCGCGTGAGTCTCCAATGCTTACGACTTGTATTGTACTTGAACATGGCTTTGTTGTAGCCCTGTGGTCATATATCAGAGATACAAGAGCCGACACCGGTCCCTGCAGGTTCTCTTCGCTCCGCCCGGGTCGTCTACGACTCGCTGCGCGGCGCTACAGTTGCCCGCAATGTTCTCCATGGTCTCGAGGTCTTAACACCCGGCGCCTCCTCCCCTACAAGGCTTCACATAACTTATGCACCTCCCTTGGATGCCCACAAGGTATTTACGGACTGCGCCGTTGCCTTTCTTGCACCAAATCGACGAGAAATAGATCCGAGATTTCATAGGGAATCACCCCAGAGTTTTTCTCCCAATTTTCATCTTTCTTTTGGGGAGCTTAACTTACACGGTGCGTCGTGGTTGGTATACGGTTTAACATTCATGCCGACGTCTTTTAGGTGTTTGATCCTATTCGCTCTCTCATGGTTCAGGCAAAGATGCACGACTGGTTTAATATTCGGGGTATGTGTATTCGGCATATACAGTTGGCTCGTTCTGAACTGCACAAGAGTTCAGAGTTTACCAATGGCTGCGCACGAAATCCATGGAGTTGCGCATATTCACCCCAGAGGCGAAAGCTTCGTCCGCCGAAGAGGTGTGGAAAGAGCGCAAGAAGGCCGAGAGTAATATACGCGCGTACTTTGACGACTGGCCATCCACGATTGCCTTTGTCCATGGCCCGCAAGGCAGCGGGAAAACTCATCTTATCGAGGGTGTTCTTCAAGACAGTGGTCGCTCGGTCCTGAGCATTGATTGCCGCGCTCTGCAGAACGCCACCTCCGATACCCAGCTCATCACGGTGCTCGCACGACAGGCTGGTTACTGGCCCGTTTTCTCGTTCCTCAACTCGGTCAACCATCTCATTGACCTCGCGAGTGTTGGACTCATCGGGCAAAAGGGTGTGTGCACTCGAGTACATTGCTCTATAGGATCTTGTTAACTTGCGCGACTCAGCGAACCTCAGTAACACGCTTCCCGAGCAGGTGCGCGACCTGCTGGCGGTCGTGCGTACGGCTCTAACGAGCGTCAATGCGTCGCATCAACGGGAGGTGCAGCGTCAGATCCGCCGCGATAAACTAGAGGAAGAGCGGGCGCAGATGAACGCTGCACTACTAGAAAAGGTTCGGCGTGGTACTTGGCACGATGGGCGGCTCGACTGCGTTGCAGGGAACGGCATCATGTCCGAACTCGGCGTCGGTGACGAGCGCATGCCGGATGATGATGAAGTCGAATGGACACATCGCGAGACGGAAGAGCAGAAGGAAAAGCGGGAGGAAGAGCACGAGACGAGGAAGAAACAGCTGGGAAAGGCGGAGCTCGAGGCAGTTGGGTCACTGCCCATCGTTATAATAAGGAATTTCGCCGCGCGAGGCTCTAATCGTGAGGAGGTTTACGATGTACTTGCCGAGTGGGCGGCAAGCTTGGTAGAGAACCAGGTCAGTTTGAGTTCACTTTTTTGATCATGCACTCAATCGATTTCTCCCTTCCGGGGCTTCAGCTCGCCCATGTCGTGGTCATTTCAGATAACCGCGAAAATTCCAAGCGCCTGGCCAAAGCTTTACCGTCTAAACCTTTGAACACAATTGCACTGCATGATGCCGATGCCGCAAGCGCCCTGGCTTTCGTAAAACGCAAGCTCGAGGACGCCGACATTAAACTCGACTATACTCGAGAGCAAGTCGCCTCCGTTGAGCGTCTGGGTGGACGGGCGAGCGACCTCGAGAGCGTGCGTGTATCATTTTGATACTGCAAACTCAAGGCTGACAATGCATTCACGAACAGCTCATTCACAAAGTGCGTAACGGCGCTGATGTTACTGAGGCAGTCGAAGATATCATATCGCGCGGTGTGAGCGAGTTGCGCAAGCAGGCCTTTGGGGATGATGCCGACGACGCCAAGGGCCTCCCTTGGGGGCGCGAGCAAGCGTGGTCGCTGTTCAAGTTACTCTCCAAGCAGGCTGAGGTTTGTGTTTCCACTCTTACCTCGTCGTCACGTCTCGAGTGACAATTCAAAGATTCCGTATCACGAGGTACTGCTTGAGTTCCCGTTCAAAGGGGATGAGAGCCCCCTTCGCAGCCTGGAGCATGCAGAGTTGATAGCGATAGGGACGCACAACGGTATGTCGCTCTCAGGATTCCGGTGGACGTTGGCACCAACGTCTTGTTGTAGGCCGTCCATCGACGATTCGGCCAGGTAAACCCGTCTACAAATATGTTTTTGACCGTTTGGTCAAAGGTGCGTCTTCTGCGACGCCCGCTTGTCACGGTTTTTCATGTTGGCTTCAGACCCGATATTCCGAGCAACACAAGATATTGCATACAATGAAAAATTAATCGCTTCGGCCGAGAGCACGGTTAAAGCATGCGAATCTGAGCTCCTGACGTTGAAGGAGATTGGGACCGATGGCGAGCACTGGTGGGGCGGAAATTCTGCGTCATCGACCCGGTCGCGGTATCTCCTCTCAAAGATGCAGGCATCGGCGATGAAGATTGAGGGATTAGAGTGGAAGAATGCTGAGCTGAAGAAGGTGCTGGCCAAGGGCGGTTGATATGTAGGCTTACTTAACCGAATCTACTCACTGTATAATGTGCAAGAACATACACTCACTTGCACTCACCCGAGGTCCGAAAGAGAAGAAAAGCACCTAATTACCAGCAACCTAGACGGATGCACTTAGAATGCTTCTGCAGACTTTGTGTCATTGTAAACGTCCCCCCCCCCAAAAAAAAAAGAAAAAGAGTACTTGTCGTTTTTGATGTGATGGGACAGCCACTGATGCCAAGGCAATTCATGTCAATCATTCAATAGAAATAGGGGTCAAAGAGAAATCGTAGCGCGACCATAAGGAATGAGTTGAACAGGTTGGACCAAACCATAGTCCTGGTTCGCCAAAACAGGGCCAGTTTCTGTGCGCAAGACTCCGAGGGTTTCAATTTCTGGCACCTACAAAAAAATCAGTCTCAAATGGTAAGGAAACTGAGCGTTCTTACGGCGTTGAGCGCGTTGAGCAGAGTACTGGCAGCCTCTACACGCAGAGCATTCGTGCCAGTAATAACGAATTTGGTGATGTCGACGACGGGGAACGAAGGATCGGCCGTGGGGATTTGGACGTCGTTCAGGAAGGCTTTGATGGTGTGAAAGACGAAGCCAAAATTCAGCTTGACGCCGACTGTATTGTTGTGGCTGTCCCATTCGAACGTGACATTGTATGTGCCCACGCCAGAGGTGTTCTCTTGCCCCTCGAGAGTTTGCCAAGACACGAGCCCTTGTGTCAGGTTGAACAAGGGCTGGGTCACAAGCACCGACTGGACCGTGCTGAGATCCTGAGGCGGCGTCCAAGCAACGATACTCAGCACCCATCCGCTCAAAGTACGCGTCGTTTCGCCCCCAAGCGACACTTGAACGGAGCCCGTTTGTCCTGTCGAGAGGGTATAGGCAAATTCACCATCATTCGAGGATTGGACCTCGATATTGCCCTCGGCAGTTGCGACGGCCAAGGCTGGAGCCTGGAGGGCCACAAGGTGAGCGCTCAGAGGGGGAACACCCTCGAACATCTCCGCATTTGACACCGCAAACAATGCAGTCTGCGAAGATGCGAACGAAACAGAGGGAATAGATAGAGTTCCCGAGTCCTGGGTCCACAATGCTACCGGGGAGACCTCTCCTGTCCAAGCGTCGAGGAAGAAGGGAGTGCCGGTAATGTCAGACCGGAGGAAGAGGGTAAGATTATCAGCGGAGAAGAGATTATCGTTGAACACGTAGAAATAGGACGCGGTGGCGACATCTCGTCGGATAGAGAAGATGGTGGTTGATTGCGCACTGACACTCGCTGCAGGGAGAACACCCAAGGAGGTCAATGCACCAGGGACCTGGTCTTCGCCATCGACAACCAGGACGTTTTTTATTCCTATGAGTTGCTTCATTAAATCTTGGACCTGCGCCTGCTGTGTGCCGTTCGTCTCGAAACCCGGAATATCACTGGGAACGGCGCCGGAGATGACGATAGGCAAGCCCGCTTGGGCGTACTGCAAAAGTCTCTGCGATGTATCTACAGTGATATTCGATGCGTGGTTGAGAACGAACGCTTTATATGCGGGTCCGCCTGATGCAAGTCGCTCGTTGGCGACCGAAACGCCGGGAAGCTTCAGGTTCTCGGGACTGACGTACTCGTACGAGTATCCGGCGCTAATCAGCGAGTTGCCTTGGAATGGGGGCGAACTGGCGACATTATAGTCTTTCCTGTAGATGGCGACATCGACCTTGGGAGTGCCAGATCGGAGAACATATTGATTGTGCTTGAGATAGTCGAGGTACCCTTTGTACGAATCCCACGCGGGCATGTGTGGAGAATGCATCTCAGAGAAGAAAAAGCTGTAGGAACTAGGTCAAAATCTTGATGCGGCAATGGGAGAATTGTCGTACCCGAAAGTGGTGAGTCCCGGCCATCTAGTGAAGGGTTTCACTCTCGTTAAACAGGTGTCAAAGAAGTAACGCACGTCGTGTTTGGGTACGTGCCCGAGTAAGGAAATCCGTGCAGAAGCGCCACGTTCACGCCGCCGCCATACTGGGTCTTCGCATTGTTAAGCAGGTCATTCATTCGAAGTGAATAACCGCCAAAATTCGCCCCCGTCTCACTGGAGAATACTGTGTGGTTTCCAAGGTGCACACCGCCAGAAAGCTGACGGGCCATATCGATCGTAGGTAAAGCGAGCGACTCGATCTCAGGAGCATCGGCAACGGCGCTAAAGATAGGGATCAGCGGCCTGGAAATAAAATGAATAAGGTCATTCACCTGGCAGCTGCACAGTCCAATTGAAAATTGTAGCCAGGTTGGTTTGAATATTCGAAGCCGACGGTGTGCGACCAGTTCTTGAAAGTGGTCATGTAATCCACGTAGAGAGATGTCTACAATTTCAAGGGTCAGTTCGTATAGCGCCTATGCGGGGGAGCGAAATTCCAGACCAGAGTATCTCGATAATCTTCTGTAAATTTAGCCCAGTCGACGGTGCTTCCGAAATCAAAAAGTTGACTTGGCTTCAGGCCAACTATTTTACAATTGATTAGGGTGAGATTTGCAGCTGGAGAATTGTACGCACATGTTGGGAGCGTATGCATGACCGGAAGAGTCTTGTTTATTTCATATCCGTGGCGTTCCGTGAACCGTTGGGTGAAACCATCCGTCCAAAAGAGCTGGGCAACAAACTCCATCGAATCTTCCCACATATAACTTCCAACGCCTGGCTGCGCTGCCATCGTCCCGATATTCTGTTGAGCAAGGATATTTTGCTCGATAAATGAGATGGTAACTTGAGCGCCTTCCGGGGAGAAATGATCCACGACCCAGGACCCCCACGACCCTGGTAAATCCAGGAAAGAACCGTTGAACCCTCTCCTCGCCTCAGGGTAACCATTTCGGCGGGAATAATAGGCCAAAAGGACACTGCTGGCGTTAGGTGCGGTGAACGACACATTCAGGGATTTGTCGACGTGGGATGTCAAATCCTGTACTGAATTCCAATCCAAAGAAACTAGAGAGGCCGAGGGATCCGCTCCAGGAACCAGCTCTGCGACGACAGCACTGACCAAACGCATGGAAGTGATGTTCGCGCTAACTATTTGGTTGTCCAGACCAGATATCCACGGAAAGATGGTGGGATTCGGCAGAGGACCACTGAACGTCTCCCCGGGCATCAGAAAATGCGAACCAAACACCAGTTCTGTGTTCATCCCCTTCATATCGACGTCGTCCGGGAAGACGGGTACACCGGCGCCTTGATCGGGGCCCATGCTAAAGTCAATGGTGACGTTGTTGTCCCGAGCGGCCTCCACAAGTATGGCAGCGACATCCACAAAACTTTCGGAACCAAAAGCAAATTCAGCTGGATCGAGCACGATTTTCTGGCGGGGAAACACTTCAATTGATGGAAAAACCAGGTAAAATCGCAGTTACCCCTGTCATTAATCCCCCCCCGCCATACGATTGGTAACTAGAGCTCCCAGTTGACGCGATGCTGAGTGAACAAAAAAACGCTCACCTTAAAAGCTCGAACCCCGAACTACCCACTTCGTTAATCGCTGCAATATCTGTTTTTCTTCGTTTTTTTTCGCGATAGTAGAATAATGAAAACACACCGCGTCGCAGAACATCCGCAGAGGCGAAACCGTCTTCGACCCAATAACGCCATTTAACGCCGGTGTTGGGTGAAGCGAATGTTCCCAGTTCGCCGGTGAGACTTGAAGTAACGCGTGCAGGCCAACATAGCGCGGTGGATAAAATGAGCCACGGTGCAAACATCGTGCGCCTGCGAGGGGGTGGGCGAACCCGTGGTCTTTATAAGCTGTTCGAACCATTGCATCTTCGAAAGAAACGGATGTATTTTGGGGAAAAGAACATTTGTGGTCAGCAGAACGTTCAATTCCGTCAGCTGCTGTTGGTTCAGATATTCCACCTCGGTGGAATGTGGACGACGGCTCACTTCATGCGAGCGAATAGAACGCGCTTTGAGCCCAGGTTCAATTTATGACGCGCGGTAAGTTGGCAGATTAATATTGAGCAAATATTGAAAGCATCCTGAGTGTCTCTGGCTTCTTGGTCTGACTCTCTCCAACTTTCCCGGCCGAGGTTCTGGATCACAGGTAGACTGGCACGAGTTGGGCTTGCCGTGATAAAGCGGTCATAGACAGCCATAGGCGTCTTCACATGCGTCCTCTTGACAGGATCGGGATTCGCGTCCACTTTGGCAACAGTTCTGATTTGATCATGAGTTTGATTGGCAGCTTTCGGCAGCTGATGTCCCATCAATCCCCGGCCCGGACTGAGTTTCACCAACTTTGAAGTCTCACCTCCACCCGCCCGGAATCTAATAACGGATGTTTCGCTTTCAGCAGCGATATAGGCGGCCTCGACGCCTCGACATGGCCTCCTTACTCCTCTTGTTTTCCCCCATCCACCATGAGCACTCACACCCACAATCGTGAAGATTCGAGCAGCCAGTTATTGCCGAGCTACAGGCGGCACAAGGACGAAGAGAATTCATATTTCTCCATTCACCCCCTCAGTCGGACCTCTTGCCGCTACTGGATGCCATTCGTCAGTGCATTGACCCTTGTTGGCATGTTTTCTGGTGTCGTATACATCCCGTCGCACCACAAGCCCTGGCATAATTCATCCACCGATGTTAATACTACTCACGAACGCCCCCTTCATATTCCGACGACTTCCCCAGAGCTCATCGCTCAACACAGCATCGACGAGTTGTATGGACGCCAATCGCACACTTTAGAAGAAGCGGCAGCGCGGTACACACTCAAGTATGGTCGAGTGCCACCACCGAACTACGACAAGTGGTTTCGGTTTGCGCAGGACAGCCACTGTCTCATTGATGACTACGACCGTATACATCGCGACTTTGAGCCTTTTTACCAACTTGCGCGCGAACATCCCAACCGGTTTCAGAACATGATAGACAATGGCCGCAGCATGGTAAGACACACAGCTGAATTCCTTGTTTTATTCACCTCACGGCGCTTTTCCAGATGCTTAAGGATCCGCGCGGCATGATGACTATGAGCATCCGTCAAGGGGAGGTGCAACTACCTGCATACAGCAGCACATCGTTTGATGGTGATTTGCAGGCTATCGTACAGCAGGTTTGCACCATTTGCTTCATGGATCCAGCCCGTCGTTGATAGTTTGTTAATTTCTAGTTTGCGCACATACTGCCCGATATGGAGTTTCTCCTCAACGGCCGCGACGAACCTCGGGTTGTCTTTAACGTGGGTGCCGCGGGTGCGCAGGAAGACGCGATGCGGCTGAAGGATCCTAACCCGTTCCATATCGCCCCGGTTCCGACTGCAGACTTTTTCCGCCAGCAGAGCGGGTGCGATATTTCCAGCACTCCCAGCGGCTTTGTGCTGAATCCTGTTGACGATATTGCTTGTGAGTCCCCGGGAAGAATGCATTTAGACATTCAACTTTATTCTTCTATAGTTCTGAGCTCGAGCTCAAATTCCGATTTCACTACGGACCTCTGGCCGTTGCTGAGCATGACAAAGATATCGCCGTGTTTTTCAGACATCCTATTTCCTAGCGTGGTAGGTTCTCCTACCTCTTCCTTTCGACATGCAACTCATGGATTTCCGTCCGTAGTCCTACTACGACCAGTCCTCGCTTTCCGGTAAATTCGCACACACCAACGACTTCGTTTGGGAAGACAAGAAGCCTATCCTTTGTAATTCCAGAAATCGATAGCCTTCTTTCCTCCCCTTACTCATGAATTCAAGATTGGCGCGGCACTTCAAATGGCGGGCACATCTACGGACAGAACTACCGCCACTTCCCCCGGTTCCGCCTCATCGAGCTCGCGCGCAATCATTCGGAGCTCATCGACGCGCGGATGACGGCGTTCGCGGAAACTCTCTGCACCACCGACTGTGATCGGGACGGAATCATCGAGGAGTACAACATTGAAGGCCCGCCAGCGCCGAAGGAGGAGGTATACCGTTTCAAGTACCTGCTCGATGTCGATGGCAACACTTTTAGTGGTCGATATCTCGACTTGCTCCGCTCTGGATCACTTGTCTTCAAGGTTCGTTGGTATGTCTGATTCTCTTGAACAACACGCTCAAAGCTTTGATTGAAAGTCAACCGCCTTTGAGGAATACTTTAGTGATTGGCTGCGCCCGTATGAACATTACATCCCCGTGCGGCCTGACCTCTCCGACCTGGCGGCCAAGGTTGAGTGGGCTCGCCAAAACGACGCGGAGGCCCGTGTTATCCAGGCTCGGGGAATGGAGTTTGCGCAACGCGTAATTTCCGATAAGCAGAACTCCTGTTATTTCTCTGCGGTTCTGCTGGAGTGGGCGCAGTTGCAAAGCTTGGCCTTGAATGAAACGGGGAACACGGCCAGATGAATAGAATTTTTTTTGAAGAATATTCTATTTGTAGATGACCAGAATCAATTTTGTACTTCCGGCGCCGTTCGCGGTTCATTAGCGTATGGGAGTGGAAAGACGCTTCTTGCTTGAACGGCCACCAGCGACTTGGCGAGCAGCGTTAATTTCAATTTTCTCGTTCGCTTTACCTCGAATCACGATCCAGTTCCGATGGCTTTCGAAAGTTCTGCGTCCCCATGTCCATGCGGCAAGTTCCACCCTCCGCGCGCTGGACTCGCCTTTCCATTGACGAGGAAGCCGATCGCCTTCTTTGCGAAGAGACTGAACTTCGTCATCGCGCTGAGCATCACAGATGTCGCACGCCATGGCCGATGTTTTTTGCAGCTTGCTGCAATCGAAAAAACCAAAGGGCATCCCTACGCTATCCTGTTTACATGATGTCAATCGAAAATTCAACAAATGTATGTCGACGCCCTCCGTCCTATTCGTGTCCTGTACTTGATGGCTTGGAGATGAGAGAACATGGAATTAAATGAAGGTGGGTGTGGGGGTATACTATGTACATGGAGTCGGTATTGACGGTACCAGTAAAGAAAGTGTTTGGTTCGAAAAAGAAACCAATAGTCAGTCCCAGCGTGCCCACATTTTTATAATGAAATATCGCACTTCCCACTTTCGTAACTGCGTTCCAGAAAGTTATCGAGAAATTAACATAAGTATTGACAACCGCAAATAAAACCATCACCGCTCATTGTGCGCCGAGCAAGCTGTTCAGCGCCTTTTGCACGTCGTAGCCGTAAATCTCCAGCGCGTCGACGGCTTGGGTGCGACTGAAGCCCATCGCCGTCAGCTGTTTGACCGCCTCCACATCGTCATCCACGGCGGGAGTCACCGTTCTTTCTGGCTCCTCTCGAGGTGGCGTGAGCAGCTGCGACGGTGCCGAAGGCAGCGGCTCCGCTTGCTTCTTTTTCTTGCCAAACGGCAGTCGGATCTAAAGAATCGTCAATACGGTAGTCAACCCTATGAGGGTCAAAAAAAAACTTACGCTCAGCTTCGAATGCCGGGGTGGCGGAGCATCTTTCGTCTTCTCCTCCTTCGACGATGAAGTCGAAGGCCGCGTCTTCGGAGACGTGTTGTTGCGTGCTGGGGGCGGCGACCGATGACGCGGCGGTGGCGAAACCGATCGCGCGGTATCTGCTCGCGGTGGCGGAACCGCGCTCTTGGGCGAAGAGACCGGCGACACCGAGGGGAACGCCTGAGACGGGGGGTTCGACGGTCCGCTCGAAGTCGCAATGGGAGACTCGATGATTCCCGCCCCGAGGTTCTTCAAGTCCGGACCGGACCCAAAGCCCGCAAACGCCTCGTCAAACGAGGTAGACCCACCCGCAGGCTTGCCCGCCAGACTCCCATTCTGCGCCGGCGCGCCGAACGCAGGCACATTTGCATTCTCGCCGTTTATGGGCTTGGGAAGCTCGGCCGTCGGGACCGGGCCGGGCACATTGTCGCTCGCAAAGATGCTGTCAAACTCGTTCTTGCTCGCGCTCGGAGGGGGGAATGGTGACGCCGCGTGCCCGTTGACAGAAGCAGCAGTAGGGGCTGGCGGGAACGCCGTCTCCGTCGCTCCAGAGGCGGAAGCAAAGTCAAAGTTGTCGTCGAACGCCGAGTCGAAGGAGGTGAACTGCGGGGCGGGTGAAGATCCAGCAGGGAGTTTGCCGAGCGCCTCGTCAAAAGCGCTGACACCAGTGACGGCCGGCTGAGGTGCGGACGGCGCGAAACCGTTACCAGGCGTGCCGAAAGGACTGCTGTTGGACAAGGGCATGCCGAAAGCATCCATAGAGGGATCCGCGGCGGCGGCAGGCGCGGTTGTGGGCGCTGGGGCAGGCGCAGCGTCGGACGTGCCAAAGACATCATCGAAGGACGGCTCAGCATCACCGTTCGTCTTCACCGTCGCAGGCACTTCATTCGCCAACACCTCCGCGTTCTTCTCCTTGAGCGTAGCAAGCGGCACCTCATCCTCGCTATCACTGTCACTGCTGTCCGAATCGGCAACATCAAGCTCCTTCAGCTGCGCACCCAGATCCGTCTCTGCCTGGTCCGGCTTCGCTTCAGGCTCCGGTTCGAAATGCCCAGGAGGGTTACCAGTGCTGCTGGTGGTGGCGGCCTCGATGGGTGGGAACTGCGTCGACACCACATTGTCGATGGCAGGGAAAGTCGGGCCGTTGGCCGTCATCGGCGTCGAAAAGATGTCGGGCTCACTGACCGTGTCATCAGTCGTGCCGGCCTCAGAGTGCGGCGGCGAAAGCGTCGCCAACTCCACCGGTTTGGGCGTCGGGCTCTTGCTCTCCAGTGACTCTTCATTCGCAGGTTCTTCCGGCGCAGCAATAGGCTCAGCGGCGTCCGCCTCAAATGCCCGCGCGAACCCAAAGGGATCCGGTGCGGACCCTTCTGCGGCGGCTTCTGGCGAAACGATAGCGCTGTTCAGCGCGAAAGGCGACTGGGACCGCGGCGTCGAGTTGCCCACCAACCTCTCGAACGGATTGTTGCTCTTGATGCTCGAGGCAACAGACGGGCTTCCCACGTCGGGTGTCGCAGGCAACACATGCGAAGCCGCAAACGTCACCGAATCCGCCGACAAAGTACGTTCCGGCGCGCTGATCACAGGCGCCGCAACGGGTTCAGGGAGCGTCGGCATCGGCTGCGCCTCAAGCGTCGCAATCGCACTCTCCACCTCCTCCTTCTCAGCCCCCACAGCCCTCGCCTCCGCCTGCGCCTCCAAAAGCTCCTTCTCCACCTTCGCCCGCTCCGCCTCCTTCGTGCTCAGCTGCTTCCGCGCAATAGCAAGCAGCCCCTTCTGCTGCTTCGCCTCCTTCTTCGCGCGCTCCACATCCGCCTTGAGCACCTCCGACTGCGTCCCCACCTCGCCCATCTTCTTGTGCAGCGCCCGCACCTCCTCCTTGTCGCGCAGGAACGCACCCTCCACCTCGGACTTTTCCACGCGCACGGCACTGAGGTCGCTCTCCGCGCGGATGAGCTCCTCCCGCGTCTTGGTGATGTCCGCGGTCTGCACCGACTGGCGCTCCCGCAGCCCCGAGAGGAGCTTGGTCTCAGTCTCGTACGCGGCTTTGGCGGAGGAGAGCTGCGTCTGGAGCGCCGAGAGCTGTGCGGCCTGGTTGGCGAGCGTCGTCTCGAGGGCCTGGCGCTCGGCCTGTGCGGCCGCGAGCGAACGACTCGTCGAGTTCACCTGATTCTGCACGTTGCCAATCTCGGCCGACTGGTCGTGGATGGGCGGAGAGGAAGCACCGGTGTCGTCGTCATCGCCGAGGAGGTCTTGGTTCGACATGGCAGCTACATGCAAATATGAGTTGTAACCTAAGCACCAGGGAAAGAGAGCAACATACCAGGCACACTAAAGCTAGACGAACCAAATGGATCGGCACGCGGTGGGGTAGAAAAGGCCGTGTTTTGGGGCGAGAGCTGCTGTTGCTGGGCAGGGAAAGAATTCGCCGGAGTAGCAACAGGCTGCGGTGAGGGCACCGGCTCGTCCCAAGAGAACAAATCCTTTGCGGGTTCCGGGGCAGGCGGGGCAGGCGCAAAGGCAGACGCAGCGGGACTGAAGGGCGACGCGCTCACCGGGCCACGCATCGAAGGGGGAATCAAAGACTGCGGCAGGGAGCTCGGGATGGGCACGCCATTGCGCTTCTTCTGAATCAGGTACCACGCAATCGCGAAGCCGTCGCGCGTGAGGCGGCCGTCGTTGTTCATATCCGCGAGGTCCCTGCGTGCGCGGAGATTAATTGAATTCGCAAGGCAAATTAGGCGCATGCTGCGGCATACCAGATCTGAGCCAAATCGTCGCCAGAGAGCTTGGACTCGAGCATGAAGGGAACAGCGACGTCATCCTGGATGAACCCGCGCTTTTGCGAGTCGAGCGAGTCGAACCAGCGGTCGGAGCTGGCCTTTTCGGCGGGGGTGACGTCCCACGGCAGCTGGGGCGCGCCGAATGCGCCGCTGCCGATGGCGGATGGTGAGGAACCCGGTGCGGATTGGCTCGGACGCGCGGGGAGGTGGGGTGGGACGGGAGACTTGGCGGACCAGGGACCCGTCGCCTGGGGCTGCAGCAGGTGTTGGCTGGCTCCAGTGTACTGCGGCTGGATGTTGCTGCGGGTTTGAGTTTGTGCGAAAGAACTCGCCAACGGACTAAACGAGCCACCGGTTGCCTGAGACCGGATGCTGCTCGCGGCGCCACCAGCACCGGCAACTTGCTGATAGAAGCCAGGAGGAAGGACGTTGGGTATAGATAAAAGTTGACCGGTCATGGTGGCCTGGATTAGATACATTCCGATGGCAAAGTCAGTAGAGTCGAGCCGGCCGCGATCTTGTGTATCCGCAAGATTCCTGGGAGGTCAAAGGTGAGTCGACGGCGTGAGATATCATGCGGCCAAGAGTACCATATGAGCCCGAGGGTTTCGTTGGGGAGCTTAGATTTAATAAATACTTCCTGGGCCTTTTCGCCTGCACACCACAGTAAATATCAAGTCCCAGAAACTACACGACGCGTCCTACCGCTCAAGAGACCGTCGACGGGACCAGACTTGAGAAACATGCTCTGGAACTTTGCCTTGTCCTGCGGGGTAAATGGCGGCAGCCCAGACGCCGGCTGCGGCGACCTAGCACGAGAGGCACTGGCGCCAGTACCGTGGGCGACCACGGGGGTTATCCCGGTGATGGTGGGGAGAGGACCCGCTGGAGTAGACGTAAGCAGCAGCTGGGAAAAGCTTGCTGGTGCGTACGTTTGCTGAGGAGGGCTGCGGAGATCTTTTCGCCCTTCTGAGCATGGCCCATGAGGCGGACGGCCATTGCGACGCCCTTCTGGGAGAGCCAGCCGTTGTTTGACTCGTCTGCTATTTGCCAGATCTCGCCGAGGACGGTGGGGGAGAGATTTGCGCCGCCGAATACCTTTACTGCGACCTCGCCGGTGAGGGCGCCGAGTTTCTGTGGGTCTGCATGGGCGAATATTTGCTGGGTGAGGGCGAGTTCCGCCGGCGAGGGGGCAAATGAGGCGGCCATTTGGAACTGTGCGGAATTTGATGCTGATCACCCCGACGCTTGGCCTTGTTTGGCTGCAGCGTCACGTGCATTGATCAACGAACCTTTACTTCTTCTTCCTCCGTCCACTCATCCTCTTCCTTCTCGCCGTGTACCCATGGAGCAGCTCACCACCTCCCTCGCCCCGCCCCGCGCAAACCCAAAGCCCAGCGTCACAAATTCGTCCCAACAAGTCGCAGGCAGCGTCGCGAAACGGTGCGCACAGACACACGCGGCTCGGCTCCTCTGACCCCGTTCAACAGACTCGGCAATGAGCTCATGTCACTCATGGTGCGTCTCTGGTCGTTTCATACCCTGGCCAACCCATTTAACGCGTCCCTAGATGTCGTCCTCGCCCGGAATAGTAAGGTGGCGTCTCTTCCCCCGCGACCCTTGCTGACTCGCTCTCTTGCAGTCGGCATTCCCGAAAAGCGATGGAAATCTCTTTGAATGGGTGGGCACGATCGAAGGGCCCGCAGAAACCGTGAGTCTCCCGACCCCCTCGGCGCGTGCCATGCCAATGCAACGCCCTCCAGATCTACGCCGGCCTCACGTTCCGGATTTCTATATCGTTCCCTGCAAACTACCCCTACGTCGCCCCCGCCATCAAATTCGACACGCCCTGTTTCCACCCGAACGTCGACATCAACTCTGGTGCAATTTGCCTCGACATTCTCCAGGTAACGCCCAACTCCACCGTCGTTATTTTCGCTGCTGACACATTTGATCCTGGAATCAAGGACAAGTGGTCTGCCGTCTACAGTGTGCAAACCATCCTCCTGTCGCTGCAGTCCCTGCTCGGAGGTGCGTGGAGTATGCATGCATTACGCGAACAACAAAAGCTAACGGCGTCTAGAACCCAACAACGCGTCGCCGCTGAACACCGATGCAGCCGCGGTATGGGACACGCCCGACAGTTTGTGTTTGATTAAACTTCTGAGTGATAAACTCACTGTCACCACAGTATTCAGGACGCAACTGATGAAGCACTACCGACCGGTGAAGGATGCTGCTTGAGGAGAGGACTGTAGATTGTAATTATTAGCCCTGTGCTTTTACTGTGATATAATTTTTCTTTTTGTTGCGGGATGGTTACGATGTGAATTGAAACGTAGTGATGCACCGTAACCGCGAGATGGTGTTGTAATATGATTCGAGGATCTCCGTTCTGACCTTCCAACATCGCAGTACAGGCTACTGTCCGAGTGGGTATTTTTGAGGTGTCTCGGCGCAATTCTGACCTGTCTGCAGGCGCACCTTCATTTCTCCGAGTTCTTTTTCGAGTTCCAGTCAAGCAGGAAGAAATGCGTCGCTCGCCGCCGACTTCTCTCCGTCTCGTGCAGGGACCGGTTCCCCCACGCTCGTACGAGGGCCACTGTTTATTACTGTCCTGTATAGCTAATGCCGTGTGCAGGGTGCCCAGACACACGCTGCCCTCGGTGCCCAGACCGACGTTTGCCCAGCCGGCGACTGTCGTGCGCGGCCCTGCTCCCCGCCAACAAGCGCTGCAGAACGAGGACCCCGTCCTGGCTGCCAAATTTGAATCCCTTCCTGCGATACTGATACCCCCCACGCCAACGAGCCGCGGGAGCCTGCGCGGCCCCTGGGACCACTCTGGGCCAATTACAGCGCCAATCGACATGGAACGGCTGTTGTCGCCGCTGAAGCCCGTAGCGCTGGTGCAGTAGGGACATGTACGGGACACACACTGGACATTTATGACTCTTTTCGATACAATGAGAATATAATCGTTGTTTGTATCGCTTGACACACAGACCTTCTCTCTGATCCAGCCACAAGGCTCTAATTCCTTCTCCTTCATTCCCTCCTTCGACGCTGCGCGCATTCTGTGACGACGAGACGATAATGACCACTCCCCCAGACATGTCTTCCCTGCGTCTGCACGACTCGTCTTATGACACTTATGAGTCCAGTGGAACAAGACCCTCATACCACTTTGCGACGTCCCCCAGCATCCCCGCCCAGTCCCAGTATAATCCCCTCACCGCAGGCCCGTCCCCCCTCAAGAAGCCCGTTCGCAGTGCTCTTCCCACAGTCAGTCTCCGTCCGAGTCATTGTCCTCTTTTCCCACCTTTTTCTGACGATCCCCAAGCAATGGCTCGATAATTCAGACAACCGCTCGCTTTCTCCCCACAACAACTCGGATTTCTCTTCCACTGGCGGGTCCCCGCCCCCCGTCGCCCATCTTAGCTCTCCTCCTATTGCCACCAGTCCCAGCCAAAACCCCGACGACGAGGTCATCCCTACCGCTATCGTTATCAAAAATATCCCGTTTAATGTCAAGCGCGAGACCCTCCTCGACATAATTGTCCGTTTCATCGCGCTCTGCTCGCCGATCGCGCCCTGATCTCCTTTTTCTTACAGGCATCCCTCGCCATCCCGACGCCCTACGCGTTCAACTACCACTTGGACCAGCAGGGCTCCTTTCGCGGATTGGCTTTCGCCAACTTCCGCCAGTCCGCGGACGCAGATGCCGTCGTCGCTGCCTTGAACGGCTTTGACGTCCAGGGCCGCAAGCTGCGGGTCGAGTACAAAAAGGTGCTGCAGGCAGGCGAGAAGGAGCGCATTGAGCGGGAAAAGGCGATACGCAGGATGCGCTCCATGCAGATAGAGAAAGAGCAGACTCCGCTTTACGATGATTATGGTTCCGCGCTACCCGCCGGATACACCCCACAGCGTTCCTTCTCCGGATCGCCCTACCAGCCGTCGCAGCAGCAGCAATACTCACCCACTAACGTATCCCCGATGCCGACCCCGCAATATAATCACGTCCTCGCCTCTGCGCCCGCTGCACCCCAAATTCCCATTTCCTCCACCCCGAGCGTCGCCTCCGACAAGGCTGCTTCGACCGAACTAGACCTTAATGACCCGTCCACCCTGGAAATATACTCGCGAATCCTGCTCTTCAAGGACGACCGCATGCGTGACGAACTGGCCTTTTCACGGACACTCAGCCCCAAGCAGCGGCGCGTCGTCCACCTCGTTGCCCAAAAACTGGGCGTGTACCACTATTCTGTCGGGGAAGGCGAGGAGCGCTACGCCGTCGTCACCCGCATCGATCCATCCAGGGTGAGTTTTTGATCACGCGCCGTCATCTCCGCATGGCACTCACGCTTACTCACTTCTTTTTCAGCAGCAGCAACGCCCCCCACATACGCTCTCGCGCGCCCCGTCAGCCTACCTCTCTCAGGCGGCCTCCCAAGCCTCCCCGACCTCCCTGCGCGTCAAAAAGTCCATGCCAGACATGAAGACCTTGCACTCGCAGGCGCCGCGCCTCAACCCCCGCTCCTCCAACGGGAACATCCGCGAGGGGTACGCGACCCTCGCCGCGCCGCGCCGCCAGTCGAGCGGCTACCCGTCGCTGTTTTCCAACGGCGGCGCGTTCGGGGGCGTCCCCCCCGTGCCGAGCGTCCCCATGCAGTCCGGAGGCGGCCCGCTGGGCTCCGGCGGCCACGACAGCCCCGGGGGTGTTGTTCGCCAGCCGCGCGGCCCCGGTGCCGGGGGCTTCGGGCGGCGGGACAGCAGGGTGGGGATGAACGAGGGGATCACTAGAGGTGGGCTCGATGCTCGTACTTACGAACCAATGGAAATCTGATAAGTGCACTGTATTCCGTATTCCAGTCCGCTCTGATTCTTTAGAGGGAGCTGATGGACGGGGGATGTAAAGTACTACCCCACTTCCTCATACGACTACCTTCCTCATACTTATCCTCGTACGCTACGTCCTCTCGATTATCACTTTCTTTTCTGCCCTCAAACTCCCTACATTTTGTATAAGAATGCCCGCGTTAACTTGCCTCGGTACATTTCCCCCCTCGTTATTTTTTTTCATTCCTGCGGAATAGTTTGCAATTTTGCCATTATATCATATTGTCCAGCGTTCTTAAATCTATGTCATACCTCAATCAAAAAGTGCCGTCTCATCGAGCTTGCCTTGCTCGAAGAAAATTCTGACACGGGTGGGGATGGCCGAAGAAAGCCGAAGATGAGAGAGCGAACCTTCCCGATTCGGCCGAAAGCGTTGATTCCAGTGCACAGCCACCGATAATTTTCTGGGAAGTTTCCATCATGTCCCTCAGCCCGCGATTCTATGACATCCTCATGAAGAGTTCCTTCTTCTTCGTCGGTGGCCTCGCCGGGTCGATGTACGCGACGCACCACCACCACGACAACCTCAAAATATTAAAGCAGGATTTGAACATCTTGCATCCTCCGCCGCACGAATTTGGCCATGCGGAGGAAAAGGTGGAAGTTTCAAAGGACCCGAGTGTGAGGGATGTGCTAAAGTATGGGAATCCGGGTGGGTTGGTCTTTTCGACGCGTTTGCAGAATTACAGCGCGGCAAATGCTCAATTGATGCAAAACAGGCCCTATTGCGGATGCACTCGTGCGCAAGGGGTACGTCGCCGCCTACGATAGGCGGCTGCGTCATCCAGCATGGGTCAGTATCCCTCTCCGCTCCAAACGCGTCAATTTGACTGTATTCGTCTTGGCAGACAGCCGAACATCTGACCGCCGCGTCCATCGCGCGCGCACCGACGACGGACCTCTCTGGCCCTGTCGATCGTGGCAAGTCCAAGTTTATCGAGGACGAAGACCTCCCTATCCCATTCCGCGCCCGGCTGAAGGATTATTTTAAGAGCGGGTATGATCGTGGGCATATGTGAGTTGGTCCGAACTGGAAGAATTAACACGCGTTGAACGCCTAATGAAGGGTCCCCGCTGCGGACGCAAAGTCGTCTCAGGTAGTTTCTTCCGGGACGTTGGGAGTGTGAGTAACTGACGCGTTATTTATTTCAGGAAGCGATGGACGAAACATTCCTGCTATCCAATATCGCGCCGCAAGTCGGGGACGGGTTCAACCGACATTGTATGTTTACCAAAACTCCCCGTTCTATTACTGAGTCTCGCGCTAGACTGGGCATACCTGGAAGATTGGTGTCGACGTCTGACCGGGAACTTTGCCGATGTGTACGTTTTTACGGTCCCGTTGTACCTACCGCGCCTCGGGACGGACGGAAAATGGCGTGTGGTTAGTCTCTCTATTTTCTCTTTCGCCATAGATTGCTCATGTCTGTTTTGAGTAGACGCACGAAGTCATTGGCTCACCACCGAATGTTTCTGTGCCTACGCACTTCGCCAAAGTTGTGCTGACGTCCAGACCCTCATCCCCATCGACACCGGACGTACTTGAACTTTCTGCAGGTGCATTCGTGCTCCCCAATGCTGCCATCCCCGACACCGCACCAATGGAGAGTTTCATGATGCCCAGTACGCTCTAATTCATTGACTATTGAATCTACTGCTGACGAAACGTTCAGTCGAAGCGGTCGAACACGCCGCCGGCATTCAGCTATTCTCTAAAGCAGTCAAGGCTGCTGCAAAACCCATCTGCGCAACCACGAAATGCGAACTGATCATTCGCAAATTCGACGACGCGCAGAAAAAGCCAAACCTCCGCCGAGCGGTCTCGGCTTAGTTTAAATCTAATGTTGTTGGATTAAAAATATATTAATTTCAGTGGTCAGAGAGCATGTCCTTGACTCCTTGCCAGTAATCCTTCTTTACGCGTTTCTCTATCTCCTGTTTCGTGACCCATACAAAGTCCTTGAGGGGCAGTTGGGGACGGACTTGCCCCGCCATGATGTGCGCTTTGAAGAAAAAGGTTATGTCCTGCGTAGGCCGGTCAGTTTTTTTTCTTTTCTTGTCGCGTTCGAACTAAAAGTTTACCTCCGGAGATGTCTCTAGCGCTGGAGGCTTGTACACGCCTATTGGTTTGCGGGCGACAATCCAGGTATCCATATGATTGCCACATTGCGCGTGGAAGTCGCGGTGGGCGGCCTGAAAAAGTTGGTCCAGCTCAAAATAAAATACAGGCAGGAATACGAACCTGATGAAGTAGCTCTCCCTGCTGTGTTTCACCCCGCGGAAACTCCCAAACGGAGCTTGCGCCAGACGGCCTCTCCACGAGTAGATAAAGATTCCGCCGACCTTTGCGATCGAGACTGTGGTAGTCTCGCGCCGCGTCGGAAGGATGGACTCGCGACACGAGTTTGTCGTCCGACTGCTCCTGCATCTCCGTCTGGTCGAGGGCCGCCTGCTCCGCCGCCCTCTTTTCTGGTGAAACGTCCTCCTCCCGGGCGTATTTTGGCCCCCACGCGACCCGTTCGCGGGCTCGCTCCTCTGCGTTGTAATGGGCTTCCAGCAGCGACCCCTGCTTGAAATAAAACTCGGAGGGGAAGGGGTTGTGCAGTGCGCGGCGTATGCGCTGCTGGTATGCGTAAAACGCGCGCTCAAAGGTGGTGGGACTCGGGGTGAGGATGGGTGAGCGGTTGAGGATCACCGAAGTGTACAGGACAGGTTTTGGGGATTTGTGGGGCGCATGAGGGGGAGGAGAAGAAGGGGAGACGGCGGCGGTGGCGAGGGAGCGAGAGACGAGGTGAGCGGCGCGTCTACATGGTCGTGCAAGGGGAACAGACATGGGCGTGTCGGGCCAAAAATTTGAGTCCCGATTGGGAAGGCCCGGGAGTTGCCGCAACGCGCTTCATCCGATTCCCCCATGGCCCTCTCCCTGGTTTCCTCGCCATACCTCGACGAAAATTCGGCCAAGATACGGACAAAGCCCGTGCCATGGGAGGTCCTTGTTCCCTCTGTTGAGCCGCCGCCCTTGCTCACCTCTTGCAGGGCTATCAGCGCGCAGACCTAATCACTTCCGACGAACTGGCTCAAATCAAGAAGGTAGACAGACAGTCAAAGGCCAAGACAGAGTCCCTGTTGCTCTCGGAATCCCCGGCATATGCCCTGCTGTATCTTCGTCTCCTCAAGAAGCTCCAGAGAGTGGACACTATGCAATGCATCCTCGTTCTGATCGCAGACGCTATTGCTGGTGCGTTATTGCCGCACGACATGCGCCACAACTCTTAACGCGGACCTCAGACCACGAAGAGCGAATCCCTCTGTTCACCCGCGCGGTAGAAACTGACCCTGATTTGCCCTATGCTCCGTTACTGCGGTATGTACAAACTGCGGCTTCTTCCAATCTCTTACATGTCTCCAGAACGCTCGAAACACAAGACGACTTTGTGCAGCTCAAAGCCGCACAGATTCTCACTGTTCTGCTCTGGTGGGTGCTCTGACTGGCGTCGCCTCCTGTGTTCACCATCTATTGTAGTTCCGAATCCACTCTCCTTCAATCGCCTCAACTATACCCCTTCCTCACCTTCCTCGCCTCTCTCGTTCAGGGAAACTCTCCCAACAAGTGTGATATTGCAGTCCAATGTCTGGAGGCGCTCCTTGCTCGCCCCGAGTGCCGGCAAGCTATTTGGGAAATACCTGGGATCATTGCAGGGTCTGTATTGTTCACCCCCCCTCGATCGCTTTTCTAAACCTTTCACAGACTCGTTGAAATCCTCAAGCACAAGCCCGGCCCGCAAATGAGCTACCAAGTTGCCTTCTGCATCTGGTTGCTCTCGTTTGAGCAGAATATAGCAGAGGAAATCAACAAGTAAGCGCTCACTTCACTTGCAAATTTGTGCTCATTTTCCAAGGAAATACGATATCATACCGCTTCTAGTAGACGTTGCCCAAGGTGCAGTGAAGGAGAAAGTCATTCGCGTTATTGTGGCCACGTTCCGAGTAACTATAATACCTCCACCTTCAAACTCCCCTCATTCATCCACACGCACAGAATCTGGTTGTCAAAGCGCCGCGCGAGAATCTCCCTGCGATGCTTGTTGCCCAACTCCTTCCGTTCGCCAAAAACCTCTGTACGCGAAAGTGGTCCGACGAAGACATCATCGAGGATGTCCAGTTCCTGCGGGACGAGTTAAATGCAAACTTCCAGAGTTTAACGTTGGACCAGTCCTTCATTTTCGGTGCCGCCGTGCTCACCGTGTATTTACAGAACGTACGACGAGTATAGCTCGGAGCTCACTTCCGGCCATTTATCGTGGACGCCGGTGCACGAGTCGGACGACTTCTGGAAGGAGAACGCGACGAAGCTCAACGATAAGGACTATGAACAGCTTAAGTAAGCCTTACGTCGGGTCTTCTTTGGTCGGAATAATCGTACTGAACTATCACCAGGGTGCTGGTCAAGCTCCTGAAGGAGTCGTCCGACCCGGTGGTACTGGCGGTGGCTGCACACGACGTCGGCCAATATGTCAAGCACTGCGAGCGGGGCAAGAAGTGCATATATTCATCTTCGCTGCGAGTTATCCTTATTCATCTTAATTTGCAGGCTGGTAACAGACTTGGGAGCCAAGACGCGAGTCATGGAGCTCATGACTCACGCCGACTCGGACGTCCGGTATCGCGCCTTGCTCTCTGTACAACAGCTGGTCAGCCAGCCTTGGGTCACGGCGTAATCTCTCCCGCTCTCGGACAAGCTAAATAATAATTGGACACCATCCTCCATTGTACTCCACGCATATTAATCTATTAGACCAGAGCGAGATGTTGCGCCAATGTTGGGCTACGTAGAGACCCAGACCTCCGCGACGACATCCCACTCCTTCAGTATTTTCGCTTCGGGGCGAAAGAGTGGTCGACTGTCGGGAGAGTCGTCGAGATACTTGTCCTCTAGCAATATTACTCGCAGGCCGCCGACTGTGTTGAATCCTTTACTAATCGGCATGTAATGCAGCTCGAAATCTTGCACTTCTTGGTCCTTGTTGCTCTCCTCTTCGCCGTCCACCTGTTCCTCTGGTCGAAATAGCTCGATCGGTTGGAGGAATAGAGCGGAGGCTCCGGAGAAAACGACACCGGACTTGGCGGCTTTGAGTTCGTCTGCGCCCTCGAAAAACGGGGGGGGAAGTGCCCATCTGCCGTCATTGACACTTTCGTCCAAGGGCCGCGTGGAGGATACTCCGAGCAGCTTTTGGTGTGCTAGGGCGACGTTGAAGGTCGCGGACATCGGGGACGGGGTGGAGAAGCCTGGGGATGTGAACCGCGGGCTGTAAGGCTCTGGCGGGGGATTGGGCGGGAAGATGGTGGACAGGGTCGCGCGCGGGGGCTGCAGATGTTGTACCGCCAACGTCAGACTACGCCGTCTCCCCGGCGAGACATCCGCAGCCACGACGAGGGTGAAGGAGATTTTGAAAGGTGTTTCTAGTTTTATTGAACCCCGGGGGACGTCCCGCACCATCAGACTAACGTCGACGTCCGGCACGGAAAGGGGTAGAGGTTGCGGTGGGGGTGTTTGCGGGCGGCCGACGACGGTGGATGGGGGGCGGTTTCGGAAGGGCGAGCCTGGTCGCGGTGTCGGCGAACCCGGCCGCGATTGGGGGAGTTTGGGTGATCCTGGGCGTGCGGCGGGTCCCGCGCTGACGGTCGTGTTCCGTTTTAAATGCGGAGGCAGGGCAGAGACGGGCTGCTGTGCTATGAGGGGTATTCGACGGGAGAGCATGGATGTTAGCAGCCGCCCTGGTTCGCCGTAGGAGGACCGCCATGAGATGTCGAGGCGTCCGAGAGGAATGACGCTTCCGGGTGTAAGAACAATCGGCGCGAGCGTAGTGACTTTGCGGCTTAGGATGTAGATGTATTGCCGCATATCTTGCGGCTGCATCAATGCGGTTGAACCAGAAAATATACTCTCGGGCTCCTCCGCTTCGCGATCCACGTCGATGAGGTTCGCGTCTACGACGTCCCATTCATCGGCGGATTCGAAACGCATGCGCTCGAACCACATCGTTTCGGTCGTCAGATTCTGGATGTGAACCTCGAGGAACACCTTCTCTCGTTCTACATTTGACATTACGGCCGAGGGCGAGCGTGGAGCATGTACTTTGGTTTTCACGGACAGAGGATTGGTTACCTGGAAGACTGAATGAGCGCGACCGTTAAACCGAGAATAGAGCACGCACCGCAAACTTGTAGAATTTCCGAAACGTCTGCAATGCAGGATCATTCGCGTCCTCCGCTGGACCAGGCGCGCTCCGCGAACCAGGGGGCAATCGATAGGTTACGGTGCACGCCAACACATGCTGCCCCAGCTCCTTAATTTCGTGGTGTACGACGTTCTCCAGCGTGTCTCCGACCGCCAAGCGTGTGTCCGAACCACCGAATTCGACAAGCACGACCTTTGAGGTGACGGTTTGCATCTCGACCTTCATGGCGACAGCATCGACCTCCACTTGGGCTTCATTGTTGACGCAGAGGCAGCTCGAGAAGGTCTCGCCGAGCTGGATGGAGCCGAAGGACGAAGGGAGGGTGAGCAGCTCGGATGCATAGGTCAGGTCTCGCAGCGTCTTCGGATGTGTCGGTAACGGGGTTTTTCCCTGGAGCGAAAGGATGGACGCGGTGGAATGGGCCTAGGAGCGCGTCAAACTGTGTGTTTAGCCGTATAGCTCGGGCGACCCACGGAAAAGGAGGGTGAACTAGAATAGAACGGCTGCCATGCACTTGCGAGGGCGGGACGCTGAAGCCGAGTGAAAATGGCGCTAATATTCTAGCCATATAGTCCTACCGAGACGCGCATAACCTTGAGCGATAACAGGTGTCCCGACGGGCCATCTCGAACGGGTTCCGCCATCGAAGTCAAGACCAAAAGTGTTTATTGCTTCCGAGGGCTAATATGAATTCAACGTCTATCTCTCAATTATTGTCTCTAAAACTAGGTGGGGGTCCGTAAAAGTAAAATAAATACAACGCAAGGGCTGCTGGGACATTCAGCAAGACCAGGGCTAACAAGAAGGTCGTCACTTACTTTGGTATATATTCCGTCTAAATAATAATACTGTTCTCCCCATTCATAGCCAGATCTATCTCGGAGCCACGCTCCCGTCCAAAGGCTTCGTAGAGGTATATCACACCGAAAATGAGGAAGAGCATGGCACCACCAAGCGTCACTGAAAATCCATTCAGTGTGATATGAGAGTATAAATTTAGGACAGCGTACCGTGTTTTACGGAGATTTTTGTCGATATATAACGCCCGCCGATGACTGCGAGAGCGGTGCAGCAAGAGTGGCCGATGACTGTGCCTGCGGTGACCAGGTATACGTTCTGGGAGTCGTCAGGCCAAAAACGTTTCGAACGGAAAATATACAAACGTGCGCAGCGCCCAAAGCAATGGTGGCGATTTGGCTTCGGTCGCCCCACTCTCCCAGGAAGGTGAGGATGAAGGCTTGAACAAATACCGGGCCCAGAAAGAAGCTGCAGAAATTTCGTGCGCTCTCTGTGAGCGAGTGTGTCTTGTTCACGGGTACGGGACTTCTGTGTCCAGCCGTTCCGGCCTCCAAATCCTCCAGCGGAATCGAGTCCCCTCCTGTTCGGCCATTGCCTTCGTGCACTGCATCGTCGCCCTCAATCTCCTCTTCCGCCTCCTTCATTTCTTCCCGGATTTTGTCGTTACCCGCTTTCATTGCCCGTCCCTCCATCAACATTTTGACGCCAAACACGAGAAAGAGGCCCGCTGCGGCGACCTGCGTCCATTTTTTGGGTATAAGGGTTGGCAGAATGTGGCCCATTTCGGCGGAAAGCACAGACATGACCACCAGGGACCCGAACGCGCCACAGAATACAACGATGCGGGGGTGTCGCATGGCGAGAATGGCGGCGATGAGGAAGGTTTTGTCTCCGATTTCCGAGACAATGATCATGAAGAAGGAGTTCATGAGCGCCTGCAGCGAGCTCTCCTCCTGCACCTCATTGGAAGTCATCGCAGTTTGGGCGTGAAAGTGCCCGTGATGTGGCTGTGTGATGCACATCATTGCCATCACATCCCGAAAAGGAAGTTCAACCAACCTGCATCACGCTCACGTGCCCTCACCAAGCTCACTTCCTGCCGTCTCCCTCTCGCGTCTGCTTCACCCGAGACTGCTGCGGCTCAGTGTAAATTGTTCCACTCTACACCCTTCCAATGGACTCACCTTCCTAGTTGTCCAGGCGAAAGCGCACATCCGATCCGATGTGGACAAAACTCAGCTCTGCTTTGAAGTCGAAGCAGTCTCAGGAGGGCGATGTTTTGGAGCAACCAACAGAGGCACTGGCAGGTCCATCCGGCTCGCCTACCAAACGGAGGGTGTTCCACAGGGACGACGGGTCCTTGAGATTACACTCACCGCTCAAGCTGGCCAGCATCCCTAAAAAGGTCAAATCCACGTTCAATCTTCATGGAAATAGTGCGTTCTCTCAAGCACGGCCATTTTACTCGCACTAAAGTGATACGACTCCAGGTTCTCAACTCACGTTCACCACCACAGAACCGATACCCGAGTCGCCTCGCGACCTAGCTCGTCGATCCTCCCAAGATGTGCTGAGCACCTCTCGGCCCAAGGCTGCGCGGCGGTCATCTTTCAACATATTGACGCGTCGTCCGTCCCTTGATTTGCTCCGGTCTCCCCCCGAAACCCCTCGATCTGCGCGTCACGAGGAGCCTTCGTCTATTTCCTCGAATCATACGAGAAACCGCGCCGCTACCTTCGGTGGTGGTGATTCGGTCAGATCCATTCTCCGCGAGCCGAACACGCCTGGCCCGGGAAAAAGCGTGCGGTTTAATGGCGAAGTGGACGATGCGGGCACTCTGGAGCGATCCTCCGAAAAGCCTCTTATAAGTCGATCTACGCCGCCTGAAGACACGTTCCTCGACCGCCTCCAGCGATCAGGGTCTACCAGCGCTTTGAGCGGGATGCTCCGCCCTTCAAGATCCAGCCGACCGACCGTCGCAGAGATTTTCTCACCCTTCAACTCCCTCACCGACCCTCCAACGCAAGAGGCCCATCGCACAAACTTTTTCGGAAAGCTCGACGTTGCGCCGATATCACCCCTGAACAGCGCCGTCTCCAATAACGACCTTCCCGAGGCCCTTTCCTCCACCCCGTACAAAGACGACGGAGGCAAGGGAAGCAACGGCCTTCCGAGAGAAAACCTAGCCCGTAACAGCCGCCCTCCGCAACTTCCCGCCATCTCGCATGATCGTAGCGCCTCCTTCAGCTTTGGACAAACCGTGTTTTATCCCGCCGAGGATGCCGCATCCCACCGGTCCTCCAGTGGAGACTCGTCGATGACCTCAGGAGTCGATTCAGACATCACATCTGCCTCTTCGTCGCCCAGCGTTGGCCGGAGTCGTTCCATCAGCGATTCGGCGTTCATGTCCATGTTGCGCGGTTCAACGCCCAAGAATTCCGAGGCCAAAGACGACTCGTCGTCCTCGTCTAGCGTTAAGGATGAGTCCGGCACTCCGGAACCCGATCCCTTCAGTGTGAATGCGAGGACGTACTACACGCCGCAGACGATGATCCCCACCACCCCACCTGAAACGCTCTCGCGTCATTCGCGCAGACCGTCCAAAGAAGAGAGCGTCATATTCACCCTACAGACGCAACTGGATCTGCAGACCGAGCTCTGCGGACAGTTTGAAAACGACCTGCGCGCCCGGGATGCCCTCGTCGAGATGCTAGGGAAGAAACTTGCGGAGGCGGAGGAGGAGGATGCGAAGAAGCGCAAGTTCCTGCGGGCCTGGAAGAAGAAGGTCGGCGAACTTGAGCGGACATGTCGGTTCCTCGAGGAAGAAGTGGAGGGTTCAAGGCAGGAGAACATGGATCGAAGCGTTATGGATGAGGCCAGCGGCGAGGCACTGCGAATGCTTCATCGCCAGATCGCTGGTCTCGAGCGAGAGAGGGAAGGATTTAAGCGGACGGAGATCGTGCTGCGGGAGGAGCTGAGAAGGCTGGAGATGCTGGCGGGGGAGAAGGCGGCGAAGCTTAGAGAGTCGTTGGGGAGTCAAACTGAGCGGGAGTGGAAGCAAAAGGAGCAGGAACAGATGCTCGACGAGCTGAAAGGCGCAGTTGCCGCCCTGGAGAAGAGCCGGGGCGAGGAGAAGCAGGGACACGAGGCCGCCGAATTGGCCTGGCAAGCCGAAAGGGACGCTCTGCGCCGTCGTGCCGTCGACGCGCAGGATGGCTTCAACCAGCAACTGACGGCTCGGGACGACGAAATCGCTACCCTGAAGGCACAACTGGCTGCGACCGCGGATCGTGCGGACAATGCGACCAAGTTCTCCGAAGCTGCGGAGGCGGGCAAGTGCGCTCTGGCGATGGAGCGCGACTCTTTGAAGCTTCAAGTCGTCAACCTTCAGACCAAGAATGCCGCGGCGCAAGTTGCGTGCAGCGATGCAGAACGCAAAGCCTTTGAACTCGAGGACGACTTGCAAGGGCTCTGGGAGACTAAAAACTCGCTGGAACAAGAGCGAGACCAGGTATGTCGTTTCCGTTGGCGCGATTATTCAAAAATGCTTATCCGCTTTGTAGCTCAAGGAGCGAATTCGGGAAGAGGAAGGTCGTCTCGAGGTCGCGAACTATAAACTCAAAACGAGCGAGAACATTTTGGCGGACCTCGATAAGCTTCGGAGGGAGATGAGCCGGATGAGCGGAGAGCATTCAGCGGCACTCGAAACTGCGCTTCAGGATGGAGCGAAGAAGCAGCTCGAGATCGACGCCCAAGCAACGTCGTTGTTCGAGCTCAAGGTCGAGATCGAGCGACTGACGAACCAGACGTGGGAATTACAACAGGAGAGCGCAGACAAGGAGGTCCTCGTTGCTCAAATAACGAAGCAGCGCGCGCAAGACAAGCAGGACCTTGAAGGGTTGAACATTGCGCTGGATTCAAAGCAGCAGGAGCTCGAGCTGGTCAGCTTTTTTCTTTTCAACAACTTGTCTGTCAGAACTTATCTCATCGTGTTAGCTCAAGCGACGTCTGGGAGTGCGCGGTACTGCAGGGAATACCCCACCCCAGAGCAGCAAACCCACCCAACAACGACGCGAATCTGTCTCGTCGATTGCTCCCCGAATGTCGAGGCCGTCCTCGTTCACCTCCGAGTTCGGCGTTGATCTCGGCCGGGAACGCAAAGCTTCTGCGGAAAGCGTCAGCAAAATACCCGCTCTGAACAAGAGCACGCGCCTCAGCAGCTCCACGTCCATCGCCCCGACCCCGTCAAAGTCGGTTCGTGGATCCATGGGACCGCCGCCGCTCAGGACGCGGTCATCCATCGTGGGCACGCCCACCACAGTCACGTCAAGGACGCTTACACGATCTTCCTCGGCGACGGTGATTCCTCCCGGAAAGACCAAAGCTGTAAAATCCCCGACGAAGACAAACGCGAATCCGACCTCCCCTAAGGCTGCGGCCACGCAGGGCGAGAAGGAAAACGCGAATGCGAATGTAACACCTGCCTCGAGAAGGCTTTCTCGGATCCCGACACTCGCTCAGTAATATTTAAATATCTGTATATCTGTACTATATTATTTAACACACTCCTTACATATGATGATAATGACATGCGATGAAACCTATGGCCAGACCTGTCGAAAGCCTTTGGATAGCCTCTCTCTTATCTCTCCAAGATACGTCATGGGGTTTTCTTCTATAGACGAAGTGGGCGGCAAGCAATCCAGAACGCGATCGATTTCGAGGAACGGGCTAGGCCGGTAAGCAAGCAAAATCTAATGTTTGCCGCGTTCGTTCCGGGAAGATGAAGGGAGTAGAACTCGGTCAAAGATGACTCGAGGGGTGATGGAGCGCCGCGCTTCGGCAGGGATTTCTTTGAGGCCCTGTGCTGTAGGCAATCTTTGAGCAAACCAGCGACTCAAAGTCCGTTCTCGATCAGCGCTCAGCGCGTAGCATTGCCGAGACATACAGTGTGCCTCCTTGCGTATCAAAAGAACCGAAAATTGTAAACGTATCTACCTTGAATTGCAACAGCACCTGAAGAATTTCGTGACAATGCACTCGCTAACTTGATGCGAGCGGCGGCTGCATTTTGAACTTCAGTTTGGGGAGGAGGTTTTTTTGCCTTGACGGCAACGGACATTTAGGTCCTAGACAAGTGTTTACGGCCATCTCCCAATTTAAAGGCGTAATCGTGGTGCTGTTTGAAACTGTTATTTCAAATACGTGGGTTGGCGAAAAAGGACCCCTTCAATTCTATCGCAGCTTTGGAATCGAATCAACAACTAACATCAGGAAAACACGAAAATCGAGGTAGCTACGAGCCCGCTATGGAGCACTATATAGTGCTTTCCAGTGCTGCATAGTAGCCCATAGCTACATAGATTCCACAAACTGCTTGCTATTGCTGCACAGTGCCCATAGCCTCACCTCGGTTTCCTGATGAAGGCTTGAGTGTTAATCTCTAGGCTATTGACTCAACTGGGGATTTCGTCGTAGTCTTGTCAACGACTTTCTATACGTTTTAGGAAAATAGTCGTTCCTACCTGTAGTAATTTCATCGCATGTAATACAGCTAGGGCCTCTGACGAGCTTTCCAGGACTCGCGGACTCGATTGCAAGTGCCAGAATGGGCGCGTGCGTTGGGGAGGAGTTAAAGATGGCGGACTCCGGATCCCGAAGAATAGGGAACCAGCCGATGGAGTGAAAACTGACGAAGACTCCGAAAGAGTAATTCTTATACAGGGTTGTAAAGCATTCGCAACCTTCCGGCGCCCATCACGATTTGATAGACGCGCGTCGGGCCCCGTTATTTTGTTACCCGAAATAAGCGGAATTTTTCGCCCAATTTCGTCGTCAACCTCTAGCCCCCGTTTCAAGGGTGCGATAATGGATCTTTAATTACTCATTGTGAGGGACGTTTTCAGGTACAGATTCGGAGGCTGTTCATGATTGAGGGTGTACTCGAGCCCTTTTATTTTGTTTGCATATAAGTCTGTAGAGGTCGAAATTATTTCATCTGTCATGAGCCTATCTGCCTGTTCCGGTCCCTGTTGCGGACTTTTTATCGAATGGAAGGGAAAAACCACGGGCCCTAGAAAATCGCAGTTTCTACAGTCCTCATTCAAAATAAACAGACCGTCAATAAATGTAAGCAAGTTGATACAGTGAGCAAGCAAGATGCAAAAAAGGAAAGCGGCAAAGAAAAAGGCTACACTATGATTCAACCGGAATGCTGAAGGGCAGCTGCAGCGGCTGAGAAAACATCTCGAGCCAGCCAGTCCAATTTTTCTCCTTGTGGCGACGCCGCGCAACCTCATTAAGCTGCGACCGGGTAGGATAGTGGGCACAGAGGAGAAGCCAATACTGGGACATGTCGCGAGTCTGCGTGATGCAGAAGTTGTTCTTGCCCAATACGAGGAAGGGAGACATATCGAGCAGTCCATTCGGTGACAGCTGTCGACCCGTGAGTACTTGGATGCCAAATGAAATATTGCAACGCACAGCAAAAGGGGGAGACATGGGAAAGGTTTGGCGCTGGTCGTCGAATAAAGCGTCCAAGGTCAAACCACCTTAGGAGGGTAAATAAAGCGGTTACACTATGGAGAGATTGTGATGTACCACTCTTGGGCCACGAGCATTCCAGGTCGGGAAGAAGGGTACTGAGGTCTCTATTTTGCTGTTCTGACGACTCCAGACGAGCAGCTATATCGGCTTCCGTAAAGCACAGGAGAGTTATACATAAACTTGCTTCCAGATTGCTCGATAATCTATGTCAGTACTTTGGGCGGCAGGATCATAAACGAGGACAACATACTCGGAGTGTTTTAAACGATCTTTCCACTTTGTTATCGAGTCCAATTGGTCTCGGTTGATAACAAAGTCAATCGAGACTGTGCCGCTTGTTAACCCACGCTGACAAGCTATGACCGTCCCTCCCTTTATACCAGTTTCTGGACGATGCCCAGTGAGAAATCGGCGATTATAATAAGTCTCTACTGCGTACTGTTGGATGGGGTTGAAGCCTCTAGATAATCGGATAATCGGAGGTGCGGAGGTGTCGAGTCCATAGACCACTTTCCGGCTTCATGCTCCAACCCAATCTCACTAGTTGTCGGAGGAGTGGGCAGCATTTTCATAGCTGGTGCTGTGGTATCCTAGAAATTCTGTTAGCACACAAGGACACGAGACCGAAGATAAGCTGACAGAGATACGCTTGTTTATATCTTTGACCATGCCCCGGATGAAATCCTGGAGAGCCGCCGCCGATGGTGGTTCGGGCTCTCCTTGTTCGGCTTGGGTTACGTCCGGACTCCCTTCTGGCGTGTCCACGTTCATATCTACAACACCATCCGTGGAATTGCTCGAATTAGCAGGGTCTGGCGGCCGCGAAGGACTTCTCTGCGCCGCAGGAACAGAAAGACGTTGAAGGTTGTCGATTGGGAGCATTGCCTCGTCAGCGTTCCCAACCGCGGCGCGATTCACGGTGCCGGCGTCTGGTAATTTCGGGTCTGCACTCGGAACTGGTGCGATCACTTCTTCGACCAAAGACGCCGGGACTGTTAATGTACGCAAAACACGGTTAACTTCATCATCCATCACAGAGGACAGCGGAGCCTGGAATAGATCTTCACTCTGAATAAAAATACTTATAAAAATGTTTAGCTGGTACATACAGGAGTCGAGGTCAAAGATGGAGAGAGAGCGCTTGACTACCAAAAAAAAAGAGGTAAGGAAACCGGAAACGAGTCAGAGGTCGCCTACCTGTGCATGCGAATCAGTCATTTCCACCTCTTTGGAGTTGTTGTCTGGCATTGGCTTGTATTTAACGGCCGGAGGAGGTGGAGGTGGGTACGAGAGGCCATCTTTGGGTCCCACGGATATCGGGACGACGACTGGTTCAGTCGTAGCTTGAGTGATCTCCACTTTCTTCGAAGAGATCGCAGTCTTCACGACAGGTGAGGTCTGTGAGGAAGCCGGAATCACAGATGCAGAAAGACCGGGGAGTTTCTGGGCATCCTCCGCCGATTTCTGAGCCGGTCCCCGCTGACGCTGACTGAGGTCGGCCTGGATGATAGATAAATCGACTTTCCTTTTCTTGCGTTTAGGCTTAACGGCCGCCGGTAACGGGGCAGGACCAGAGCCAGCATTAACGGACGGGGCCACATTCCCGGTCTCAAGGAGCGTTCTCTTGGTAGTCTCCGGAATCACGGCCGCATTCGCTGTTCCTGGAGCGGCTGTCGCTTCAATAGTGACTGGGGCTGCTTCGATGACTGGAGCCTGAGAGGATCCGTGAGACAGTATGCTTGAGTCAAATACCGGGTTGGGTGTGCTAGAACTCTTTTTCGTCGATGGTGGGGGAGGAATCACCGGAGCAGGTATATGAGAAGTACTGGCAACCGGGCTAGTAGGTGTTAATGCGGAGGCCAGGGACGATGAGCTTGGGCGCATCTGCTGCGCCGGCTGGATAGCAGTGGATGATGCATGAGGCGTTAACCTGGAATCCATTAATTTTTGAACAACAAGTTGGGTCAATGAGTTACGGCGGGGGTGGAGATGCCTGAAGCGGCGCGGCTTGTGGAAGTACAGAGTATGGGGGAGGTGCGGGAACTTGGGGAGGGTCCAAACGATCGGCGACTTGAATGAGTCGTCGAACGGAGGCTAATGGTCCGAGTTAATTTGACGCGTCCCGATTTGGGGGAGTTATTTACTGACCTTGGAGGTCGGGCTCAACAAAGCGAGCTTGCCAACGCGCTAAAACACGGATGACTGCGACAAAGTGCTCAGACAAGGTTTGATACTGCGGGTTTGTGGCGTTTTTCTGCAGCGTTTCCTCTGCGATCTGTGATAGCGGTATTCTTTAATAGAGCTCGGTCGTGTGTTTGGTCGGCGAAAAGAGTACCAGTAGAATTTTCACTATCTGGATTCGGGTCAGGGAAGCGGGGAAAGCGGCGGCATATGATATCCACCTCGGGCCGCGCTTCGTTATAGTAAGCTTTGTCGTTGTCCAGCCATGGACGGAGTTTTTGCGCTGCGTTGAGAAAGTACTTTTGCGTATCGCTCGCGGAGAACGAACGCTTGAAGGCATCGAATGTCCTTGCCATTCGGGAATCAGTTTTTGGTCAAGTGGATGAGGCTCGGGGCTCACCTCTGATTTTTTGCGAGAACATCCTCGCTCGACATTATTGATGTCTTCCTTGCGGAGGAATGCTACATAGATTACCAGTGGTTGAGAATCGAGGATAGAGTCTTGGAGAAAACAGAATTTGGAATTGGACTCCGGACCGCCGACGGATCACAGATCACATCATAACCATGCTAACCTGCGGTTGAGACCCTTCTTCCTCCATATAAAATCCTATCGACTGCTCGTTTTCTTGCGGGAGACTACCTTCTTCGCCACATTCGAGAAAGCAGTTATATAACCCACCCTCATCGAACGTTACGCAAAAACGCAAAAAGAGACACTACCGTGGTTCGAACACGGGACCTCACGATAAACTAGACTGTTGCAATCGTATGCTCTAAGCCACTGAGCTATAGTGTCCGTACTAATTCTCTCTAACACAAGAGTATTCCGGCAATCTGTGGCACATGGTTAGCTTGGTTGTACCAAGTTCAATTTCATCGCGGATTGCCTTGGTTGTTGTATTTTTTCCCCCCATTTTACACCCAAATTATCCCGCCTGCGCACTGATGCCACCATACTGATACCCTCTTTCCGAGGCCAGCCGAATAGGTCGCGTTTTCGGAACTAGGACGTAACAACGTCTTTGCATTAACCCAGTCGCATCTTATTAATTATGCGCTAGGGCTAAAGGACAATGAGTTGACACGGTGCATGAGTCTTTGTATTTTTGGGCGGTAGTTTTGCGATGAATCAAAGCCGCGTTCGGCGCTTGTTCGCGCGCGACCAGTCAATCACGAACGTCCAATCTTTCTGCCGTTTCAGAGTCTTACAGCCAGCTGATAAAGGGCCGGACACTGCCCCAGACTTGGACCGACATTGGGTCGAGTGGGGCTTATAACCACCAGTGCAGCCAAACCAGTCCCAGTTTCCGCCAACACGCTTCGCAAATTGAAACACGCGCAATATTTATCCGAGATCTTCCACCACTCGTCCACTCCCTACGATCGGCAAACGCGGTCCCTGTCCCTCTGCTCGGTCGCGGTTAAATAATGTTCGACCTGGTCGTGGTTGGAGAGGGCGGTGGTCCCGACGAGACGAATCTCAGCGCGTGCGTAGTACTTTCGCGTCGTACGCGTCTCCAATCGCGCCACGTGTCAAGGCTCACCAGTTTATTTTGGAGACAGCTATCTGTTCAAACCATCCGATGCTAGCTGGGACGATGGTATCATTGCGTTGGAGGCAGGTTCGTTTCCAGTATCGGCTATTTCAAGAACTAGGTTCAACATCTGTAACCAGGGTCAGGTCAAGGAACCTTGCAAAAACTCCTTCAACGCGACCCCCATCTGTTTAACACGCCAGACCAGTCGTTGACGCGGGCAAAGCCGTACACGGCCGCAGAAGTCTACTCGCTCGTGCGGTTCGTCGGGCCGTTATTTATTGACGAAAATAATGCTAAAATTATATGGCGGCAGCTGTTTCCTCATCTCGCACGCGCACTTGGACCACGTAAACAGCCTGGTTTTATCGGCTGGCTCACTGCGCGGTCCGCGAAAGCGGCTCTGCGCCGCGAAGCAAACGCTCGCAGACCTAGAGAGCGTGTTTGCTGACCGAATATGGCCCAACTTGGCGTCTTGGAACGAGGACGACGACGACCACAAGCTGTTGTACACTATGTAAGCCGCCGCGCTCTCTGAATTTCTCTGCTTATTTTTTTGCAAGGCTTGGCATGAACGACACGTACGATCCCCTAATTCCTAACGTCTCCGTCTGCAGTTTCCCCGTCAGCCACGGGCACAATGAAGGCGGCAATTACGACTCTACGGCATTTTTCATTCGCTACGATCCCACTGGCCACGAATTCCTGTTCTTTGGGGACCTCGAGCCAGACACGCTTTCCCTCTCCCCGCAAACGATCAATGTATGGCGCGCCGCCGCCCCCAAAATTCCCGCATCCCTTTGTACTATATTTATCGAATGCTCGTGGCCGTCCTCTAGAAGCGACGACACACTATACGGCCACCTGAAGCCCGAGCATCTAGTCGCCGAGCTGGAGGCGCTTGCCAGCGAGGTCGTGAAGGTCCGCAATGCCCTGCAGTCCGGCGCGTCTGCCCGCCCAATGCGGAAAAAGCAGCGAATGAACCCCATCACTGCGCCTCCCAGCGATCTGCGGGGCGCCCTGGACGGCGTGCAGGTGTTCGTCATGCATTGTAAAGACACGCTCGATGGCGCCGAAGACCGACCCAACCAAACGCTCATCATCGAGCAGATTAAAGCCTTGCTGGAAGTAAAAGAACTCGGCGTAGAAATTTCACCAGTACGCCAAGGCGCACGTATTCGTGAGTCCGTCTTTTTTTCCCGCGGACTTGCAACTTATCGCAGCGCTAGGCATATAATCTCTCTGGACACCTTATTTATTTCTTCTTGCGACAACTACCCACCCCGCTGTATAACTAGTCCTCCTGTAGCCGTAGCGCTTCCCGCTCATCCACGTTAACCTTTTTTTGGTTTGCCTATGTACGTCCGTACGTTCGCACAAGTTGCGGATGCGATTATTCATAAGTAATATGCGTTCATGACAGTCGTTAAAAAAACATATGTATGTACAAGAAGCGGAACGAAAAAAGAAAAATCCCCGTATGAACATTCTAATTAAGTAAAGCTATGGTGCAAAATAATCCACCGCTAACAGCGAAGAACGGACAACTCAACAAACAAACAAGCGGGGCTGGCTACGACGATGCGTAGAGCTTTACAACACCGTCGGCCCCCGCACTGGCCATAAAGGGCAGTGACGGATGGAACTCGACATCCAGCACGCCCTCGCGCGCCTTTTCTCGGTGGGTCGTGATCTCCTGCACGCATGCGCGCGAGCCGAGGAGGTCCCAGAACCGCACGGAGCAGTCGTGACTGCCGGAGACGAGCGAGAAGCCGGCGGGGTCGATGGACAGGGACGTGACGCCGTCGAGGTGAGCCAGCATCGAATGCGTGCATTGCCCTTGCACAGATTTAAGTCGATTGCATTTATAGGCACGAGAAAAACGAACCTGTCACAATGTCGAATATCCGAATGTACTTGTCCTCGTGGGCAGTGACGAGGAGCGACATGGTGGGATGCGAAACTATCCGGTTTATCTGGGTCGCTGGCGTACCATCTGTAGTTGGGTCCTCAGTCTCTTTCGCTCAACTTTGGTGATGGAGAGATGATCAACGAACCATAGCTGATATCAGTAGGCAACCTCGTAAGCTCCTTCCCATTCTCGATATCGAATATTTTCACCACCGCATTCTGGTACGCGACCGCCACCTTTTTGAGGTCGACCTTGAGCGCTTCGACCGCCGTCGCGCCAGGCGCGTCCATGTCCTCCTGCAGCTCGTCCGCGTGCTCCAACCCCGCCCATGCCCATGTGAGCTTGAGCGACCCGCCGCCCGACGGCCCGCTGACGTCCCATACCTTCACCGTGCCCTCCGCGCCGCAGCTGATCAGCGTACTCTCGTCCCGCACGAGCGCGAGGTCCCATACCGCGTCGGTGTGCCCGATCAGCTCGCCGCGCGCGCGCGTCTCGTCATACGGTGCATACGTCGTATGGGATGGCGAGGGGAGTGCCCAGACTCGGATTGAAGAGTCGAGGGAGGCTGAGTACAGGAGCTGCTTGGATGGCGCGTGTATCAGCCGCGTGATGGCTGCTGAATGGCCTCGGAGAGTCAGTTGGGGTTCAATTTCAGTAGTCGGTCGCGAACTATTGTTCAAGACGAATCAGCAGAGTCTCGAGGAAATAGCTGGGGCACGTACGCAGAAGAGGCGAGGCCGGCAACGTCCATCCGCCATATTTTCACGGTGCAATCGTCTCCGCCTGTCGCGAGTGACAGTTCGTGTGGGTGGAAGGCAAGTGCGCGAACGGCATCCAAGTGACTGCCCGTCGGGTAAATAAGCCGTCAACAAAAAAAGAAAAAAGGGTACCGACTTTCGCAGTGTCCGTTTTGGCCGCCAAACCTTGTTGCCCTCGCCGTCGCTGACCACGGACGACTCGTCATCGTCCACCTCACCATCCTCGTCCTTCCCTTCGTCCTCATCAGACCTTCGGTCCCACCCGAGCTGGTTTTCTCGTGCGAGACGAGCCTGTTCAGCCTCATGTGACTGTCGTAGCTTCTCCTTCCATTCACCCGCGTCATCAGGTCGGAAAATCGCGGTCAGTTGGCGGGGCTCAGAGTCGCCGTCTCGCTCTCCTCCAGCGTCAGACGATGAAGATGACGCCGCCGACGAAGACTGCGACGGGACCACATTTTGCTGCATTATGATCGGGTTTGGGGAGGATTGTTGTTGTTGTTGCTGCGCCATGTGCTGAAGTTGCAGCATGCCCGAGCCGAGGGGATTGCGAGGTTCGAGGTTATTAGGAACCTGCGAGCCGGTGGCGGCGGCGGGAGCCGACGACGGGCCCGACATGAGGTTGTTGATGTTACCATTCAGCATGGGAAAGTCCTTGCCTGACTCTGGCAGCAGTTTCCGCGGTCTTCCATTAAACGCCATCTGCTCAAACGGCGGCGCGTTTGGAAGGGTGAGCGGTATGTTACCGTTGTTGAGTAAAGGTCGGTTCGGCAAAGGGTTCATCGCCTGCGGCGACGTGAGATAGGCAATTTCCTGGAGGCATCTTGCAGAAAAAGATTTTTTGTGAGCTTGGCTGCGTTGGACACGTGCAGACCGGGATGCGTACTGTTTGAGGTAGTCGCGACTCCGCGCTCTGCTCTTTGGGTCCCGACCCGGCGGAGGTTTGCCCAAGCCTGCGACGGTCCCGGTGGCCGGGCCGTTGGTCCAGTTCGAGCCACCCCACGAATTTGGTCTTCCTGACGGACCGACGGATGCTACGCCATTGACGCGGCCGTCGGGCAGCGGAGAATCTGAGAGAGTGGCTGAATGAGAGAGCGGACGATGACAGCGAAGGGACGCATGTACCCTCGCTCCGGGGCGAGCTGCCGCTGCTTTCTTCCTTGTGGCTTCCGGCGTCGTCTTTTTGGGACGTGGAGGATGTAAGACCTTGAATCGCGGCTAGTTTTGCGGGAGGGACCGACTGGGAGGCCACGGGTGGTTGTGTGAGTTGTTTTGAGCTGGCGCGCGGACACGTCAAGAAATAAATTTCGCGGCTAAGTGCACGGAGCGCGCAAGGACGCACCGCTCCATGCGCAGGGCATATTCCAGCATTTTTATGCGGCGCATGAGGTCGAGCTTTACATTCTCGAAAGACCGGCGCTCTCCCTCGAGCAGGGCAATGCGAGCCTAGACAAAGTTTGACTGAGCTGTTTAACGCGACACAAGGGAGGCAGTGGACGGACCCGCATTTCCGCGCGCTCGATTTCCCACTCATTCCTGTCGCGTTCGTATTTGCGCCATTCTGTCTGGAGGTAGTGGAGAACGCTGGAGAGGCTCCAGTCCTGGCCGCTTTGGAAGGGCGGCGGGGGAATTTGGTTTTGCTGAGGCTGCTGGTTCTGGTTGTTCTGCTGCAGACCCTGCGGATTCTGGTTCAGACCCTGGAGCATCGAGGTGGGGGGAAGACTTGGAATTTCGCGATCAATTATGCTGACAGCCAAACAACACCACAGTATATACATTTCAACCGCTCTGCCCACACAAATCCATTCTACCACCGTGAATGTGTACTTATCACCACTAGTTCAACGTCTACCACCACCTAGTTGCCATTTACTTCTTGCCGGATCTGAAGGCGCATCACCGTAAGCAAATCAGCCCGCAGACGACCATGTCAGAGCACCTACTTCTTGATTCCTCCGCCGGGTGCACCACCTGAATCCACATGTTAGTTCATCACAAGTCGCTTGGCATCGTCTTACCCTTGAGTGCTGGGGAATTTGGTTGGTTGAGTCAAGGATTGCCGAGACAGCGAGACATCAGCCCACCTTTCTCCCGCGCGGCCTTGAGAGCGTCGGCTTCGGCCTTCTGCTTCTGCTTGAGCGCAGCATCGTCCTCATCCACCTCCTTCTTCTCCTTCTTGGCCGCCTGCGTCGAGTCAGAACAGATTCTAAGCTGCAAATAGCCAGTCCACCTTCAATGGCTTGAGTTTCCCTCCTTGTCTGCCAGACATGATGCAACAAGTACGAGTACAATCGACGAGAAAAGGGAGAACGAGGCACGGCAGTACTAGTCGAGAAAGCGAAGGAGAGTGTTATAAGGTCCGCTAAGTTTCGATGCAAATCTAGACAGAAAGGCGTGGGAATTAATTAACTTATTAAGCGTTATATCGCTTTGGCCGTTGCCTTCAAAGTTCAATGAGAGTCGGCACCGGAGTTCGAACGACTCACCGGCACTTTGGTGGCCAAAACGTGTATAGGGTAGCATATCTCTACCGGCTTTCGGTCTTGCTATTGCTTTCGCTCTTGACCGGATCCACTTCGGCGATGCAAGCTCCTCTATCTCATTCCACTGCCCGGAGCTGGAGAGCAGAATTAACGCAATCCTGGGATGTGAGAAATCCCGCACCCAGGAAAAACCTCGCTCAGCGGCCTCCAGGTCCTTGGTCCGTTCCCCATCCACGCCCGGGAGCAGCACTTCCTCTCTCCCTCCTTCCCAATCAACGTCGCGGAGCCTATTAATTTTACCAGCACTTGGCCCTCTGCCTACGCCGATAACGGTCGTGTCGGATGGACAAAGACTCAGGCTTCCCCCCAAGGCGACTTGAGCATCTCATTTCGGAACATAAGGTCTCACTCTCCGACATTCTCGCGACGTAGTTTATCTCAATCATGATGAGGTTAGGTGGACCGATCTGCGTGCAACAGAGGGCTGGGCGGCTCTCCAGCACCATGCTGTTCTGCATACTAACCTCACTATCTATCCTCCCCCCGGAGCCAATGGCGCGTCTCCTGCGCCGCGTCTTCTCGTGCAATTGATCCAAGGCTCGTATATCACTATTGTCCCTGCTTCGGTGGGTTCCGTGTCGTCGTCGCCGCCAGAATGGCATGCTGGCAATATATACGAGATGGAGCGCACTTTACCGCGCGCCATCGAACTACCAACCCCACCCTCTAGCACCGGGCCCACAACCTACCATGTTTTCGTGAGCGGCGATTATGAGGCACGCGCCCCTCCTATCCAATCTTCCCGCAAAAAGTCTGATAGTATACCTTACCTTAGATCAGGCTTTTTGGCGATCCGAAGAGAAATGCACCCACCCAGAGCATCAAGCTCACGATAGACGTCGAAGAGCCGAGCGATTCCGCCGTCCTCGAGCCGACACAAGATGTCCTGTGTGATTTCCTCGATGGCTTCGCGTTCGGCGACGCGCTTGGCTTGGGCGTGCGCAGTCGGGGCGGCTGGTGGACTGTCTCCGACGCCGTCCTTGCCTCCAAATCCGACGGTTTCGATGTAGAGTTGTTGCGCAATACCACGATAGCGCCGTCTCAAACGCGCATCGTCCCCCTCCACATCGTACAGACGGCGCCGTTTAGAAAGTCGACGCTCACCATCAAGCTTACCCTGAGTTCGGAGACACAGACGAAACCACTGACGCTCTCCGCATCGCTCCCCGTCAAGCACCTTCCCGCATGGTCCACGAACAACCTCTCCGCCATCATGGGCTCCTATTTCTATGCGCAAGAAATGCCGACCCTCTTTGTTGCCTTCCCTCCTCTGCTCGACAACATCAAGAATCAGAATTCGCAGCCGCCGATTCTGTGTCTGCGTACGTTCTGTATCTTTCTCCCGGTCAAGGTAATGCTTAAATATAAATATTTGTAGACGGCGCCGGCGTCGACATCGTCTCTTCATCTATGATGATCGACTCGCTTGCGCCGCAGCAACACAGCTGGCTCGTCACCCCCTCTGGGCGCACACCATGGGTTCGTAACGCTGCTCCCCATGTCGCCCGTAACTGACGAATGAATGAATGAACCAGGGCCTCGACTGGCACGGTCCCAGCGCAAAGGAAGCATGGAACTCTGTCGACGCCCTCGTCACTATCGTCGCCGCCAACCCCGCCTGGCACGCTCGCCAGCTTACTGCGGGGACCCCGGTGGTGTTGATGGGGCACTCGAACGGCGGGCAGGGCGCGTGGTACCTCGCGTCGCGCTTTCCTGATCGTGTGCGGGGAGGTGCGCCGCGCCTTTGCCCCTCGATGCATTTTATGGTTGCTAATACTTTACGTTGAAGTCATTCCGGCCGCTGCGTATGTCAAGTCCCAGGCGTATGTTTCGCTATCCATGTCGAGGTATGTATGCTTATCCTCCCTAATTTGCCCCGTTTGATTCAATGCCACAAAACAGATCAGGCCACTTCATCGACCCAGCCGCGCGTGCGATCCTCGAGTCTTCGCTAACCCCAGACGACAACGATTTGTTCCTATCCAACCTCGTCGACACGCCTGTACTTGCTATACATGGGTGCGTTCAAGCGAGCTCTGACGCTGTTCCCCCTCATTTAATTTTCTCTTCTCTCAGAGGGAACGACGACAATGTCCCGGTCTGGCATTCCCGGGAGTACCTGAGCGTCCTGCAGACTTGGAATCCTGATGCCAACGTAACGTGAGCGTCTTCCCCTGCAAATCACCCTTCCATCATCTGAGTATATTGTCGGCAGCTTCCGCGAAGATGCACGACAACCGCATTGGTATCCCTCCGTCTTGAAGGTACGATTTACATCTTAAAAATGTGACTTGATATTTCACTGGCGTCATCAGAATGCCCAAGTGCAAGCAGTCTTGGATAATATCCTCCAAGCCTCAACCCAACGCCACCCGCGTTCCAAGATCTTCACGCTCACAGTCGCTGTCCCCTCCGAAAGCGGCTCGCTGCATGGGTGGAAAATCGAGCGCCTCAGCGTTCCGGGCCGGTCAGTGCATTTCTTGACATTTTGGACCACACTACTTATGCGTAAGAAATTAGGTTAGGCCGCCTCACAGTGCACACCCTCGCGGACAACCAGCTTCGGATCGTCACCTCGAACGTCGACCGATTTTCCGTGCTCGGGGACGCGTGGGAGGGGTTTGCTTCGCTGCAGGTTGATAACTCTGCGCTGGAAATTTCGCCCGAGCTGCTCAATTCTGATGTGGTTACCTTTGAGAGCGATGGACGCAGAGCTTGGAAGGTGTGTGCTCGTTTTTATTTGTTCTATTTGCTGGCTTACCTAATACACATATTTCAGATCAGCGCCCAAAATCTCAAAGCTCCGTCCCAGGTCTCGGCACGCATCCAGTCATTCCTCTCGACCACCGCGCCCTTCCGGCTCATTGTCCTGGACAACACAAGCTCTCGCGACACCTCTCTGGCCCTCAGAATCGCGCACGATTTGAATGTATATCACAGATTAGACGCTGAAATAATTCTGGGTTACGAGGCCTTCCAAGACCAGCTCGCGAGCGGTATTACAGGGAATATTCTGATTATCGGCGACGCTGCGTCTCCGGCTCTCGCCAAATTGCTGGAGAACCCACAAACTTCCTTCCGAGCAGAAAATAACCGACTTGCGATTCGGGACGCGACTTTCGACGAGGCGGGACTGGGTAGGGGCCCATGTTCCTCTTCACAGACACCATTTGAACGCTCTGCAATCTAGGCATATTATTCCTCCACCCGCACCCTCAAAACGCGGACGCTCAAATGCTCTTTCTCCTGTCAACCGACGCGTCGGGCCTCGAGCGAGCCGGGCGACTGTTTCCTATCCGGACAGGCGTAACGGTGCCTGACTGGGTGATTACTAGCAGCCGTGCTGATCAAGTAGGCGCTGCAGGTGTGGTCGGTGCTGGGTGCGTTCACCGTAAATTCTGTCGCTAATTTAACCAATTAATTTTTATCAGTGTATGGGGCACGGGCTGGGGCTGGAACGAGGCCATGTCGTGGTTGTATTAAAGAAAAGTGTACGAGTGCGAAAAATATTTCACGTCATCACATCGGCTTGACCGCGGCGATATGCAGAAAAAGTCTATACTTATGCTTACGGCACGTTCAACGTTTGTGCTTCAAATCATTGCTTCAGAACGAGAGACGCTCTCTGAATTTCCTCCGCAACGAGGCTGCGACCCGATTTGGATTCTGAGCCACTCGGCCTCGAGGCGCACGACAACTGCCTTATATGGCTATTTGCAGACGCCCAATCCAAACCAATCCGCTTAAGTTTTTCGGTTTGGTTAAATGACGGAGATTCTCAGCTGCGATATTCCTGCGCCTCACCGCCCCGCCACTTTCTACCCCCGTCGCGTTTCTGCCCTCCTGCCCTTATCCATGGCGCGTTCATCCTCCACTCAACCGGCCAATGTGAGCTTCGCGTCTTGTGGGTGGTTGTGGGTCCCCGTACTTACTCTGGTTGCAGAAACCAGAGTCGAGCAGTAGCGCCACCTGTGACCAGTGTGGTGCCTCTATGAGGCGGGTCGCGGACCTGCCCCGCCATATGCTCCTCCACGCGAAGAATAAGGCAGAATTGTCAGTCGTTTGCCGCGTCAACCACTTGCCTCATACTCATCTTGACCTTGCAGTATGTTCACTTGTCCTGTCGCGGTGCGCATTCTTCTTTTACTCTCTTGATACCAAGTTATTGAAACTCGGATTCAGGGATGTACACACCAGACTCTCCAGAGGTCCAATCTCGATACACACATCAGAACTCAGTGCGTCGCGTCCACTGCGCATGTATTCAGTAGCTAACAAGCTCACTAGTACGCGCGCAAAGCCGCACAAATGTCCTGAATATTTATCCAACGGGCAGAAGTGCCTTTTCGCCACCGCCGATCCTTCTTCGCTGCATCGCCACAGGAAGAGGAAGCACGGCTACCAGCCACGCGCTGCGACGCGCTCTGTGCCTGTGGCGTCCGGTAGCGGGTCGCGCGAGAAGTCGGTCGAATCCAACGTGTCTCTCGAGTCGGAAGAGTCATTCGGACTGCGCCCAGAGGCCGACGACGCAGACCCCCAGATGTCCCACGACACCCTGGCATACTCAGTTCACGTCCCGTATTTCCCCTCCGACTTGAAAGCCGCCGGATACTCCGCCGCCTTCCCGTATTCTCATCCGCTTGATCTCAAGGTCCCGAATTGGGTCAGCTCACCAGCACACCTACCCTCCACATCCCAGTCTGGATTGAGCTACGGAAATGCTGCGATGTCTTCCGGTTCACCTGACGAGGCAGCAACGGTCCAGTCGCCGCAAAAGCAACTACCCTCCACATTTCAGTCCGGGTTGAGCTACAGAAATGTCGCGATGTCTTCCGGTTCGACTGACGAGGCAGCAACGGTCCAGTGGCCCCGAAAGTTCTATGATTTTGGCGCCACATACTATTGCTCGTATGACCCGACGTTCCAATCGTACTCATACCCCTCCGCATCTTCCCTATCGTGCAGCGCGGTTTCGTCATACTCATCTCCGTTCAATTTTCGGCAAGAGTTCGCCACTTGCTCGAAAGAAGGCTTTTATACTCCCCAACTCTATGGATCTACTAGTACGAACCCTGACGAATATCTTCCACTCCCCTTCGACCTCTTCCCTTACCGTTCCACGGCGACCACAGAGCACACAACGTACCAATGGCAGTAATGGGCCATCAATCGACCTTGTCATGTACATTTTGTCGTCCACCGTGTTCAAATTCTCGATTCATGCGTGTATTTTACAAATGCGATCTCTGGCACGATTTATAGAATACTAGATTGCCCCGTGAAAAAAGAAAGTTTTTATCTAATTGTCCCTCGAGAACACCGAAAAGATGTATATGCAAGCCTCGAGGAGAAGCGTCATACAACCATTACCATGGATACAAACGTGAGGATTCGTTGGTGATAAAAGGTCGTTAAATAACTGCAAGATGTGAGTTCAAGGTCGCCAAAATTAAAGGTGACTTGCGAATTGTCCGCCATTCGGCTCTGTTCAGTGATTACTCGTTCTAGGGAATCCATAAAATGTTGAATGGTTCCCTGGTACCCAGTGATGTATCCGCATGCACAGAGAGTCGAAAGCACCTGGAATACCCAAGTGCGACAGGTAATCCCGTTCTTGCGGTTCTCGGGTACGGTCGCATAGCTGGATGGAAATGTGCTCGCGCAAATGTCCGTGAAGGTCGCCGGCGACGGCGCTGTATATCCACGGATTTTAAAGTAGCCCAGGACGACTCTTCCAGTGAGGGACTTAGGCTGGATCCTTTGGCAACCATAGCCCTCAGCAAGGCCAGTGCGTCTATTAGGCCGCTCATGCCAGTGGTGTCGGATGGCCCCAGAGGCCGTGCTGTCCGTCTCAATTAAGGCCCAATGGAACTTGGCCTCAGACAATTGGGTGGTGGTGACATAGAGAGAAGCCGGCTCAAGTGATATCGAGCCCGTAGTAGCTCCGGCCATGGCTTTCTAGGTGCATGCAGGTGAGAAGGACCCAGACTAGGAGTGGAGAGTTGCGTACTGCCAGTGCGTTGAAATCCGACGCTTTGCAGCGCTTAAGTGAAGCACCGAGATGACAGGTGTCGCATGAGGCAAAGCTGCGGGGACTGCTAATCTGGGGAATCTCCAGAGGTATGCAGCAAAGCTTAGCGTTGTTGGGAGAGAGACACCGAAGTCCGACTCCGAACTATTGCCACGGTCATAACATAAGGAAGCAGAAAATCATCACCGCTTTGATCAGCGCTCGCGTTTGAGATTTTCCTCCGATTTTCAAATTCCGAAGAAGGAATATATCCTAGTACGGCGAAGTCAAGTTGGGGAGCGCGAGAGTCGATTGAAAACGAGTACAGTTCTCCATAGATGTACCAGCGCTCGGATTCTGGCATTATAGCACCGAAAGATAGCGAAAATAGCAAAATGCCTCACCCCCAAACGTGGATTGAATGCAAGCAGGTTCGGAGCCACCTCGGCTAAAACCTCACCGTACGCACAAGGTCGCACAAATTTCTCCATAACGTCTCAGGAATAGTCGACGATACCCAGGCAGTGCGGCACTTTAAATTCCAAAAGTACTGGCTTCGACATCGGGTATAAAAACGAGGGTGCCCCGTATATGGTCATCCGCAGTAGAAGCGGGCTAGTCTTGTACTTTTTGTGAAGAAATGTCGTTCACACGTAAAGAAAGAAGCGGGCTTAGGGAAGGGCGGAGGAAGCAATATTAACGGGACCCCGGTTTTCTTTTCGACGGCTCTGAACCATGGACGCTGAAGCAACTGGATGTAGACAATAAATAACCTGTGAGGAAATACCAGGATTGAGATGACCCAAAGCGTCAGCGGAAATAAAGTGAGGACATGGTCAAGGAGATAGGAGGTGGTGCCCGCAAAAGCGCGTAGCGCGACAAGACATAACAAAGTTCGAAGGGTCAAGAACGCGTCGAGTTTCGCCAGGTTTCTACCAAGTTGCGGCTGCTTGCAGCAAGCTTGTTGATCTCTTGAGTTCGTGCTGGTTGAAGCAAAATTTATTTGACGCAGTTGCGCGGTCAAGCCAATAAGACATTTCTATGCGATTTTGCTTCGCCAGCGGTTGAAAAGGAAAACACAGCAGGTGCCCCGCTGTCGAAAAGTAGAAACGCTTGTTGCCAAAAGCCACCGGCGGCCAACCAGATCAAGGCCAAACAACGCTTCCTTTTCGAATAAAGTTTCTGTACGGCGAATAGACGCCAAATCCCAGCTGGGAAACCTGAATGACAAAATGCGCGCCAATTAATCTACCTCTTCCTTGAAGATTGTTCCCCAGAGGCGATTCGTGCGTGGGTGAAGGGTGAAGTATCCCGATTTTTTTAGCAAGTCGTCGAAACATCATAGCATTGCAGATAGCGGATAGGATGAGGCGTAATAACGATACACGAATAGACATATCATACACACGTGAAGACGAAAAAAAATACCGTAAAACCTGGAAGCAAGTAAACCAAAGGGTAAGATAAGTAAGTAACGGGCATCGAAACGGAGATCTAGACGCCAGTGAAGCATAAGTACGAAAAAAGAATACGGATGATGGGATACACACATAGATGAAGGAGATAATGTATACTGACTGACGAAGATAGTAGTGTAATGTATGAGGGCGGGCAATACATCAAGGGTCGGATAGTTGTTGCGTGGAGGATAGCGTATGTACCCGGAGCGTAGGGCTCGGAGATGCGTTGCGCGGTGCCACAGGGCGCCGTAGCATGGGCATGGGTGGCGCTGACCGCCCCGGATGTCGAATAAATCATGCGGCATGCGTGCGTGCATAGGGATGTACGTGGAGGCGGCGTGAGTATATGCATAATGAAATTCCTGTCATGATCGTGGTTGATTCATGGTGGTCGTGCACGCTGGGCAGGATGGGGAGACTACGCCGTCTGGAGGATGAGCTTCACGAAAGCGTCGAGCAGTTTTTCCCGCTCGTCGTCGGTAAGGTGTTGCGCCTTGCGCAGCAGGCGCTCTATGCGCGTAACGATGCCCGTGGGGCCGTCGAACGGTATCTCGTGCGCGTCGAAGCGATGAACGTCTACATCGAAGGCTCGCACGTTAACAACAACCTTCTCGTACGAGACTAAAAAGCCAAACTCACACTTCTTAAAGCTGCGATACCCGTCCTCGTTCAGCGCGATGCGAAACACCTCCGCGACCTCCTTGCCCTGCTGCTCGCGCCGGCTGGCGCTGAGGGTCCGGCCAAACGATGACTCGGGCATGACCGCGTCCTCGCGCACCTTGGTCGGCGCCCACGCAAGCCCCAACCCCAGGTCCAGGGAGCGGCCTTTCTTCCCAGACCGATGCCCAGCGCTAACACCGGTATGCGTAGAACTCGTGCTCGACGTCGAATGGCTGGTGGCGTGCCCCTTGCTTGCTAACCGCGGCTTAATCCCTAGTTCCTTGTCCTCCCGTTCCCACTGTCGCTCGCGCTCGCGCTCAGCGCTGTCCATCGACAACTCGCGCCGCACATTCACCGGGAGCGCCGGAACAGGCGGCTCAAAGGCAAACTTGCCGTGCTGTCGCTCCTTGCCAGCGCCGATTGTCGTAGTGCTCTTCGTCGACCGCCCGAGCCCAAGTCCACTCGTCAGCTTGGTGAGTCCTGCACTTAGACGTTTGCCCGTACTGCGTCCCCAGCTACTCGTGCCGCCAGTCACATTGCTCTGCGACGCCGAGGTCGAGGTCGACGCACCAGTGTGGTTCGGCTCGATTTCCGGCGGCGTGGGTGGTGGAACGACTCTTACGGCGCGGTGGGTGCCAGATGTGGACGCATAAAGCCGCGCGGCGCCAATCCCAGCGATCCCCGCACTCGTCCCCCGATCTCTGTGTGAGTCGACGGACCCCGACGCGCCACGCATCTCCCGCCTGTTGCGCGAGGCCACTCCCAGCGAGCTCGACGCCCCCCGATTTGCCAGTCCCCCACCCCACCCAGGGCGCTCAAAGTCAAAGGAGCCATGCTTGCGGCCCGACGCTGTGCCAATGGTGGACTTGGGGCCAGTCGTGGTTGCAGTCATTAAAGTGTTGGCGGTCACATGTGACTTTTTCCTGATGGGCCCGGGAGGTATAGCGCTATGGGCCGGGCTATTGTCCGTCTCGCCCTCCTTCCCTCTCCACTCCTCGATGCCCCCCAGTCGCGCATGCGGCCGATAAGCTCGATATCCATGCCCCGAGTCCGTCGACGTCCGTCGTTCACGCGTAGAGAGTGAGGACGTCGCGCTTGACGCGCCTGACGCGCCACTCGCGCCCGAAGCAACACCTATCGCCGCCTGAGTGGCGCCAGTAGAGCTGGCACGAACGCGCGGGGTCGGCGGCGAATTCAGCGTCGACGCATCAGCAGACGTCTGTGAGCCCACGACGGACGCACGCGGATGCGGATTGCTGATGCTGCTGCGGATATGCGTAGATGACGGACTGCCGACAGCACTCGCGCCGGATACCCGCGTGCGCGCCGTGCTCACACCAATCGCGCTCATACTACTGCCCCCTGCCCGCGGCGCAGGTGTCGGCGTCACCGGCTCCTGCGCGCGCGCCGTATTGCCGACCTCGGACATGTGCCGACGACTAGGCTGCTTTGGTATGGCCTTGGGAGTCACCGGTTCGGTGACGACTGTGGACGGGGAGATGTGGGGGCCCGACGAGGGTTTTTGGGACACTGGTGTGTGCTTGGAAGGAGGAATTTTGGACGTTGGTTTTGACGTGGGAGTAGCAGCTGGCCGCGACGTCTCCGGATTGGAGGACACACGCATGCCCGTGCCCACGAAGAATTTGGACAGACTGTCGAGGGTTGACGACGGCGCGGGCCCCTCACCGATATCTGGCTTGGGTTTGGGCTGCTTTGCGACTTTTGCTTTTGATTTGGGAGTCGGTGATGCGGCGGCAGCGCGATGGGGTGACGATGAGCCCTTGCGGCGGATTGGAACTGGGGACGGTTCTGACGGAGACGTCGGCCGACTTCCAAAGGAAGATTTTCTGGGACTGGGAAGAGGAATCCCAAGAAACGTCTTCTTGGGCGGCTGCTTTGCTTCTGGTGCGACGGGAGTGGGCCCTGGCTCCTCCTTCACCGTCGCAATGGGTATCCGCGACGGAGCAGTGCGTTTTCTCGGAGTAACATTAGCGGGGGTGACCGTGCTCGCAGTATTTGTGGTGGCCGCGGACAAGGGCCGCGACTGGAGAAGTTGTGGCGGCTTGTGTGGACCGTTCGGGTCGGCCGCAGCGTCCACAGGGAGCTCTGGAACGTCCACGATTGCGACCTGGGCAACCTCCTCGGCTGGTTTTGATCGTGAGGTCGAGCGTGACCGCGAGATAAGGTTGAGGATCTGCAGCGCGGTTGGACGTAAATTACTGGAACTAGCAAGGAAGGGCAAGAACCAACCCCGGACTCGGGCTTGGTGGGCCGCGAGGTGCGCTCGTTGGCGAGGTCGTCGAGCATTTCCTGCTTCACGTAATCCAGGGTCACCTTCTTCGACCGTCTGCGGGTGTGGGGCCGGTCTTCCTGCGTGTGCGAGTCAGCTGGACCGCGCAAAAAAAGAACAGACAAGGCCTACGTTCGCAGAGACGTGCCGCGAAGTGAGACTGCTTGAACGGATGAGTGCGGAGAACTGCAACAAAAGTCGGATCAGCCCTGCCTCGAGGCGCCTAAGTACGAAGAAAAATTACATCCAGGTTCTTAGCAAAGAACGAGAGGCTGCGGCGGACATCAGCCTTTGGCCTGGTGTCGTCGCTGGCGGTCTCATCGCCATCCATAAAGCCCTCGAATTACCTGGGCGCTCCAGTGAAGTGAAGGGTGTGACGACAGCTTCAAGTCTCGGATAAATACCCACGTGAACTAATTGAGCACCGCTTTGGGCGACGCGTCTCATCCTGGTCTAGTCCGAAAAATTTAAATGCTCTGCATATTTATCGTTTCACAGTTGGACATGCGACGGCGGCCCCGTAGCTATCTCCGCAAATTGGCAACAGGAAGGAACGGCCTCGGAAGCCGCAGCGGAACAGCGCGCTCAACTGATCCTAAATTTCACGCCAAGTATGAGGAGGGAAGAAGAAAAATAATGTGTTGTTACAGAAGTACAGTTGTGTAGAGAACCCAAATAATAAATGGTGCGAAGATAGCAATGAGAATAGCGAGACAACTCTTCTACTGGAAAACAGACCGCGCGACCTGCAACCGCTGTCAGCGATTAACCTCAAACCAAACCGCACACGCGACTCACACTTTCAAGCAGCATTGTCACCTCGGGCGCGATGCGGATAAACTCCTTGCTCCAGAAATCATACTTGGGGTTCCGGAGCAGCTCGATGAAAGTGACCAACGCGCCCCACGGGTGCGGCCGGTGCACGATGAAGCGCTCCAACAGCACCTTGGTCATGATTTCCCTGAAGCGGTCGTCCTTGACTTCCAAAAAGAGATGCAGCAGCAGCGAGCTGAACCAGTGTGTGTGAGCGTTGGGGTACCGCAGGTGCAGCACCATGGCGCTCAGGAGATGATGTTGCCCTTCATCATCCAAGTTGCTTGCCATGTACTGCAAGACAACAACTCCGGGGTCGCTCGCGACAAATAGCGAAGAGCCGCTCCGCGCCTTGGCCTGCGCGACGGACGACACCCCGGTGTACATCACAAGTGAGTTGATGAGCGACAAGTTGTATCCGTCTGGCGCCGTGTCAGGAATGCCTGGAAGCCGCAGCCGCGTTTTGAGAGAGGGGAGGACGGCGGCTGAACCACGGTTCAAGAGGAAGCCGTCGAGGAGGGCCCCAAGATCACCGCTCTTCAGCGCCGCAGAGAAATCGGACAAGATGGGCGGGATGGGTCCCATCTCGGGGATGGTGTCGAACGTGAGGTTCCGCAGGTGGGGGTCGGGGAGGATTAGCGCGGGGGGGAAAGCACTAAGGATGATGTTGCGGAGTTGGATGCAGCGTGGGGGAATGACGTCGCAAAGGGTGAAGTAGTACTCGCTCAGGAACTCGGGGAAGTCGTGGAGAAGGACCAAAAGCAGGCGAAGCGCCCCGCGGTAAAGGTCTTTCGAAGCGAGCTGGAGGTTGGCGTCCTTGAGGAAAGGCGACAGGAATTTAAACAAGGAGAGAAGCAGCTTGTGGAAAGCAGACCATCCCTGTAATAAATTTGAGCTAGAGTTCGGATTCGAAATATCAACGATATTTACCTCACGGTTCTCAGAGAGAAGCAATTTTGGCATGAACAACCTGTGCGAGATGAGGCACATCCACGAGAACGCGAATCCCGGGAAGTAGGTTGGCTGCAGAGAGCTCAGCGTGTCACTAACAAAAAGCTGTAAGCACGCAAACATAGAGAAGAAACTACAAGACGAACCTGATCGCAATCAGCAGCTGGAAGTAAACGGGACCAAGGTGCGTCTCGATAGTGTGCAAGTCGTTGATCAGGCTCGAGAAGAACCTAAAGAACGGCTTCTGCTGGAACGCAGGCCCTTGCTCCTCGTGCATATTCGCCAGCACCAACACAAAGATCGACAAAATCTTCGTCAAGTAGTGAACCTTCGCCTGGTCGTTGTTCACGCCCGACGCATCTCCATGGTATTTTATGATGTACACGATCAACCTCGACATCGCGTCCAAGGCTTGGAACGCATAGTCAAAGTCTCCGGCGTTGATGCACTTGACGTAGCTGTTCACGCTCGACTCTGCGCACACTCTGAAGAAGAACGACGACACATCTTCGACCTTCAAGATGCCCTGCTTAGTCAGCTGGGTGATGAAAGGCACAAAGTTCTTCTCGGGCGAGTGCGACCTCTGGAAGATGTTCACCCATTGCTGGAACCAAACGAACAGTCGCTCTCGCATCTGTTCAGTCTCCGGCTTGACAGAAGGCTGCCGGATGGCTGGCGCTTCAGGCGCAGTAGGGACTGCAGGACGCCGAACACCTCGAAGATCGTCAAGGAGCCGGTTCACTCTGAAAGCGATGATGGTCAATGCATGTGCGCGGCGATCGAGATACAACTTACTCCTCGTTGGCCTTTCCAGTCTGCGACAACTGGTTCATAACCTCAATCGAGTAGTGGAACTGGCTCTGCGTAGCCACCGGCGGGTCGGTGGACAAACACTCCCGAATCAACGCCGCAACGTAGTTGAGTAACGTCGGACGAGGGTCGGTGAACAGGACCTTGGCCAGTTGCTGGTCTTGCAGAGACGTATTGACAAGCTCACTGCGCAAAAGGGTTACCGTCACAGGGACGTTGAACTTGCGCTGTAAATCATAGTTAGCAAGCGAGTCGATAGGAACGAATGTCGAGGTCGCTCACCTCATCCTCGGCGTAGAGAAGCCATGTAATAGCCTCCTTGGCGACATCCTCGAACGCTTGACAAAGCTGCTGCAGCAGAGCGACATAGACCTCCCGCCCGAGTTGCGACTGGGTCTTGTACAGCAGCTGAACGATCTTCTGAGACATGAGGAGCGGGGTGCGATTGCGGTCGGTGGATTCCGCAGCCAAGAACATAATCTGTCGGACAAGATGCCGAAGGTCGTGGTTCGATGGCAGGCTCGACAAGGACTGGACGGGCAACTGGACCATTACAGCCTCCAAATCGCGTGTCAAGGATCCGAAGCGGTCCATGGCATCTTGGTGGTTGAGGTATTGGGGTTCGGGCGCTGGGGAGGGAGCGTAAAGGGCGGGAGTGAAAGATATCGTAGAGCTCGGTCGGCTTGTCACAGCGATGCGCTTAGGATCCATACCTAATAGCTAGTTGATTTCCTGCGAAGAAGAGACGGAAATGAACGCACTAAAGTCCTCGTAAACACCGGGCTGATGGGGCTGCAATCCATTGGGCTTGACTCGGAGGGGATCCGGGAGGCCCACTGCGAAGCTGGACGGCGCAGCAGTGGGATCCCAGAAAGTCTGACCGCTGCGGGCCTCGCGATGGCGCCGACGAGCGTCAAAGGACGCAGCAAAGCCCTCATCCACGTCGGATACCGCCCGCTCCATAGCCGCCTTTTCAATCGCAGTGCAAGCGATATCCAAGTTGTCCTGTACCAGGAGCAGAATCACCGGCTCGGGCACCATCTACCAGTGTTTTTTTAGCGTCGTCATTCTTGTGGCTACGAAACGAAAAGCTAACCTCGTTGAACCCATTCTCCGCCAAGAACTGCCGGAGGTGGGTCGCCATATTACTCTTCAACGGCTCCTTGCAAGTTACGAGCGCAAGGCTCCCCGCGAGCTTCTGCGCCATCAAGTGCGCCGCCTTGCGCAACTTCTCCTCGTTCGCCTCCGTCGCAAAGTCCTTCGTCACAAGCTCACGCGTCGAAATGCCAGCGATAGTGACAGACCGCTCGACAACAGGAAGGATGATCTCCCGGACCGCACGGTCGACAGCAAGCGCCACAGCCCGCTTGAAGACGTGGTTGACGTTCAAGGGGGAGAGTTGAGGGCTGACATGAACGTGCAACGCGAGGGTAGTGAGGATGGCCTCGATATGCGCCCCGACCGCGCGCTGAGAGTCCGACGGGCTCCCTGGGCCGAGGGCGAGCACCTGCGGATCGCTCGTCGTGTGCACCGTCGCATAGCCGTCGATGGGGAGCGAATCAATGTCCCCAACATATTCCGGCAACGGCGGTCCCGCATCCGCGACAGGGCGGTTCCTCAGCACCGCCGTCGCCTCCACCGTATCGAGGTTAATATCCAACCCCTTGCAGAGAACCTCTATCTCGAACTTCAGGTTCAGCTTCAAGTCAGCAAAGTGGTAGAGCTCTGCAAGTAGGCTGATGACGGCCATCAACCAAGGATTTGGGGCCCTGAAGATGTTGGACTTGGCACATGGCTCTAGAGTCTTGCAGACGAAGGGGATGGCGACCACGAGCCGACCGCTGTCGTAGCCCTCGAGTAGCAAGTCCTTGAACGACAAGTTCTTGAAGCGGATTGGGCGATCACGTGCGAGGGTGATGGAGCCCAAGAAAGCTCCCACGTTCTTCAGCGTACTCCGATCCGAGCCCGACTGCATCGACCGCTCCGAATTGAGCATCGTCGCCGACTTGATAAACGTCTCCTGCAGAACCAGCTTCGACAGCGCCCGCCGATCCAACGCGTCGAGGAACCGGAGGTACAACGAATGGTTGTTTGGCTCGGTGCTAATCCGCTGGTCCACAAGATAGTTCGCGAACCACCGCGCGTGATCGTCGTTGAGCTGCGTCCTCATCTCGTCCAGCTTGTCGTCAAAGTTGCTGGGCGCCAAATTATTGATAATAAAGAGAATGCGGTCAGACAACTCCTCCGGCGGCGGTTCAATCTCGCCTTCGATCGTGTCGGGCTGGATAGCGGTGAAGACGGGTGGGGGCTCTGGTGCGTCGGCGCTGCGATGGTCGGCATTGCTGCCGCCCTCCTCCGCGCTCGCGAGAGCGCGTTGGATGCTGGCAATGAGGTCCGGACGCGCCTCAGCGAGATGGGGGATACGGAGTAAAGCGGAGCACAGCGGCTGCCATTCCGAGAGCCGGGATTCGAAGCGGCTGAGCGCGGTGACGCCGAAACGGAAGAGGTTCGTCTCTGGAGGGCAGTTCAGCGCATCGATAATGTACCGGACGGCAATTCCCAGCGGAATGTAGTCGATGAGCTGGTGCTGGATCAAGGAACCGAAGAGGTAGCCTGTCATGGCGAGCTCGCGGGCGGGGGTAATAGGATTGGAAGAATTTGTACTCGTCGAAGAGGAAATGGAGCATGCAAGAAAATACTTCATGATCGCGGGGGTTGTTTGACTCCTTGTTTCGCTGAAGCATGGCGATAACGTCGTCGATGGTCGTGTGCTCATCGTACATCTGGCGGTAAATGGTGTCGACCTCGGCTTCGATCTCGGGGGAGTAAGTGACGACGGTGAAGCCGGGTTCAACGTCAGAGCCGGGGATCAGACTCATGAGGCGGGGGTGAATTTGGAGACAGGCATTTCGGACCTCCATACAATAGCCAATATCGGCTTCGTTCATGGAGCTGGCGCTGCATACTGGGTTAGTACAAAGTATTAACATTGAGAAAGCGAATTACCTGTTTCGGAGGACGCGGAGGATGATGGTGATGGTGTTGGGGCTAAGGGGCATGGTACGGTTTTCGACCGCGGGATCGGATATGCGCGAGACCTTCTCGCTATCCATTTTTTGGTCGAGGAAGAGCACCACGGAGTGGAGGAATTCGCCGCCGTGATTAGCAACATTGTCCGCCAGCCATTTGTCCAGATTGAGATATTCTCTTCTGGAAGCGAGGGCGGCGACATCGAGAGCGAACACGAAGGGGCGAACTTCGAGGAGGGATTCGAGGATCTAGGGGAACGGTTAGACCATTGTGAGAGGTATTTGGAGAATGCATACTTTTAGATCCTGGGCTACATCCAATATTCTTGTGATGTTGAGGGGATTCTCTTCGTAGAAGTCTCTGAAGGCGTTTGTAAGGTAGGTGGGCTCGATCTGCCAGATACGCATGAACACGAGCTGATGGTTGGGATGCCCTGCCAGGAACATGGCGAGGAGACGACGAGAGTACTCCAGCCTTATTTCGTTCCATGCGAGATCCTTAAGGACGCATTAGTGGTTCGTAGGCGTCTCTTAGATGAAAAGTACTCACTGGAACTTGGAGTAGACCCATGTGCACGAGCTCGGCGCTGATTTTGATCGCCTTGTCGAGCATTTCTCGCACACAAGTCCGAATCTCGAGCGACTCCGCGTCGGCGAGACGAACGAGGACCTCGAAGAGCTCTAACGAGTTCCAGGTATGGCCTTGGACGTTCGCAGCTAGCGACTTGATCGTGGGACTGGCGATCGAGACATCGTCGACGGTCACTATTCTCCTGCCGGGCAGCTGCACAAAGTTGAAGGTGTCTGCGGGGAGAGAGAGCAGTGCGTCGAGCAGACGGAGCTGATACAGAGAATTGGACCACGTCGTCCAGAAGCCGGTGACCGCGTGGGGTTCCGCCTCTCGCGGGCTGTTGACGAGGATGGCAATGAGAAGCTTGAGTGTCGCGGTATCGACACCATGACGATCCGGCCAGTCGAACGATTTGATTACACTGGCCCAGTTCAGGTGAACATGCTGGAGAGAGAGTTGAGACGAAGGAAAAGTCATATAAAAACAATGGAACGTACGAAGCTGCTCAAAGCCCGCACCAGCGCCCCGACATCACACATCGTCGTCCCTTCCGCAGCAAGACGGCCCAGGGTCGACATGATCTCGACCACTAAACTATCCCTCGGCGGGTTCGCATCGGAGATATTAAAGCGCGCGAGAAGCGCTCGGACGGCTTCGGGATCGTTCGTGATTTCAGGTCCCAATTGGATGAGAACCTGCACCAGGGATGTGCCGGAGGGGAGACTGTAGACGCGACGACATCAATAAACCGGCGCAGCACACGTGTCGGAACAACAAACCTCAAGCTCGGGAAAATTCGGTGGAGGATGGGGGCAATGGTGTCCTTGCCATACTTGGACTGCGCCGCGACAATAAGCGCTTGTCGCTGCGTCGCGTCCAGGACCGGTGACTCTGCGGGTGGGTCGGAGAGAAGGTTGGACATGAGTTTTGCGACCTGGTTTGGGGCCAAGTCTGCGTTCTGCTCGAAGGAGGGGGTGTGGCAGAGCGCCAAGACGGCGTTGTCGAATTCGGTGCGGATGATGTTGGAGGCTTGGGAGTTGAGCTCTTTTCGCGTGGGGGCGGAGACGATGGATGCGGCGAGGATGAGGCGTTCGAGGGGACGCAGCCCGACGCGGTCGGAGAATCGGACCAAGTCAAAGTGCCGGAAGAGGTCGCCCTCGCCCTTGTCGATACCGTCGCGGAAGCGCCCAGCGAGAAGGGGGTCGCGCGCAAGGCGTTGGGTTTCCTGGATGAGGAGACGGAAGGTCAAGGAGGTCGAAAGCTCAAACGCAGAGGGTGCGGCGGAGGGCGAGAGACGTGCTTGGGAGTGGACGATGAGACGGCGGATGAAGTGGAGGTAAGTGTCTATTCCATGTTGCTCCGACAGCTGCACACGCGTTGGACGAAAAAGTGAGCTCAAAAGTGGGTTTTCTGGATGGAAATGGGACGTACGGAGCGGATTTCGATTTGGTTTCTGTCAAAATTGTCCTCTGTGAGGGTGGAAAGCAGGAACACGATCTGGGCTTTGACTATGGTATGGATGTTGTTTTCCATTGACGACCTGGCGGGGGTCACCGAGCGTCTGACGCTCCCAGGTCCAGTGGGCCCAATGGTGCCGTCGTGTGCAAGTCAGAAATCCGAGGCAAGAAGGAAGACGAACGCCTCCAAGGGCAAGGGCGCGTGGACTTGCTCAATTCCTCCGCAGTGACAGTCACGGTCACACGGAGTCGTGACTCAACCAGACCCATTTCGCAGAAATACCCTCACAAAATGAATCCCAGTCCACGCAACGCATGGCATCTCCCAACGAATATATTATACAGCACCGCGTCAAATAAAACGAAAATTACATCAACCAACCACTCCCAAAACCCAGAGAAGTCATAAGTAATAAAGTTATCAGTGAGTCCATGCCCAGGGATGCTCGTAGGCTTCGCAGGGCTGACGACTGTGCCACCGCGGCCGGTCCCGTGCTGCTATCGTGTAGCGCAGTGAAAACCGTGCTACATAAACCCGACTTTTGGAGCGAGCCTGCCTCAGCGAGGACGACAGGCACGCCGCCCTTTGTGTACTCGACCTCGAGGTAGCCGCTCGACGCAACGACGAATTGGCGGCAGGCAATTACGCTGCGGACGTCGAGTTTAATTTATTGAGATGAAGAGAGACGAAAGAAACGCACTCGATCGTGACAGTCCCCTGCGACCAAGGCGACTGGAACGCCGTATTGGTCAAATTCTGCGCAGGGGAGCCAATGTTCGTCAGGACCGTGATCACACTTCCCTTTTGGAACGCAATGCCATGCTGGTCCGACGTGAGGACATTCGTTTTTTGCGTCGCCCAGTCGGTCGTGTTGATCATGTAATTTCGCAGCTAATGTACATCAGAAGGGAAACCCCGAAGGAAGTGTGGAGAAATAAATACCTGGTTAAGGGTAGTCATGAGTTGGTATGAAGTGGTGTTTGTGTAATTGGAGGGCCATAGCGCCTCTCGGTTAAACTTTACAATCGTCAGCTAGGGCGTAAAACACAAGTGGGGACAACCGTACGGGATCAGCATTCCCGCTAAAGCCTTGTTCTTGGCCGTAATACACGATCGGAATCCCATCCGACATGAAGCTAAACGTCATGGCGTTGCTACAACCCAGTTAGGTATATTTCTTTCTTTCTAAAAAGGCAATACTCACTAGTGACTCTGCGGGTCCACCGACAAGTTATGCCATCTCGGAATATCCTGGTTCTCCAAAAAGTTCCCCAGCACTGTCGTGTCCTGGTACGCCGACCCCTGCGTGAGTACAGTGGTAAGCGCACTCATGTTCTGGGGCCCAGGCAGTCCGAACGCAGCGACGAGTGCGTAGTATAATGGGTAATTCAGCACAGAGTCGAGCGAGGCGCCTTGGAATGGTGCGACGTTTCTAAGAACTGAGTTTGAAAGCACTGCTTGAAGGAAGGGAGGAAGAAACGCACGCGACAAGAGGATCAAACACCTCGCCCATGCAAAATACGCCGGCACTCTTGGCGAACCCGGGCCAGAAATTCGGCTTGACGTGTCTTGATGCAAAAAAAAAATAAGAACTGCAAGAAGAATAGGAAGGAACGAAGACGCACTTGGCCGCATCAATTCGAAGACCGTCGATGGAGTACGTCTGGACCAAATCCTGAATCCAAGCACCGTATTTCGACACCACACTGGCGCTCTCCGTGTTAAGGTCAGGCAGCGGAACCGTCGTGTCGCCGAGCCAGCAATCCTGCTCGCTTGTGATGTTGGAAAAGTCGACCGGGCAGTAAGGGTGATAGTCGGCCTAAAATGCTGGTAAGTCGTGTGCCAGATTATACCAATCCGAATACACACCGGGTCGGTGAAGTAGTATGTCGACCAGTCGGGCTTCAACGATGTGGACATGACATTGTTCACGACGACGTCGACCTATTGTCGATCCTGAATCAATTTCTGGTGGTGATTGCGAGACCGTGGGGATTACCATGAGATACCTAACAATACCAGACGTCAGTTAGTTAGTTGACGGATAGATGGATGAGAAGCGCACATATTCCTGCGGTGGACCTCGGCCGACAGCGCCATGAGGTCGTCCGCCGTGCCAAAGTGCTCGTTGAGCTTGGAGATGTCGGCATTCCAATAGCCATGGTAGGCATCACCGTAAGCAGTCTTGGGACCTTGGTAGTTCTGGTTCACCGGACTGATCCAAACTGCACGCGGAATGAGAAAAAAGGCGAGGGCATCGTCGCCACGAAGTGAGCTCACTCGCTGTGAAGCCGGCGTTCTGGATGTAGTCGAGGTTCTGCGTGATGGCCTTCCAGGTGCCGCCACACCAGGTCTGGTCGGCCAAGTTGCATTCGTTCACGACGGCGCCGGGCTCCAGCGCAAAGCGGTCGGTGATTATTCTGTTATGGTTCAAGATATCGGACCAGCGCAATTACGGATGTTCGACCCACTGGTATATGCTGCGCGACTGCAAGGGGGAAAGATTAGACCGTTCCGAAGTGAAGGGCCGTGATACGCACCCTCCACTGCTCAGCAGTAGCTGCAAACGCGGGGCGGAGGTTGAAGGCGAGGAGGGAGAGAAGGAGAGGGAGCATAATTAATATTTATCGCGGGGTAAGGACGGGTGAAATGAGCGGACGCTGGCGAGACGCGAGGGCGGCCTGTGGACGAGGTAAAATCTCTGGAAAGATGGAACGCTTCCCATACGCTGATCCATCATCTCTTGGCAGCCAGCCAACGCGACCGTCACACTCTTGCCCTTCGAGTTCTACTCGTCTGCGAGTTTGCGAGTAATAGAACCTCAGTCGCGTCTTGGCCCCTGAAAGGACACAGACGCGTCCTCCGTCACCCCTGTGTCTGTATTTTTATTTCGGTCAATATTAGACTCGGCCGGTTAGATGGGCTATCACCGAAACGTGGCTGCGGCGGAACTCTCATGTCTCCCTCCCAGTCTCGCAATGGCGAGGCGTTTACAAACGTCAGTACTCTCTTATTATCGGTCTGGTGGTCTTGAACGCGCTCTACAGTTCGGATGGGTCGTCTGCATGTGGATCCTCCTCATTCCGTTCCAGGTTTGCTTCCGATCACCTAAAATAACACTTGGAACGCGCGTCTGAGGCCCGTGCTCGCAGTTTGGCTACCACATCTCTGTCCTCAACCAAATCCAAGCCGTCTTGACCTGCAAGGAAGTCAACCCAGGCTCCGACACCCTCTATGGCCTCCCGACTTGTCTCCCCATGTCCGACTTCAAGTTCTCTGTCGTAACTGCCGTCTTCACCGCTGGGGGTCTCGCAGGAAGCCTGCTCGGCAACGTGTTCATGGACCGCTGGGGCCGCAAGGGCGCCGCCCGCGCCACCTCCCTCTTCGTCGGCGTGGGAGCCAGCCTCATGTGTGTCAGCGCGTCGGTCCCGGTTCTTGCCCTCGGCCGTATTCTCGTCGGTTTTGGCTCCGGGATCGGTCTGGCCGTCTCCCCCGTGTACTTGTCCGAAATAGCTCCCTCCAAAATTTCCGGAAACGTCGGCGTCTTGACCCAGCTTGGAATTGTCCTTGGGATTATGATCACTCAGGCTATCGGTCTGCGCTTCGCGACCCCAACACAGTGGCGCTCCGTCCTGTTCTTATCCGCCGCCACTGCAGTCGCCCAATTTTTCCTCAGCACGCTGATGGTCGAGTCGCCTGCCTGGCTCGGGGCGAAAGGACACGTCGAGCCCAAGAAGACGGCATCTCGCAGGCTGTGGGGTAAAGTTCCCCCGGCGACCCGTACGTTTACATTTTTTTCCTTGAAACTGACTGCTCAGTCTTCGCAGCTGCCACCCCCTCCGTCGAAGACCCTCTGTTGGACGAGCTGGAAGCACGGGGCCGCGACGACACCGTCACCGCGCTGACCGTGGGCCAAGTCCTCACCGCTGCCGAGTTGAGGAAGCCGCTTGCGATTCTGTCCTTTGTGATGATGGGGCAGCAGCTATCGGGTACTTTATTTATCGACTACCTCGTTGTCTGGATCTAACACTCCTTTCCTTCAAGGTATCAACGCCGGTACGTATACTAATATTATATCTATTTGAACGTCAAAGCCTTCTAATGCGGATGCAGTCCTCTACTACAGCAACGACATTCTCTCGAAGGCCCTCCCCGATTTTGGGCCCTATGTCTCGCTGGGCATCACCGTCGTGAACGTGATTATGACCTTCCCCCCGATTTTCCTTATCGAGGTTTGTTGGTCCGTGCGAATAAACCGATCTCGACTGACGTTTGAACGCAGCGCATGGGCCGGAGGCAGCTACTGACCCTTTCGACGTCGGGCGCCCTCATCTCGCTCATCCTCGTCGGTCTTGGCCTCAACAATGGCTTCGTCACGCTGTCCAGTATCGCCATCTTGACCTTTGTGATGTGCGCTAGATGGTCTGGGACGTCGAGCACAGTCTAACAAACTCCACCTAGGTCGTTCGCAATTGGACTGGGGCCCATTCCCTTCGTCATGATCCCAGAAGTGTCTCCCTACCACGCAAGTGCCTGTTCTCGGCCCCGTTCTTCGCTCTCTGACCTCGAATCCTTAGGCTGTATCCGCCATGTCCGCCATTTCTCTGGGTCTCAACTGTACGTCCCCTCCAACTCCCGTGATTTTTCTGTTGAATAACACGCTCGTACAGGGTCGAGCAACTTTCTCGTCGGTCTCGTGTTTCTGCCTCTCCGCAACTTCCTTGCAGATGGCGATGCGACAAAAGAAGGTCGGGTATTTTATATATTCGCGGTTGCCCTTTTCCTGTCAATGTTTTCTCTATCGCGGGTGTATCGTGGATGAGTGATGGTGTCTAGAAATAGTAACGAGGATGTCGCTAAATTTCATGATCTTGACATATGGGCATCGGGTGCGAGCCTCCGGGGCCTAGACTCTCCTCAGTGTAACCATCATATCAAATTCTGCACATCGACAGTGTACACAGTCGTGCCACGTCCTGTTGGGACAGTTTGGCACTAGTTTGGCCGCGATGAGCCGCAGGGATGAAACAAAAATGGGTGAAACTGCGTTGGACAATAAAAAATAGCTGATGAACCGGAAAGCGGCATTGCGGCATCAATGGACTCTTTGCTGCAAAGACTACGCCCGGATACTGAACGGATAATTAATAACGCAGTCTGGGATACAAGGACTATATTGAGATGTCCATGGACCCAGACCGTGCGATGGTAACGTCTCATCGATCCAAGCGTGGTGGCAACCGGTACATCAAGTATTGGCGGCAAAGTATCGACGGCATCAATTTCAGGTGTATCGCTTTTAGGTGCGTTCCATATCTTCCTCTCTCCCCTCCTTCGTCCCTCGGTTTCGGTTCAAGGCTCCCGAGCTCACTTTCTTTCTTTGTTCTTGCTAGTACGCGCAAGCGCAAGACGTAGACCGTCGTTTTCTTTCAATCCTCTTCTCCCGTGGCCGAAATCACTTGCTATCCAAGAGCTTTCCTCTCTGCGAGAACGCCACCCATTTGTACTTGGGCTGAAGGAACAATACACACACTGTGCGCACCTCTGCTGTCTGTCTCTGTGTGCCACCGGGCTCATCTGCGTTCTTTTTGTGTCCCTTAGCGACAACTGTTGAACGAAGCAATACACAATGGTGTCTAAAGGGTTAATGGCGACGTGGGCGTTCATAGACTTCCTCCTCCTGGGTGCTGGAGGATTGTCCATTGCGATGTCCATCGTGTGGCGGGCCCCAAATATCCTCCTGAACATGGCCCTTGACTCGGAGTTCCTCACCGGTGCGCCCGCACGGCCTCTTCGTTCGGCGTTATCTGACTCACTCCTTCCCTCGCAGCTGGCTTGGTGGTGGGAATAGCGTTAAGCTTCACATTTTTAGTGTCCATCGGGGCAGTCGTGCAGCGGAACCACGTCACCGTCGGCTTTGTCGTCCTCAACTGGTTCCTCGTCCTCGACGCGGTTATTGTTACCGTCGTCGGCAGCATGATATGGTTCTTCTCCCTCAGACAGCGCAATGAGTTCCATGTGAGGTGGCTGGCGTTACCCCCCGCCGACAGAATCACCCTCCAGGATGATGTGCGTCCTGCTGCTACCGCGCCTTGAAACTGTACTGACAACTGGCACCAAGTTCTCCTGCTGTGGATATTTCGATGTATCCGACGCGGAGATTGGAGGGACGTTTTGCACATCGACCACGGTCACGCAGGCCCTCAACACGACCGTTGCGACCAATTTCTGTGTATCCCCCATCACGTTACGCACGGACTACACCCTCGAAAACACATTTACGTGCGTTGTCCCTTTTTTGCATTGTCGCAACTCGCAACTAATGAGTCTTCCAACAGGGCTATTTACGGTTTCATGGCGGTCGTTCTGAGTCTTCTCGTCTGCTCTCTTTGTGTGATCAAGAAGGTACGCAACAATCTGATGTTGTTCCTTGTTCCCTGCTTATCGTCGTCGTCTTTGTGCCCATTCAGAGAGAAGAAGAGGAGCGCTTCAAGAGAATCGACGCGAAGCGTGGTGGCCGTGGCTTCGTCTAAACGCCCCGTGGGCTCGAACCCTTCTGGACCTTTCCGGCTTCCTCCCCCTCTTCACTACCTCTCACCTAATTTCCCGCCGTTTTGTGTACACATCCACTCCACTAGAGGTCCTCACCCACGTTGTCCCTCCAATACTTTGACCCGTATTGTTTCCCCCCTCCCTGTGCTTTCCTTTTTCCTTCATTGTCATAGCTCTTTACGCTCATTGTTCCGAATACCAAGTGTTGTCGAAGGGATATGGATGCTGCGTGGCTGGCATGAAGAGATTGAATTGTACACTTTAAAAAAAATTGCACTCTGTATACTATGATATGGTTTGCAACCACCCGCACGCCGCAAAAAAAAAAAAAAAAAAAAATTGCATAGATTCGGTACTCCAATTCTGTCTGATTTCGCCTTGTGGACAGTAAGGAAGTAAGTAGCTTTTGGTGCTAGATCCAGTCCAGTCTTTTGCGGAGATTTGCATGACGTCCGGTGGTTAAGGGCCGAAGTCGTGAGCCGACGTCGACTGGTTGTTACCGATCTTGTACCGTAGTTGCGCGCGGTCCCGGTCGCGGAGACTGCGAAAGAGTCTTATCCTGTGAATTTCGCCGATACAGAACTTTTGTCTCCGCGTTGTCATATGTGCCTCCCAACATGCGACGAGTCGCAATGCACCTTTATCAAATGTCCTGAGAGATAGGCGGCGCGGTTGGCATGCTGAACCGCGAAGATGTGAGATTCGAGTCTATTCGAGTCGATTCTGACGAGACGGGGACGCGTTGAAGTCACTGAAAATTAAATAAACGAGTGCTAGACGCGCTGAAAGTCAATCGAAAATTTCTTATTAGCGAAACTTGGCGCATGACCGTACTTAACTCTTCCGCTCCCGGTGTTCATGTCCGCGCCTCGATGGGCAAAACACGCAAGAGAAAGACGCCCCTCACCGCCAGCGTAAACACCTCCACCTCGAGCTCAAAGCCCGAGTCGAGCCGGAAGGTCATCCGACAGTATCACGTCCTCTTGAAGCAGCAAGCGCAGCTGGAAGCTCTCCCGAAACGCGATGCTAAAACTACGCAGACGCTGGAGGATATAAAACGCCAACTAGATGAGCTTGGTGGGCTCGAATTTTACCAGCGCATGTCCGCGATCGGGCAGGGACATGACCGAGGGGGTGGCAGCGAGAAAGTTGCTATTTCGTTTCTCAAGGAGGCGTACCGGGATAATAGCGAAGGGCCATCTAAACCTCTGCTCAAGTCCGTGAATATTGCTATTCCCTCGCGTCACCGCGTCTAATTCTTGTCAAGTCTGCTGGAAGTAGGTGCTTTGAAGCCGGACAACTACGATTCGTGTCGCAGTTGGATGAAGACCACTCCTCTAGACTTGCATTCACGACATCCTAGTCAGTTTCAGGCCACCCTCTTGGGTCGTCTTGCTGAGCCTGCCTGCAGGTATACTTGAACAAGATTTTTTACTCATGGACGAGGCGGAAAATCAGGAAAAATGGGATGTGGTTAGTCTAAGCTTGGTGTTAAACTTTGTCTCGGACGCGAAGGATAGAGGTATGGATGTATCCTGGCACGATTTCCGTCCACTCACGCAAACTCAAGGTCGCATGCTCCGCCTCGCTTGGAATTTCCTTGTCCCCGGAGGCCATTTATTCCTCGTCGTAAGACTCTTCTGCCTCCGCGCCAACTTGCATTGAATTAATCTCATTAGCTCCCTCTTCCCTGCGTCGTGAACTCCCGATATCTCACCTGCGAACGCCTGACCGCGTTAATGGAGGCAGTCGGGTTCTTCCAAATAAAAGAGCGGTGGAAGCCAGGCGGCAAGATGATATATTCCTTTTATCAAAAACGAATGACGCCTGGTTTCTCCGAACCCTTCACGAAGAAGACGGTGTTGCTCCAAGGTGATAGAAATAATTTTTGTATCCTGTTGTAATCTACGTAGACGGGCGCACTCGCGAGCCCTAATTCATGATGCTGGTCAAAATTCCAGAATACCCACCCACCTACGTCGACTCGGGATGGACGAGTCGTTGGATAACACATCCATGAACCAAATATACTTTGAACATACTTTGACAGACTTTGACCGATCTTGCCCGTTCTTTTCACAAGATCGCCGCGTCGGGCCCATTGCGGTAATTGCATTTCCGTAAAAGGCAACACCTCTCAGAAGCGAACCACAGCGAACCACCATCTCGAAGGTCCATCCCGTCCGACCTTTGTGCTCCTTAGTCTGATCTACAACGCACACACTTAGCCGCACCGACCACGAGGCTGCTGACTGCAATCACTTGAACTCTGCACTCAATCTCATGTCCCTCAAAATCCTCCACTTCAACGACGTATACCGCTGTGCTCCTCAAAAGCTTGCACCCAACTCTCCCGACACAATCGATGTTACGCAGTTTGGCGCCTTGCTAGATGGTCTGAGGGCGCAATGGAACCTGCAGCCCGACGGCAAGAGAGATGGTAGGCTCAACTGTGTATCAGTCCCATCCACCGCGGACCTGACCAGTGACCTCGAACTCAGGCCTAGTCTTATTTTCCGGCGACGTGTTTTCTCCCTCCGTCGAAAGTTCGGTGACTCGAGGTAGCCATATGGTGCGTTCATTCGTTGTTCGAATAAACGATCGTTCAGATCTGAACTCGGGTTAACAGGTTCCTGTCATGAATGAACTCAATCCGGACGTTTCGCTCGCTGGTTCGTTTAGGACCCACTACTGCTTGTCAATTATTTTGATGACTCGCAGGCAACCACGACTTTGACTTCGGTGAGTGAAACTCCAAGTTTACCGAGAATTCGAATCCAATTCCTACTAGGCTATCCCCATCTTTCCAAACTAATCGAAGCCACGACATTTGTGCCACTATTTGTCTTTGTAAATGCTGCCCTTTCAATCTAAATAATTTTTAGCCCTGGCTCCTGAGCAATATCGTCGACACGACCACCTCTCAGGTCCCAAAGAGTCTTTCTGAATTCCAGATTCTCGAGCGTGCGGCGGGCCTCCGTATTGGGATCATTGGCTTGGTCGAAAAGTACGTGAACAGCTTTCTCATCCGTCCAACTCCAGCTGAGGTGAACTCAGAGAATGGATCGGTACCGTTGCTACTTGGCCTAGCAATTTTGTCTACAAGGATATGAAACAAGTCGGTCTTGACCTTTCTGAGCGTCTGAGAGACGAGCATCGATGTGATCTGGTGATCGCCTTAACCCATTGTCGGTTCGTCCGTCAATACTGCCGCGAAAACTTGACTCACCTAGCATAGTGTCCCTAATGTATGCCTCATTATAATTATGCGTCGACAACTACCGATAATGCCATGGCCTAGGACATCTCGCTTGCTAAGGATTTGTTAGCACTGTCGCCTTCGGCTCAAGCCAAAAACTCCATCGCTTCCTCACATGGCGTTGACCTCATTCTCGGCGGGCACGATCACCTTTACTACGCTAGCAAAGGCATGTCGGCCTGGGAGGGCTATGATATTGCACAAGACGTCTTGGGAGCCGAGGCGGACCATGGCGACGTCCTGGTCTGCAAAAGTGGAACTGATTTCCGCGACCTGAGCGAGATTACTTTAGAGTTTGAGACCACGCCGGCAGGAAGTATCAGAAAAAAAGTTATCAGCCGAATTACAGGCGTTAGGTATGTCGCTTGCAGTATCTTACGGAACTCCGCCTTCGATTATTATTTTCTAGACATTCAACCAAGCCTGGCTCGGCGTCCTCTCAGAAACTGACGGAAATATTGAAAACTGTACTCTCGTCCGTATCGTCTACTCTCAAAGCACCGGTGTGCAATACCACCGTTGCCGTAGATGTCCGCTCCCAACTTGTTCGCACAGAAGAGGTTCGGTCGTTGGTCGCTGCCGAAAAAATTGAGCTCAGATTATTTACAGTCCGCTGCTGGTAACTGGTTCGCAGATGTCGTAAGGCACGCCTACGATGATTCACTTGCGATGAAGGGCTGCGGGGGCTCCGACGGTGTGTTCCTCTGCGGAGGTACGTTCCGTGGAGATTCTATCTATGGTCCTGGTAAGTAGTTGCGGTTGCATTTCTTCCGCGGCAAATTATTTATTTTCGTAGGGCTGATGTCCATCGGGGACATTCTCGAGATACTGCCGTTTGAGGACCCCATCGTTGTAATCGAGCTTGATGGAGCAGCGCTGTGGGACGCACTCGAAGCTTCTCTGTCGACCTGGCCTGCGCAAGAAGGGTTAGACCATTCCGTCAGTGCTGAAATACCGCTCCTGATACTTGTGTTTCTAGTCGATTCCCTGTTATCTCAGGCTTTCGTGTCTCGTGGGATTCTCGTCGAAAGCCTGGGGAACGAGTCCTCGGGGTATGCCTTTTGAATGAAATAGAGGACAGCGAAACGGGACACGATGCCGCTAGCGGACCCTCTACGCCGAGACTCGTCGATGGAGCACCGATCGAGCGAACCGCGGAAAAAACATATAAAATCGTAACTCGATCGTACATGGCAGAGGGGCATGACGGGTTTATCGCCCTTCAACGCGGGACGCCCCTCATTGACGATGAAGGCGGTCAAATCATGAGTGCCATCGTCCGAAAATATTTGATGGGTAAGCTCGCCCCGATTCGGAGGTTTTAAAGCTAACAGGATTATCTAGGGTCGCAGTTCGTGAATGTAATGAGCAGACTGACTGCAGATGATGTTGCGCATCTGCACTCGACCACTAAATCTGCCATTGTACGAGAAAAAGCCCGGCAGAAGCGGGAACAACACCGAACGAAAGCCACATCGCAGTGGAAACACGCCGCACACCTGGCTCTCCGCTGGACTAGGTCAAGAACCCACTACCAAGAGCATCTTAACGTCTGCTCGCTGGAGAGTATGCATTCGGTTGACGCCGTCGATGGGGAGAAAATGCGGAGTGGCCAAGAGTCAACTGAATCAGAGCCGAAGGGCAAGGTTGATGACTTGTTGACAATTAGTCCGGCGGTCGATGGAAGACTCAAGGACGAAGGTCGTTGAATTGGGTTTATATTGTACTTTTATGTTGCTTACAGTGGATATTTGTATGTATCGATACATCTACCTACCGCCTTCGCATTCTTGGGTCGTCAGCGGGGATTTCGGGCTCTGGTACTTTCCCCGCAGGATTGCCCGTTAAATTTTGGATGTGGTGAGTGAGAAGTCCACCCCCGTAACCAAGTGACCCGCCGCCGAGTGTAACTGGAGAGGAGGAAGTAGGAAGCCAGCGTTAAAAAATATCGAGAAAGAACAACGCACGGTCAAGTAACCCAGCTCTTGTCCAGAACACGGCAGGGAAAATGCAGAGGCACAGAATGGCGCCAATTGTTCCATAGTCGTCTTCTCTTCGAGCGCTCACCTTTCAATCGGTAAATTGAGTGCGATCGGAGAGCGAGACATCGTTACACTATAAGCCAGGTTGGCACGTCGTTGTTTCAGTGTTGCGGCGTCGGACATTCGGTTTCTCCCATATGTAACGACACCCCCAGACGCGGCAGCTGCACTCAGTTAGCCAGTAATCAACGCGTCCAACATAACAGTTTCTGTACCTGCAATACCGGAAACGGTGGAGACATTCAGAAGACGTTCCACAGATAATACCCTATGCTTGGAGGATAGGAGCATAGCGGCATACACTGGCACCCCAAGCAAAGCCCCAATGCCGAACGACTGTTTCATAATTCTTGCAGTTATGTATGCCGAATCTGATTCCCATTGCTCTGGAGGCGATAAAAAAAGATGCAATGAATATTCGGGCACAGATGGTGGCTGAATGAGTTGCCTGAGGGGAAAAGAGGTGGAGGAAGCTGCGACATGGCGTAGGCTCGATACCAGGCTCTCTAGATAATCTGAAGACAGAGTGAGACTCGGAGCCTAGTTTGTCCTTGTATTTTGATCCAGCCACCGTCACCGTGACTCAACAAAGCCTCTTTTCTTACCACGATGAGCACGATGCTCTACGACGCTCAGCCTGTCGATGCTCACATGGTCGACTATCCCATCGACATCGATATGCAAAACCAAGAGCCCTGGTTCGACGCAGAGGCAAAAATGGACGACGACGTTCCACAAAACCACTTTACCGACCACGACAGCAGTCTCAGCGTTGAGGTCGACATGGACGATCACTACGCTGAAAAAGAGTACGAAATGGGCGAGGGTGAAGAAAACTACGAGGAGATGAGTTCCGACTTGCTCGATATTGAAGTCTATGATGCCTCGGAGCCGCTGGAGGACGCCACTCTCCCCCCTGCGGACGTCATGGAGCCCGCCGATGCACAACCATTCGATATTGACTCGCCAGAAACGGCCAAACCCTTGCTTCTTCCGGTAGCGGCAACCCCTGCAATGTCGCCTTTGCCCCCGTCGGACACAGACCTCCCTGATGCGGTGGCATCCGAACATGCAGAGGCAGCTGCAGAGGAGCCTGTAGACGAAGGAAGCGTCAATTTAGATGCTCCAGTGGAGCTATCCATTCCACTTCCAGACGATGAAACTGTTGAAACATCCAATCGGTTTCAAAATCACGAGTCTGACGGAGAGCAGGAGCGGGTTGAAGCGGGCTTTGTCGACGTGCCTCAGGCTGAGGAGCAGAATCCGTCCTCTGGGGAGCACCGCCCGTCTTCCGATAACGAGAACCATGACGTCGAGGATCCTACTGCGACGGATCCTCACGAGATCTCAGAGGGCGTGTACATCGACCCGCCACCAGCAGTTTTGGTTTCGTTTGAATCCTCCGATTTCCCTGATATTTGTCTCTTCAACCAACCGGCTCGTTCACGCTCCCCGAGTCCCTCGACAGATGGCCGTGACCAAGGTTATCAAGTCTTTGATCTACTTCTTCATCACCATCCTATTCTGTACTATGAACCTCTGGCCAGCGTATTTGAGGCCCTCCGCCAAGAGGAATATCTCACCCGAATTTCTCATCTGGTTGACTCTGAACTAGTCTTGGACGCATATGACTTGCAATTGGTTATTTCCGAGGTACGCCCATATAGGTTACTGCTCATGAGTCACACTAACAATTTTTACAGGACAATGTTTACGCACGTGAAGTCACCTTGCATGACTTGAATGTACTGCACGATGGAACTGATGTTTCTGGACCGTTACGCCTTCGGCTAAGATCGGTCATACCCAGATTTATTCACCGCTACCATCAACTACAAGCTCAAGTATCGCGTCTCAATCTAGTCGCCGCTGGCGATGAGCAAGAGCCTGTCACCGACTCGACTGAACGAGGTTAGTGCGACCTATTTTATATATCATCACGGCGCCTCATTCTTTTCTTTTGTAGCCCCAAACCCATCCGAGTCGAATCAACAAGACCAAGACGAGCCACAGGCTAAGCAGGTTCAAGGGGAAGCCGACGAAAACACGGCGGGCTCAAATGAAAATCCGCCTGATGCTTCGGAATCTAATGCAACTCCAAAGCCTACGGAGGAGGAGCAACATGAGGCGCCGGAGGAACCAGAGACGGAGACGGAGACCGCGGCAGAACCCGAGCATCATCCGGGAAACGCCCAGGAAGGCGCTGAAAATAATATTGAGGCTACGGCGGGCGATGACGACGGCGGCTACGGTGAGAAATTACAGCACGAAGAGCTTGACACGACGGAGACGGCGGATTTGCCCGAACCGCCGGAGGAGGACGACGAGGACGAGGAGCAGGAGGAGGAGTTCGTGGTTGTGGAGACGCCGGGGGCTAAACCGCTTATTCCGCTGACTGGGACAGCCCCCGCCGAAGATATAGGTAATGGTGAGTCGATCAATTTGGGTTCTCTTCGTCTCCTCACCCTTGCTAGAACTTGAAACGACGTTGGATCCGCTACAGTCGTCGGGCTCGGGTCAACATGAACATGATTCCGGTATGCTGTCTTCGGTCCTTCGTTGAAGGTTTTTTTAATCAATTTTGGACCAGATTTAGCGCCACCCGATTCGGAAACCCGAAACGACAAAGATGAGCCGGACAACGCCAATAATGAGGATGCGACCGGCGTATTAGCTAGTTCGTACCTTCCCTCTCCAACCACTTCACACAGCTTACCCTTTGTGCTCCAGATGATTCCCTAGATCCATCGGTTCACGATGATGATATTCATGAAGGGGAAAGCTACGACGATGAGGAGCCGTCTTGGGAGGATGCCATCGAGGGTGATGAAGACCCGGATACCACTTGGGAGGCGGACGCCGAGCACGAAACGGCGTCGAACGAGAGCTCTGTGACGCTGTCAAGCAAAGCGTCAAAACGATCTTTTGACGAGCTCGATCCTGAAGAAGACGAGGTGGATGGGAACTCGCCACCCGGATCTCCTGGTATGTTACCGTCTCCTTCTCCTTCAAAAGGTCGGAATACTGACGGCTACCCAGGAGCCAAGCGCACCCGGGTCGACTAAATTCCCCACCTTCTTCGTCGCGTCTGCTCCCGCCTGATCCATCGACCGCCTCAGTTCCTCTACTCCCACAGCTTGCCTGCATCAGCATTTCCAGCATATCCTTATCGCATTCGCATTCAACATTCACGCATCCCCATTTTTTGATCCATGAGGCTAGGTCGTTCTCTCCCGATTCGGATTTCGATGTTTCTTTATACCTCTATTTGCTTGCTGATTTTTTAGGAACGACGCAAATGAAGGGCGTAGGATAATATCGGTCCACATGTCTATCTGTTGAATTGATTCTAGCTTTTTTTTCTTCTCTTTTATCTTCTTGGGTCGCTTTCTCGTTCTGAAAACGTCTTTCCACGCCTTTGGTGGTCGAACAGGGCCAGCGAAACGTATAAAGAGTGAGTTGTATGATTCGTCCTCGCAAAGCAAAGCGTGCTCTGTTCACGCGGCGCTCGATTTCGACGGCCCCTCGTGACTGTGTTTTGCTATCCCATGTGCATATACATTCGAGAGGGCGATTCGGAGGAGGCGCACGCTTTCGCCGTTGGGTTCTGGCGCGACGACACCGTACACCTCTTACTCGTGTTCCCTTGGCTGGAACCTCTGGAAGGGTCTTGGCTGCGATCGACAAGTGCCGATGGCGGCCTCAAGCAGCGGCGTGCAATATCCAGTCGCTCGGGTGGGGCGGGCCCTTCCTGGCTGGGAGAAACCGATCTGATATAGTCCGGGACTCGCCAAAAAAAAATGACTTGGGACCTGGTTGACGCTACCGTTGGCTTACACGGCTATTTGATCGTGCGCGATTGTTTCGTGCCGATGAGGGCCAAAAGTTCACCCCGGACAGATTTATTGACTATAAACCAAATACTATATCCTAAGGACCGACCAAGCGTTTGTGGTTCCTAGTCACCGGCAGCGGCTTTGAAGTCGACGCACACAACACACGGGGCATCCAGGGCAACGGACAGGCAGGTTTTCACGCGCATTTAATGACGAACGAGTCTTATTCGCGGATGTGCATAGCCCTGGTGGGAGTATTACACGACGCATACGACTCGGAAAGCAGATAGCGACGGCCATCGAATTGCGCTGACTGGCAGTGACGGTCTATCAGGGTCTATCTGCGCCCAGCCGTTCTAGTGTAACTGCTCAAATGTGGTTTCTCACGATACTACGCACAATTCTTCTCGAGCATCTTGCTGACGGTAATGCGAGCAATGCAAATCCGGCGTTCATCGGGTAGAAGTGCGTTTAGCCTAGGCCTTGCGGATTCAATGGTTTCGAAGGCTGACGAGTATGGGTGCAGTAAAATGTCCCGAACTCAATACCTTTCGAAGCAGTGATATCAGCGATTATCTCACTATTAATTTGGGTTCCTACTTCCGCCCCTTTCTGTGATTTGGAGGTAACTTCCGGCTCCCGCAGGATACAACATTTGCCCTGCTATCAAGAGTGTAACAAGAATTATTACATTGCAACGCGAATCCCCACCGATTGATCCTCTGAATCATGACAGAACACCCCGAACCTGGAAAGACCTGGAATGTGTCAGTTCATCTCGCGTTTTCGCCTGCCGTTATTTAATTGGATACTTTCACAGGAGGTAACGGTATCACGTTTGGCATGCAAATCTACTTATCATGTCCTGTAGAACGTGCTTTTGGAAGATGTCATCTGCGTATGGAGATTCACGGAAAGGCACCAGCTACTTCGTAGCGATGTGGTTGTTAGAATGTTTGCTCCCATCTGGGATGGCCGGTGTATCGCAGTGTCCCGCCGACGACTGCCGACGACGGGTGTAGAAAGATGATGCGTTGATTGGCAGTTGCTCAAGACACCAGACTCTTGCCTGATCCGCACCAATTCACTTATACGGGCGTTGCGCTGTTGCGCACTCGGCACTGTCTGATCCGGCTGCAGGCTCGACCTACCGATATTTGCCGCGATTGAATAGCCAATAAAAGTGAGCACATATTATTAGCCAAAGTAAAAATATGACTGGTTGGATAGTTGATATGGAGTGCAGCGTCGCTGTTGGGTGTGGTTATCGAACTCCGCTGTTTCATTTCCCAGAACGTCGAGGGTCGGTGCGCAGCTCTCGTGTTCCATGAATGGAAACAAAGAGCTGTGGTTTATAGATTTGCCGAGTACGAAAGTAACTGACGCAGATGTTGTGAATAAAGTTGAAACGGAGGTTGTGAAAGTTGAACTGGTTGAAAATGGTTGTGAGTGGTACTGTACGAGAGCGCAAATGGACCATGGTGGTTGCAAGCAGTTGTTTCTGTACATGGTGATTTACCATCTCCATGGAACGAGAGCCCAGACCGAGTACCCCTGGAAACCCCGATAAAACGCTTTGTTTGGATCAGATCAAGAGTTGTCCGTTTCTATCGAACGCTCCCTCATTCCCTTTTCTTCCCCTCCCCTTTTCACCATCCTGACCAGCAGGCCGGTCCCCATTTCGCACTCTTCGTCGCTCGCAGGCCGCCTTCCCCCTAGAATACAACTCAACGATGTCTAAACGCTCCTCTGGTCTGGATTTTTCAGACCGCTTGCCGGCTCTGGACCAGCACCCCGACATGGAGAATTACAAGGGCGCCAGCCTGCAGCGCAACAAGACTGAGCGCGGACGTCTCCAGGGCATCCAGCGCAGTAATTCCACCACCACAAAGAAGCCGACCGGTCCCAAAAACTTTGGCGAACGGGTCAGCCTCTGGCTCATCAACGAGGGCCAGCGCCACACCTTCTTCGCGGTCTTTCTGTTCCTCCACCTTATCGTCTCCGTGCTCGGGTTCATGCACTACGGCCTTAAGGACAATCTGAACACCGCCAGAGCCACCTTTGGAATCACCTTCAGTGCGTTGCAATTTATTATGATTTACAATAAATAAATATCGTCGCTAACGAACGTGTTTAGCGATTGCGCGTGCTGCGGCCTTGGTCCTTCACGTTGATGTCATCTTCATCCTCCTCCCCGTCTGCCGCAACTTTGTGTCCGTAATGCGCCGCACGCCTCTCGGCACCGTCATTCCTTTTGACAAAAACATCACCCTCCACAAGGCCACTGGCTGGGCTATCTTCACCGGTAGTCTAGTCCACACCCTTGCCCACATTGTCAATCTTTACCGGCTCACCATGGCCGACAACAGCGCCACTACCACTGGCCAGCGTGTCGTCTTCTTCATCACCGCCAACTTTATCATCGGTCCCCTCATCACCGGTTGGCTCATGTGGGCGTGCCTCGGCACGATGGTGTACTTTGCGATTGAGAAGCGTCGCCGCGCAAAGAACGGTGGATTTGAGAAGTTCTGGTACACCCACCACCTTTTCATCCCCTTCTTCATCCTCTGGCAATTCCACGGCATGTTCTGCATGATCAAGCCCGACAGGCCGCCGTTCTGCTCTTTCAATACTATCGGTGTCTTCTGGGTTTGTCCTTTTTATTTATTTAGAAACACAAAAACAAAGGCTGAGTTGTATTTTTAGCGTTACTGGCTCGTCGGCGGTATCATCTGGATCTACGAGCGTATCCTGCGTGAAGTTCGCTCCCGCCACGTTACCTACATCTCCAAGGTTGTCCAGCACCCGTCGGGCGTCATGGAGGTTCAAATCAAGAAGGAGAAGACCACTGCCCGCGCTGGGCAGTATATCTTCATTAACTGCCCCGAGATCTCGTACTACCAGTGGCACCCTTTCACTCTCACCAGGTGTGTTAACATGGTACGCGTACGCTCATAATTAAACTAATTATTTTTTAGTGCCCCTGAGGAGGACTACATCTCCGTCCACATACGTGTCGAGGGTGACTTCACGACGGCGTTCTCCAAGGCCCTTGGATGCGACTTTGGAAAGGGCGACAAGGGCGACAAGGGTGCGGCTGGTGGCAAGGTTATCGGTACCAACACCAACCCGCCCGTGAACCGCACGCTTCCCCGTGTTATGGTTGACGGTCCCTTCGGTACCTCTTCGGAAGAGTTCCTGGACTATGAGACCGTCCTCCTCGTTGGTGCTGGTATTGGTGTCACTCCGTTCGCTTCGTGAGTCGCTCTCTTTTTTAGATAGTTATTCGTGCAGCTAATTCGGAATAGGATCTTGAAGAACATCTGGTACCGCATGAACAACTTCAACCACTCGAAGCCTACGCGGTTGTCCAAGGTCTACTTCACCTGGGTCATTCGTGATTTCGGCACGGCAGAATGGTTCCACTCCCTCCTCCACGCCATCGAGGAGCAGGACACGCAGAACCGCATTGAAATCAACATCTACCTCACTGCCAAGATCAAGGAGGACGACATGAACAACATTATCGTGCGTTCCTCGTTCGCTCCGGACATACTCACTTTTTATTCTGACCACGTCGTTCGTATAGGTTCAAGACGTCGGTGCGGAGAAGGACGCGATCACATCTCTGCGCGCCCCGACACACTTCGGTCGTCCCAACTGGGACAAGATCTTCGGATCCATCGGCGAGAAGCACCCGGAATCCGATGTCGGTGTGGTCAGTATTCACTCATCCCTATCCTCCTGCTCGTCGCTCAAAACCGACTGCTCTAGTTCTTCTGTGGCCCTGCTGCGATTGCGGGCACCCTGCACGTCATGTCGAACAAGTATTCGGATGTCAAGGGCACACGGTTCTTCTTCGGCAAGGGTGCGTTGTCGTTGTCTTTCCTTCCTGTCTCAACGTCGTACTCATCATTTCTGTGCGCTGTCCAGAGAACTTCTAGTTGTGGTGTATTTGTTGGGATGGATGGAAGAGTAGACGTATATGCGACTGGCACTTGTATCTGTTTTATTACTGAGTCTGTTGATCCTGACCTATTATTATGGAAAACATGCTGCCAGCGTGATGATGAATGCGAAAATTTGTCTGAGGAGGTTTGAGGGACAGCACGGGACAGTTTAAATGGGGATGCTCCCGAATCAGTGGCGGTGTTACTGTCAATCAGTGGCAGTGGTTGAACTACCCCTAACTTCAGGCGATTGATCTTAGACCCTTCCTTAGTGCTTCATGAACTCCTCTGGAACGAGCTTAAAGCGCGGCGCGAAGGACGTCTTTGGAGAGAATGAAAGCAGCCATTGGATGTGCTACAAGCCTAGGCCAATTGAATTCAGCGAAAAGCTCTGAGGACGTATCCATAATCTCTTTTAGTTTCTGCCGTTTCTCCAGATGGTAGTTACTTGTATGGCAAGTTGGGTGAACGGGCTGGATTCACACGCTGTTTTCCATGTCGAGGTGCCGTGGTCGGGCGTGAAGATGTGAGAATATCCTTCCCGGAACATCATACGGGTTGGGCTGGAAGGCACAGAAGAAAGCAGCACGGGTCACGACCCATTTGAACACGTAGAATTGGCTGTAAGGGTGGTTTTTTTTCTTTTGGTGGAGCGCAAGGTAGTTGGAATCGATAGCGACCATTCCCAAGGGTAGAGGTTAGTTTGACCTTGGCCTAGAACCGGAGATGTTACAACCTGTAGAAATGTATTTCTCTTCGACGCTGGTCTTCCCGCGACTCGCGGTTCCCTCATCTGAGATACATCGTCCTCGAGGGAAATGCAGCGGAAAAATGAATCGCCCAACGAAATAAATCCTCCACGATGGACTTGGGAGTCATTGGAATCTGACGAATACATTGGCAAGCCGTCCCGAGAACACGTATGAGAGTGCGTGGCGTTTGAATCGAGATATATAAAGTCGGAACGAAAGAATGTGATGTTTACCCTCCGCGGCGTAGCCAAACAAGTGCGAAGTTTCGTCGACGTGTAAAGAACGGTCATGGCGTCGCCCAACCTCAGCGCGAATGCCCGCAGGACGGTGTCTAGGAAACATGTTCTGTATTCCGAAATTTTATCCGTCACCTCCGCAATGCGCAAAAATTCCCGATGGGCATCCGCAACTCACTTTACGAATGCAAGGGACTCTGCGCTAGGAAGCAATCTAGGGCTCCGGGTGTCCAATAACCAGGCAGCAAGACGCGTCAGCAGGGAGGCCGATCTTATGCTGGGGTTCGAGGAGCTCAAAAGAGCGGTCCGGGACATTGAAGGTAGTGCTACATTGCATCGCGTTGTTCTTGGATTGACCGTGTGGGCCAGACATAATGACCGTACCACTGCCAACCTTGCTTGCGCCCTTCTTCGCCATTATCCGATCTCCCTTGTCTACCGGGCCCATCACGTCGACCGCGCTCTCTGCGCTGCACAGTTTCTTCGTATGCGGCCTCATATCAGCAGAGTCGCGTTCGCTCGAGACGGCCCTGATTGAGCTAAGCAGCACCGTGTCCCATTGCAAGTTCGAAGCGAGCGATTCCTCGGGGGACGAGGTCGTTCTCCTCCGAATCATGACCGTGATACACGATTGTTTATGCGGAGGCGTAGGAGGCGGGCTCGGTGATATCGAGGTTTGCGAAATGCTCGAGACCGTGTTGACGACGTGTTGTCAAATGCGCCTCACCGGTGAGCTCGGTTCAATTAATTATTAGCGCGTCAATTGACGTTCAGAAGAAACTCTGCGCCGCTCGGCCGAAAATACGATGCAAACTCTGGTTCGCACCGTTTTTTCGCGACTCCATTCGCTGGACCCTAGAACGGAAGAGGAGAAATTACTTACTGCCGACGAAGACGCGCCGGACGCCGAAATACGGATGACCGTGTCGGCAAGTGAAGTGACTCTCAACGAGGAAAACTCGCAAGAGATCGTTGTTGAGCGGCATGAAAGTTCCGGCGATGGTCCTGAGGATGCCGGTCGTACTCCGTCTTCAGCCGCCTCGATTACACGACCTGAATGTACGGGCATTTTACTTATCCCTAACGCTCACCTACTTAAGAACCCAGATGGTCTTCCCTCCATTCTAGAACTGCTCCGCGTACTCATCAACGTGCTGGATCCAAACGACCAGCAACACACCGACTCCACCCGGCTGGTCGCACTCGGTATCCTCAACGCAGCATTCGAAGCCTCCGGACCACGAATCCCCGAGTTCCCCTCCCTGGAAGTCCTCATCCTCGACACCGGCTGCAAATTCCTATTCCAACTCGCGCGATCCGAGAACATCTCCGTCCTCCACTCCGCCCTGCGTACGATATCCACGGTGTTTGATACGATGCGGCACCATCTGAAGCTGCAGCAAGAGCTCTTCTTGGCGTTTACGATCGACAGGCTCGCCCCACCCGCTCCACCCCCTGGCAAGAAGAGCAATAACGGGCTGTATACTGGCTCTCCGAGGCCGGGTACCCCTGTTCCTGGGACGCCAACCCTCGGGCCGCCGGAGAAGCCAGAGGGCGAAGCTGGCACCTCGACGCCGTCGAGAGTGCTCGTTCCGCCTGCCCGCGGGGAGACGCGCGACTTGATACTGGAGACCCTCAGCCAAATTTCCCGCTATCCCAGCTTCATGGTCGACCTGTACACCAATTACGACTGCGATATCAATTGCGAGAACCTCTTTGAGCGGCTCATTGAGTTTTTGACCAAGGCTGTGTACCCTTCACATTATCCTGGCGGGCTCGATGCGCGGCAGAGGAACGTGCAGTATCTCTGCCTGGACCTTTTGCTCGCGTTCGTGAACGATATGGCTACCCGTGCGGATGGAGCCGCTCAAACTTGGCCCTTAGTCAGCTCCATTCTTGTTTTCCTCCCTTCTCTTGCTTATCCCCCACTAGGAATTCCCGGAGCCAGAGTCCCTCATCCACGCCAAGTCACAGAAAAAACTTATCATCTCGGCCGCTACTCAATTCAATAACAAGCCCAAGAAGGGCGTCGCGTTCCTCGAGGAGAATCAGCTCATTTATTCGGATTTGCCACCGGACTCGCCGGAGAGCGCCAAGGTTCACAATCTAGCTGTGTTCCTCAAGAGTTGTGCGAGACTCGATAAGCGTCTGCTCGGCGACTATCTTTCCCGGGAAGAGAACCTTCCTTTGTTGAAGGCCTTCATTGGTCTCATCGACTTCAGAGATGTTCATTCCCTATTTGATCTTATCGACTTGTGTTCTAATCTTCTCTCGCTTAGAAACCGATCGCAGATGCGATGCGGGAGATGCTGGAGACTTTCCGTTTGCCAGGAGAGGCTCAGCAGATTGCTCGCATAACAGAAACATTCGCGGCAATCTACTTTGCCGCCGAGCCCGGTTAGTAATTTCTGTGCTTTTGGTGGCCTTTTTTGACATGTCCTGCATCAGATGAGATTCAGAACGAAGACGCAGTCTATGTTTTGGCCTACTCGGTCATTATGCTCAACACTGATCTCCACAACCCTCAAGTTCGGGTGCGTCTTTCCCCTCTTAGTTACCCCCCTAGTAATTTCTGACCTTTTGACAGAAACGTATGTCTATTGAAGATTACCAGAGGAATCTCCGAGGCGTCAACAACAATACTGACTTCACGCCTGAATTTCTGGTATGTCCATTCTCTTCTGGTACGCAAGTTGGACACTGATTTGTCGGACAGCAAAACATCTACGATTCAATACGCAAGAGGGAGATAATCATGCCCGAAGAGCACGTCGGTCAACTTGGATTTGAATACGCCTGGAAAGACCTCCTCACTCGCTCCCGGGATGCAGGTACGTTGAAATGCCTCCGCGGGAGCACATTTTTTAACGGGATTTCCCCATTAGGCAATTTGATGATCTGCAACTCGGCCTTATTCGATGTCGACATGTTCAAGTCTGTCTGGAAACCAGTCATCTCAGCAATAGCATACGCCTTCATTAGTTTTGATGACGACTACATCATCGAGAGGTCTATCGCTGGCTTTCGACAGTGTGCTACCTTGGCAGGGACTTTCCAGCTACCAGATGTGTTCGATTTCGTGGTCGTCTCTCTTTCCCAGGCAACGGGTCTTTCGTCCGAGTTCATTTCGGGACAAGTACCCAATTTCCCTGTGGTCGATGTCGAGGGACAATCCGTCACCGTGTCCAACTTGTCGATTAAATTCGGCACTAACTTCAAGGGGCAGCTAGCCGCCGTGGTTCTGTTCAATATTGTAAACGGTCACGGCAACGCGCTGCGGGAAGGATGGACTCAGGTTCGCGGCCCTGATTCTCCTGATGCTCTGCAGAAAGCTTTAACCTTTTTGCGTTAGATTTTCGAGATGTTCCAGAACCTCTTTTTGCATTCCCTGCTTCCTACGCGGATGCTGCAGATGGAAGATTTCCTTGGAGGCGTCTCGATGATTCCGCTCAGGGGCGGCCACCCGCCGCGAGTTGCGCCGAGAAGCGACGGGGGTCTATTATCCGCGTTGTCATCCTACTTGATGACTCCGTATGGATCCAGTTCTGACACCCTGGTTCCTGACGCGACGGACGCGGATGTGGAAAACACCCTTTGCGCGATCGATTGCATTACCTCGTGTCGCTTGGACGAGCTTTACAGCCAGATTATGTGGGTTTGTCGTAGAGGTCAATTGCCGGGACTAATGCGTGAATTAGGCAACTGGATGTTGAGGCTCTGGTGGCAGCGGTACGTGCTCTTGAAGCACTGGCTCATGACCGCACCGTCGCACGGCTTAAACAAGGAGGCGACGACGATAGCAACCATCCCGCCTCAGATGACGGCCCGTATTCCTTGCCTTACGATCCGGCGTCGGTATTCCTTTTGGAAACCATGGTCAGCATTGCGTGCCAAACTTCGCAATACATTGAAGAGCTCTGGCAAGTATATTTTATCGGATCGGGTTTTCAAGCGACCTAACCTTGCTTTAGGCCGATCGTTTTCGAACATCTATCGGCCTTGCTCTCCACTTCAACCCAGTATAGTTTCCTCTTGATTGAGCGAGCCGTCGTGGCCCTCTTGCGTTTATGTTTAATACTAGCCAAGACGGTAACGTTTCATTATATATTTTTCCACCAAATCGCTGACACATCTTTTGTCAGCCCTCGCTCCGAGATCAGATTTACATCTCGTTCGATCTGCTTTCATGTCTGCCTCCTTCAGTGGGTAACTCTGTCGCGGAGCAGATCATTGCTGGGGTTCTGCTGCTCGTTCAAAACCACAAGGACATCATCAGGTTTGCAGTCTTATGCTCTCCACTAACACTCCATCTCAATTCATCCAACCCAGCTCTCAGACGGAGTGGAATCTGGTCTTTGGCCTCCTTCGCTCGACGATTTCGCATCCCGAGGCTGCGCGGCCATCATTCGAGTTGATCACGAGCCTCGTTTCGGACGGTCCTGAGCAGACTGTAACGCTGGATAATTACTCTGGGCTGTTGAACCTCTTGGATGATTTCGCCACGAGCGCCAGCGTGGTCTCTGAGGGCCAACACCACGGCCGTCGCCAGGAACCCTTGACATCAGCAAAGTGCGTCTGAATTTCGACAACCCGGTCAGCTAACAAATATTCTTTTAGCTCTCCTCCGATCGAGCGCGGGAAGAAAGCGATTGATCTCATAGTGAACCTTAAAAAGTTCATGAGCCCGTTATCAGAGTCTGCGCACTTGCCACGAGTGCAAGGTATTCCCAACATTTTTTTCTGCAGAGCTAGTGCTGACTGACCGCCTTGCAGCCTGGCGCCAACTCTGCTTACCACTTATAAGCTCCCTCAGCCGACAATCGACCAATGCAGCCCGCGAAGTCCGCCACACCGCAATCGGCCAACTACAACGAATGCTCCTGGGCCCGCACGTCCTCTTCGACGAAGCAGATTCAGAGCAGGTAGAGGAGATCTTCAACCGGGTCATATTCCCGCTCCTCGACGACCTGCTGAAGCCGCAAGTGTTCCTTCGCGATCTCCGGGGAATGCCCGAGACGCGGCTGCGCGCGTCCGCGCTCCTCTGCAAAGCCTTCATGCACTTCGAAGTGCGGGAAAGCCAGGCGAAGGCGGATATCCGGATTCTGTGGATTCAGATCCTCGATTTGCTAGATCGGTTGATGAATATCGACAAGGGTGACCAGTTGGTGCGTTTTCTTCCTTTACTCGTCATGTTGCATGCTAAATAATCCCCAGTACGAAGCCGTCCCCGAGTCGCTCAAAAACGTCGTACTGGTGATGCACGCGGCGCAGATACTGGTGCCGCCCCCGCCCTCTGCCGAGGAGACGGATCCGCGCGACGAGCGGCAGCGGACGCTATGGAATGCGACGAACGAGCGGGTGGAGCGATTCTTGCCGGGATTCATCGCGTCGGTAATACCCCAGGAGCAATGATAATTAATAATACCAAAAGTTGCGAGTGAGTAAATAAGTAGATTTTGTAATACATATTCTAGTAAAATTTCATCTTTGACGGTCTGAGAACGACATCGTAAGTTGGCGGAAGAGATAGGTTGAGGGAGGGGCGTACCTTACACGCATGTACACGCCGGCTAAGCAGGCGACGAGCGCGGCCCAGTAAGCCAGGACGCGCATGCTCTTTGGACAGTATTTATTGCCCCAGTTTGACCACGCTCCGCCGAGGTGCGCCGTCGTCACTAGGAGCCCGTATAGGACGTAACCCGAGAGTCTGCACGCGCCGTTTGAGAATTTCGCAAAGTAGAGAGTGAAATGATTAGCCAACCTGTGATACTTCCAAATCGCCTTTGCTTTGACGCCTCCGCCGAATGCAGCCCCGCCAAACCAAACGCTGCCGCCTACCAAATAACTCGAGTTAAACTGCACACTGTAAAGCCAAGACGTTCGTTCGCACCTCCCAACAATATCTGCACAAAAAGCCAGCCGATGCACGCGATGCCGATTTTCTGGTGCCCAAGATTATTTAATATACAAACACACTTCGCAGAAAAGAGAGTAAGTATACCCCATGCCAACTCCGAAAATGGACTGCGCCATGTAGGTACTGAGTTGAATTCAAATTTTAAAACTTGAAAACTATATGAAAAAACAAATACCTTGTTATACATCACCGCGAACGTGCCGAAGAAGATGGCGGGAAAGGCGGCGCAGAGAATGGCGTATTGGTGGCGCGCCAGCCCCGCGGTCTTGGTTTTGGGGCGGGAGGTGGGTTGGAGGGTTAGGATTCCTAGGGCGCGTCAATATTGATGTTAGTGTCAGGTACTTTTGGGAGAGGAAGAAGCAGTGGAGAACCATAGGTGAACAGCAGAAGACTGAGACTCTGGAGCAGGGGATGCAATGCGAACACCCCGGTGTTAACGGGGTCGTTGACGAGGACGACTACCCATGTAACGGCCATGAAGAGCTATATCGCAAGCTTGAATTCCCCAATTCATAGCACTTGACAAGGGAGCTTACAGCTGCGCCAGTCTTGCATGCGAAATCAGCGCTCGCGTCCAATGTCGGGGACCAGGCCCACTCACCAAAGCCGCATACTTCCCCACCGCATCTCCTCTGCGCCCCTCCCCAGGCATCTGGTCCTCCTGCCTCGCCTTGCTCGTGTTCACACCGCCATTCGCACCACCCGTCTGCTGCTCCGCGGGAAGCAAGAGCTCATAGTCTTCCGCGTTGGGGTCTGAAGTGTCCATTCCAGTTCTCTCGCGCGATGAGATGGCACTGCGTCTGGACATCAGTCAGGTATGTATGTACGTGTTCCGGGAGTGAGAAACCTTTACGGCCGTACGACTCAGAATTTATACATCGAGGTAGAGCCAATGACAATAAAATGATTTCCAGTTGGCCTTCTTCGAGGTACCCTTTGACCCGACGGGACCCCCGTCCCAACCGACAGGTACCCGAAAGCTAATCCTCTCACAAGACCCACACCGAGACCCTTCCCGCGTCGCACTTCACAACATCGAACTTGAAGCCATCCGCGAAACGTGTCAAATATTAATAACTAAGCTTGGATTATTAGATAGTGGGGTGTTGCAGGGGTAAGGTATGTGATGCGAAGCCATGGTATAGACATGAAAAAAAGAAATGTTGTTGTCGTCGTTGTTGTTGTTGTTGAAGCTGAATGAAGCGCGATTCCCCGGGCAGGCGGGGGAAGAAGAACGAAAAACCGACGCGGCCCACGTCTCGCGGGACTCGACTCACTGGCTCGCCCGCACCATCGGCCAACTCCCCTCCTCCTTCCACCTCTCCACCACCTCCCCAATCGTCTCCTTCCCAAAGATCGGCCGCTTCAGCCGATAACCGACTACCTCGACTAGCTTCCTGTTGCTCAGCGCCAGGACGTGCTTTTCGAGCGCCCATTTGTCCATGTACGCGGAGAGGGGAGTATTGGGGATGGGCGGGGAGGAGGTGGATATCATCTCGGTCCAGCCGCCGACGTGGTGTTCGTTGATCTCCTCGACGGCGTCGGCCCGGAGCTGGCGGGCGGCAAGTGAGTATTTCAACGGTTGGTTCATGCGGAGGGGAGACAGACCTTGAGGACGGTGTTCTCCACAAAGTTGAAGAACTCGAACGTCGTGCCAAAGAACGAGGTGACGTTCTGCCCCACGCTCAGCAGCGTGCTCTCCGAGTCGTCCACCTGCAGACAACACATCGAAGATGATCAGCATCGTATCCGTGGAATTGTATCCACATCCCACGCGCGTGGAAGAAACGGACGCACCAAATTAAACAACGGCGCAACGAGCTTCTTATCCGCCGGCGGCATTCCCTGCACGCTCGCCGCCTTGCTCTTCTCGTTGTGGAAAATGATGAGCTCGCCCGCGAGGGCATCCGCCTCCTTCCGTCCCTTTGGCGCCATCCACTCCGCCAGAGCCCACATGGCGCCGGCGACGTCCTCGGCGTGGACGGTGTGCGTTGGGTTCTTGCCCGGCGACCACATTGACTTCATGGGCTTTTTCATGTGCCCGTAAACCGAGGCGACGGTGATGGCGGAGGCGACTGCGACGCGTTCGGCGGTGAGAAGTGTGTACAGAAAAATAAGAGAATAGGGCGCACTGGAGCCCCAGTTGATATACGGGCCGTACACGAAGCCGATCCGCAGGATGACGAGGTTGAGACTGCGTTTCGGTCTGTCAGGAAAAGAATAATAAACGCGATCGGCAGAGGACGGACTCGTCTATGGCGGCGAGCATGCGCAGGGTCTCATGCCACCACGTGCCCGCGATGCCGTCGGGCTTGATGTCCTCCTTCTCGTCGTGGGTGCCCTTGGCGGAGGTCTCGTAGAAGGGATGCTGGAGGCGGACGTACGCCTTGACCTTGCGCTTTGCGGCCTCGACGGCGATCATGCGCGCGACCTGGCATGTTCGGTCGATTTGGATCTAGGGCAGGTGAGTGGGGCTGGATAACGGGCTGCGATGGGGGGCGGAGTACCATTTCGGTGCGGTCGAACTGGACCTCGCCGGTAAAGTCGAATACATATTGGTAGGGTGCCTGACCCTCTGGGGGGTCGAACATGCGGGCGATGGTGGCGGGGACGGTGAGATTGGCCTGCTTGTACTCGACCTGCGGGCGGGTGAGCAGCTGGACGAACTCTGCGCCGATGTAACTAGAGATTCAAGTGATTAGAAGATAAAGTAGAAGTGGACCAAGATATGCACGTTGTGGGAGGGAAGACGGAGAACTTGTCGACAACCCGCACATGCTGCAGGGGCATTTATTAAAAAATAAACGCGGTGAGGAACGGGAAAGACGGACGCCAACGAGTGGTTCGCCGGTGAGCGGGACGAGTAGGCCGACGAGGGTCCGCGAGCAGGTGTTGAGTCCGCCTGGGGAGGGTCAGCGGGGGCGGGGCCGGGGGATGGGACGGACCGAATACGAGGACGTTGGGTGCAGACATTCTGGCCGCGTTGCGCGACGGCGCACAAAACTCGTTCAAGTTTCTAGCAAAGGGCGGAGGCAAACACGGTGAGACACGGTTGCTATGCTTTACATACAAATTTATGTAACAGCATATATAAGCAGGATACAGGATATACAGTATCCTGCACCTTTCCATTCTCCATTAAATGAAATGTCCGGCTGCTGCCGTCCCAGACCTTGCTTTAGATTCGCACTCCGACTACTGTATCCGCAACAACAACAAAAAACACCCCGAAGCATATGCTGGAAGGAAGAGACTGAAACAGATAAATTTTAATTTAGGTTTTTGCGCAGGGCAGCCGCAAACCACTCCGCGATGCCATCGATTCGGTCCCACGGTCAAGATGCCGAGTATTTGACTGACCCAGATTCCGCGGACGCGTTTTTGTGAGTTAAACCTCCTCAAATCTCTTAGACCACAAGGGAAAGAACATTCAAAATCTCTCTGGGGATGTTGTGTTAAGAATGATTTTTTTTGATTTTGAGAATGTTGCCTGCAAGTTGCCTGTCGGAATGTAATTATGGCGGTGAATTTCCATCCTACAGAGAGGGCAGGGAGAAATCACAAAATTCATTCTCAAGGCAGCATGTCCCGGGGTGCTATGCATAGTTTTGTCATTTGACTGAAGTGAAAACTTGGGGGATGAAGGCGAAAAGAATTTGTTGCCGAGCGAGGTGCCATCATTTTGGCCTGCATTTGAACGCCGCTCGAACACCATGTTAGTACATAAATGGACTGCCCACTGGCTCCAAGCCCTAAAACAGAATTGGATAAGCTATGGATCACCATGCAACACATCAGAACAAAAAAGTGCTGAATTGGCTGTACATCGGTTATTCAATGCACCTTGAACCGAAGCAGTGATTTGAAGTCGCCGCAGAAATTGATGCTTTTACATGCACTTCAGAGCAGAAAATTCTGAAACTCGGGGATAACCTCCAAGGATAGCTACATCAGATGCTCCATTGAATTTGAGGTGCCTGTGGAGGAATACAACTTTTGATGGCGCCTACTAAAGTGTGGCTGTGCTCGTTACGGATCAAGCCATTGCCCACCGCCGGGCACATGAAGTGTTTGGGTTCTGTTTGTTTGATGCAGATTTCGGCTAATTTCGACGAGCAAGATATCCTAGTATTTGGTCCAATGTTTGTTTTCGGGTTTTCGATGACGGACGGTCGGAGTATTTGTGTTATGTTTGTCTGATGCAGTTTTCGCTTAGTTTCGACGAGCAGAGATATCATAGTGTTTGGTTCAAAGTTTGGTTGGGATGCGAAGGGGGAAAGGTCAGGCCGGCATGGTGAGGTTGCATGTATTTGTTTGATGCAGAATTCGGCAGAAGGAATTGTCACGGAGGGGGACCTTAGCTAAAGCAAGGTAATAATACGTGGAACGGGATACTCCCGCGTAACAGTGGCCTTTGAGTGGCCTTGTGGGCGCAGACGAAGCACTCGACCCGGCCCGGGCACCGCCACCCCCACAAACCCGAACCACAATGCGTGCGTCCCTGCGATGCCTCCAATCCGTCCAGCGCCTCGCCCAGCGCCCCAACAGTAAGACACCGCGCCCTCGGTGGCCCTGTTGACCCCCTATTGTTTGCAGGCACCTCCTTCATCGGCCTGGGGCGCATGGGCTCCGAGATGGCGTACAAACTGTCGCTGTCTTGTGAGTGCAAACACTGACTGCACCCAGGTACAATCTCTTCTCCAAGCAACTCGCCGCAAAGAAGGAACCGCGCTTTGTGGTGTGCGATGCCCTCCCCGCGTCAGCGGCTGCGTTCCGCCAGAGCTTTAGCGCGACGTTTCCAGGTTGTCATATCGAAATCGCCGCAACCCCTGAAGAGCAAGTCCATTTAATTAATTATCGCGACCCTGCATGCCGGTCCCTGCCGTTTCGCTAATTTTGACCCAGGGCGACCCTGGCCTCTGAACTGATCGTCACCATGCTGCCCTCTTCGGCACAAGTCGACACAGTGTACAACGGTGACATTATCCCGGCCCTGCGCGGCCTGCCCCCCGCCCTCGCACGGACCACGCTCTGCATCGACTCCACGACGCTCGATGTCGATGTGTCGCGTGCCGTCAGCGCGTCCGTAATCGCGACCGGCGCGTCCATGGTCGACGCCCCCGTTTCTGGCGGCGTGACGGGTGCCAAGGCCGGGACGCTCGCGTTCCTCGTCGGGGGCACGCCCGACGCGTTTCAGGCAGTGCATCCCATCCTCAGTCTCATGGGCCAGCGAATCGTGCATTGTGGGCCGGCAGGCGCGGGGTTGGGCGCGAAGATCTGTAATAACGTGGATTCCCTTCCATCTCACTTTGTCCTACGTGGTTGCTGACGCGCTTTTCAGCTCATTCTAGGCGTACAGCAGGTCGTCGTTGCGGAGGCGATGATCCTGGGGCAGAAGATGGGCTTGGACCCCGCGGTGCTAAGCAGCGTCATCGGGTCCTCTACGGGCGCGTGCTGGTCCGTTTCGGTGAACAACCCCGTCCCGTCCGCGCTCCCCGCCGCCTCTCCGCCCTGTGAACGCGACTACGAGGGCGGGTTCGCGACCGTGCTCATGGAGAAGGTGCGGGCAGAGTCCAACTCTTGTAGCAGGCATAACTGTGACTATTCAGGACATGGGTCTGGCGAGCGACATTGCGAGCAAGACGGGAACGGCGCTGCCGTTGGGGGATGCCGCGAGAAGGCTGTACGAGGAGATGGTCAAGCAGCGGCCCGAGTTGGCGCGAAAGGACTTTTCGTCTGTATACCGCTTCCTACTGGACGCAAAGTGACACTCCCGGGGCTGATGACTGTTTTGGGACTAAAACATCGGCTCCAAACATGTTTTCTTTTTGGTTCACTGTTTGTGTCCAAGTCAAATGCAAACCAGAAATAACACCTACCCTACCCGCAAACTGGGTCCGATCAGACGGGTTGATCACGTCGTGATGAACCGTCCAATGGGTATCAAAATCACCAAATTGTTCAACCTGCCGTTAATACCTGCAGATATCTCCTCCCCAAGTGACTTGAGTCTTGAGAATAGTGCCGGGTGCAACTGATGGCCCATCACTGACCTTCAAGACATCAATCCCGCCGGTCTCGGAGTTCATCGGGCGTTCACGAACAATAGCTGACGTATTGGGTCACCATTAATGGCGGATCGCTTAAGATGCCGATACTTGATCAAAAAAAGTGCCGGCACCCCGAAAGTATTTTGCATTTTACGGGACAACCAGTGGGCGGATCGCAAAATGCTGTGAAGGGATCCGGTAGTGTATGATCAGCTCTACAGGATTGGGTAGGACATCAAGGAGTTGGGGATGACCTTCCTTTTTGGGCACTACGCTTCGCTTCCCAAAAAGGGAATTATTGTCGTTTGCCCTTCCTTAGGGCATATTTCGACTGATTTGGTGGCCTTAGCTGAATTTTCATACCTAGAATATGTCCCCAGAGCCCCGCGGCACAGGTCTGACCCCAGTACAGTCCAGTAAAGAGGTGAAAATGGCAAAGGTCAATGAATTATGTTCTGGCCCCGGTACCTTGCACACATACCCATGAGAATACCTCAGAAATATCTGGAATCAGTTTATCAGGGTGCCGACAGCTTTGCTGAACAATGAACTCTATCCTGGTCATAAAATACAACACAATTGGGCTATGCAAAAGAAATTGCCCTTTTGCATATTATGCACTGGCTTGGGGCGGGAAGCATTTGAAAACAATTCTATGGACAATTTACCCCCTGTATGTATTGCAAAGGACAGTAATTGTGACTCAGGTAGGCCTATACCCCTGGATTTATGGTGACTTTCTTTTTTATTCTTGATCACCATCTTCAGAGTGTCACAGGGTCCTCCACGATGGTTTGAGGCCTCCTATAGGCTTCGCTAGTTTCCCCAAAGAGCTCCCCGGCAAAAAAGTGCCGAATATATCATGGCAAAACTCGAAAATGCAAATGACATGTTTTTCTGATTTGTTAAATAGGGGACCAAAAAGACCATTATGTGCACAAAAAACAGTGGAAATGAGTTTATATAGCTTGTCTCTTGCGAACTGAGCTTTGCTCCAACTGTTTTGGGTAACCTTTGGCCAATTGGTGTTTTGAACTAGGGCAATATATTGGCCGTTGAGGGCATATCCTCGAAAAGAGAATTCCGTCAAAGCCTTACCAAAACTGTTGGAATAACACATAATATGGTGTGAATTTTCCGTCACAACTGATATCTACTTTGTATTTCACCCAGACTGGTCTACTAGGTGCCCTATTCATGAAATCAGTAAAAAATGTCATTTGAGATTTTCGAGTTTTAGGTGATATATTGGCCGGTTTCTGCCCCAAAGCAACTCTTATAGCTTGGTCCAGTGACTGGAAGTGTCAGGAGTACCACCTACGACGCTGTAGTATACTGAGGATGGGGAACAAGAAGTTAGAGTAAGATCACCTCAAGTGGTAGGTTGTAGGGTACGTTGGATAACAGGCTCCAATTTTTCGTATGCAGGGATACCAAAAGAGCCCTGTAAATCCCCTTTGGCTTATTATTGATCCCAGAGGAGTGCTTTATAGGCCAAACTGTAATTTACCTGTGGAGCCTAATTGTGTCCTTCTGCATCAGTAGGATGTAATAAAGTTGTTGGTAAAGTAATAAGCAGCCCAGGGGTATACACTGATGCGTTTTGGAGCTGTTTAATCGACATACACTTAAGGCATTGTGATCAGAACAACATCTGTTTATTTTACTGGATTTACACCCTATTACAGAACTCTAGTGGCCCCTTTAGGCAGTAGTGGGAGCTTGGATGGTAGTCAAAGCATTATTATGAAGCTTAATTAGCCCCAACGGTTGAAATGTGCCACAGGGAAGGGCAAACGACGATAATTCCCTTTTTGGGAAGCGAAGCGTAGTGCCCAAAAAGGAAGGTCATCCCCAACTCCTTGATGTCCTACCCAATCCTGTAGAGCTGATCATACACTACCGGATCCCTTCACAGCATTTTGCGATCCGCCCACTGGTTGTCCCGTAAAATGCAAAATACTTTCGGGGTGCCGGCACGTTTTTGATCAAGTATCGGCATCTTAAGCGATCCGCCATTAATGGTGACCCAATACGTCAGCTATTGTTCGTGAATGCCCGATGAACTCCGAGACCGGCGGGATTGATGTCTTGAAGGTCAGTGATGGGCCATCAGTTGCACCCGGCACTATTCTCAAGACTCAAGTCACTTGGGGAGGAGATATCTGCAGGTATTAACGGCGGGTTGAACAATTTGGTGATTTTGATACCCATTGGACGGTTCATCACGACGTGATCAACCCGTCTGATCGGACCCAGTTTGCGGGTAGGGTAGGTGGAAATAAACCATGTTTGGGTAGGCTCGTCCCCATCCGGTTACTGAGCAAATATCTACAAAGCCATCACTCGCTTGAGCTCGGAAGGTTGTGTCAGTAACCGGCTGGGCCCACTCGTTGCTGATTTGGGTGATGGATTTTCGCCCGCCATTCAAGACCTCCGGACTTAGAAAAAAACCTTCAAAACCCCTCCAAAAAGTGCTCCAACTTCCTAGGTGAGAGATGGATAACTTTTGATTCTCTATTGAATGGTGAAAAAAAGTTTTTTTGATGTTTCCGGCCAAAATTATGTATGGAATATAGAAATTAATACATGAGAAATAAAGGGAAGGTGTCTAATGTCCATCGGATGAAGTACTTTGGTCAGAATTTGAGGGGAACACGCTCGACGATGGTTCAGAAGGTTGCGGCGGCGCGGTCCGTGATGCCGTCACGTTGTGTGACACCGGCGTGGCCACGCTGAATCCAGGCGACACGAGCGCGGCGTAAGGATTGTTTCGGAGCGTCGAAGGAGCTGGCGTGGAAAGATAGGTTGCATGAGGGTGAGCAGAAGGCATGGGATATGGGTAAGTAGGGCTGGAATGGGTTTGGAAAGCACCCGCCGGCCCCGGATGCGGTGAATAATAATACATACGTGGGTCCGAGTCGTAGCCCTGTGGATAGAATGGAGGAGGGTATGGGGGCAGGGCATATGTACTAGGTGCACGCAGAGGTGTAGTAGGCAGATAACGAGGGTACTGGAGAGGTAATTGTGGGAGGGGTGATGATTGAGTAATTGGTGTGCGCGAGGAGGACGCGAATTGATTTTGCGAGCGATACAGAGGTCGGGGAACGGGACGCGGCAGGGAAGGGGGCAGAGGAGCCATGGGAGGTGATGCAGACGACACCTGGGGTGCCGCCAAATCATGCCGTGGCCGTTGTGAAGGCGGAGCAGATGTATCTCCAGGTGTGCTGTGTGAATCATGACGACGTTTATTGGCAGTGTTAGACGTGTTGGAGGGACCCGCTGGTGGAGCAGAAGGTGTAGAAGCAGCCGGGGCTGGGTCTGCGGACACCTTCTTCCGAGGTGGAGGAGCAGGAAGGGGGGGGGATGTCAAGGCCGTGGAGGTAAACATGTAGCTGCACACCAAATTCCTCCCACAACGACCAGCTGGACTCGAGCAACTGCTTCAGCATGTCGAGGCTGTCAAACGGACCCACAGACGCGAGAAGCTCGCACGTCGCGTCATCCAATATTGCGTGCGGCGCGAATATGCTGCGTGCAAAATGCTGCTTCTTGATATTTCGCCGCCAGACAAATAGAGCTTGCCGGACCAAGTCCACTGGCGGTCCTCGTTTAATTCCCTTCTGTCTGGTTGCGCGGACGGGTTTGCTGGGCCGAGTGTGGTCGAACAGCTTTGGGTTACAAATGTCGCAACAATCTAACGCGGGAACGGCTAAAAACAAGGTAAGGTAATGGAAAGACGTTGAATGAATGGGAGCTTACTCGGCTTAACATTCTTGAAGATGCTAGCAAGAACGATCCGGCGGCAAACCGTAGCTTGAATAAACACATACAAGCCCTCGCCAGGGGCATCGGAAGGAATATCCAAGGGCTCTTGCATCAATGGTACGGGCTTAGTGTCGTCCAAACCCTTGTGAGAGCCCCGCTTTTGCCCACGACTGACTGCATAATCCTTCCCCCGCTTCGTCGTCCCCGCAGTCCGTCCCCGCCCACCGCGGCCACGCCCCCGGGTAGATGCACGACCACGGCCACGCCCTCGCGCTCCACCGCCCTCAGCTTCGGCCAGCACATCCGCCTCACCAACTTCAAATGCTGTTTTCTCCACCAGCATCACCGCCGTTCCAGTCCTTCCCCGAGCACGCGCGACGCGACCGGCTCGTTGAATCCAGGACGATAAATTCTTTGGCAGCTTCCACTGCACGACGAGGTCGATGTCCGGAATGTCGCAGCCCTGTGAAAAAAAAAATTGGTGAGCTTTCGAATCAATACGGGTCAAGTTTTTACCATCCCGGCCGCATCCGTGCAAACGAGGATGCGTACGATCCCAGCCTTGAACAGTGCCATGACCTCGGCACGATATTTTGGCGACATGCCGGCGTTGTAGGGTCGCACCAGGCCACGAGAGCGGTAAGCGGGGCAGACACGTCCATTCAGATGGTCGACAAGTTTACCGCCATCCTGAATATCATTGGTGTAGAGAAATGCTTTCTTGACGTCCTTGGGCACTGTCATGTTTGTGTCGACCATAAAATCGAAATCTCGGTACGAGTTGGCCGGGTGTTCCAGGGCGCGGACAATTTGACAGACATTCGGGCGGTCATTGCCAATTGTACAGAAAAGATAATTATTTGGATCGAATTGGAGCTTCGTTACCAAGTCTTGGCGAACGCGAGGTGTTAAGGTCGCGGTGACGGCGATGATAGGGGTCGAGCGAGGTAAAAAAGCGCGAATGATCCCGATGGAGGCATATTTTTTACGAAATGAGTCCCCCCAATGAGAAATACAGTGGGCCTCGTCGATGAAGACTGAAAGGCAGCGAGCACCAAAGGCTGGTTTGCGCAGGACTCCGTCAATAAAACGTCGAGACAGGAGCATCTCGGGGGAGAGAATAACAATTTGCCATTCGCCGTTGACAACACCCTAATTTGTTTTAGTTCTCAATTCGATTGCGAGCCAATATATTTGTTACCTCCATGATGGGCTTGGTACAACCTCCATTGGCACTGTTAATGGCGGTTGCCTTGAGTCCGAATTCGTTTCGGAAAGTAACAACCTGCAGAACAAGATGACCTTCTTGAAAAGGGTATATGTCGATTGAAAATTTACCTGCTCCTCGTGAAGAGATAGGAGTGGTGAGACAACGAGGGTCACTTTACCCGCGCTCGAGGGCAGGAGGTGCGGCCCCGCCGCGATACCTGTCTTTCCTGCTCCAGTAGCGGCATGCAGGATCACATCCTGTCCCAATTTCTGAGCCTCCATGCATTGTATCTGGAACTCCTGTGCGCCATTATTTCACTTGCTATAGTGAGTCTTGATCAGGCCCGGTAATAATTTGAGCTCTTGCTTGATCGCGTTGAGTTGTTCAGGAGTGATTTTCGAGCTGGCCCGAGTGCGCCGTGTGCTAGGGGTTTTTCCATGGTGTCGTTCAGTGCGATCAGACGACATAGGAGGAAAGAGAAAAGTATAAAAGTACTAAGTCACAAGATGATTTCTTACCGCCATGTCTCGCAAGCTCATTATCCTCTCATCCGACGCGTTCAACGACGACGATGACGCTCTCCCGCCTTCAGATCCTCCCGAAGCCTCCTCAGATATTGAGCCCCATACACCTACACGTCTACCTTCACTCCTTACACAATTAGCCCCTATTGTCGCAGACTCATCCGACGATGACTTTCCAACTCGACCTCATCGCGTCTATCGCCGGAATACTACTCGGAGCTCCTCTGTCCCACCAATGGCGGCTCCACCCATTGTTGAACTCGACGTGCGGCCCAGCGATGATATCCTCTTCACGCCTAGAACTGAAAAGGCACTCAAATCCAAGGCCACTCAGCTCAAACGGCGCAAAACTCTGGAACTTCAGCGAGTGCGTACCTTATTTTCTTCATATAGTTTTCTGTGTACTTAAATTTCGCCAGACCCAAACTGCAGTCGAGCAGGGGACTGCGGCGGCAGCCCAAGTGCTGGCGGCGCAGATTGCCCTGGAGAAGCGTGTGTTGTTGCGCGGCCGCCTTTTCGACAAGGTTTTAGACGAAATCTCCGCCGGGGGGTTCTCGTTCGCGGAGCTTGCTGAATATGTCTTCGACCCCGACACGAAATTGAAGACGGATTGGCGCTGGCGCGGCTTCTTCCAGCAAAAGGCGACTGTCGAACGTATTTTTGGATTTTGGTCGTCTTCAAAGTACAACGCCTCTACTCGTGCTACTGTTCTCGACTGGGCAACCGGCCTTGTCGCTGCCCACGCGTCTGCCGAGGCTCAGGATATCACTAGCTCGGGGGTCCTAAGCAAGTCGAAGAAGGTCATTAACGAGGAATATTTCCTCGGCTACAACTTGGCTGGACTTACTGCCACACTGCGCGGGATGGCGCCGACCACATTTCGAATCCTCGACGCGTTCTCCACTACACCGCGTCAACTTCGCGAGAATTCGGTCGCTGGATTACGCCGGAAGGAGCTGGTGCGTCAGATAATACTTTGTACTTCCCCGCTTACTTGCATTCCAGCTTCGAGGATCGGCCGCTCTCTCCTTGCTCAAAGGCTTCAGTCAGTTAAACAACTACGCGCAATCCATCCACAGCGCGTACCTGGCAGCCACGGGCGCCCCCCGTCAGCATTTTTCCGTCCTCGGGGCACTGGGTGCTTCGCTGGGATACATGACCATCATATCGAAGGGAGTTAAGGCGGCGCCAGCACCGGCGGCAACGGAGGTACGTCAGCTGCCAGCGAAACGACTTTGTTTCTTACTCTCACCACAGGCCACCGCTGAAGAACCGTTCGCTTCCGAGCCCGCGCGAGACCATGCCGCTGCTATATCAACAGTAAGTTTACCTTCCTTGAAACTTGGTTTCCATATCTAAATATCATCCAGGACATCGCTATCGAGCCCGTACCCGAACCCGCCTCCGATGACGAGGATTACACCGACATGCCGGGGCTGGAGCGGTCAAGTCGCCAGAAAAGTCGCCGCTCCGTGAAGCATTCGAGAGCGCAGAAAGATTTGAAGGACAAGACTGCTAAAAAACGAAAATCGCGCAAGAAAAAGGCTCGAGCTCCAGGTCTGCTCACCATACTCTCTGATGTGTGCAACGCGACTTCACGCGCAATTGCAGCCTCTGGGATGTTCGTGACCGTCTACGACAACATGAATATGATGGTGCGCGTCGCTGAACAGATTCTGGGTCAAAAAAGTAAGTTTCTTCTTCGCGCAAGATTATGCACTACTTATTTTAAGCCAGACGCGCAAGAGAATGGTACATGCGCCACCATCGTCCCCCTCCACGACGCCAAGCCGGACGACCTCCTCACTACCACTCTCGACGTGTCCGTTCTCAACGCGCCGCCGTTGCGCCTCGAGGATCTCTTGCTCAACGACGACGAGCTCGACTTTCACACCAAGAACATGGTCCATACGATTTTACGCATCATCGTTCGGCACGGCGGCGATGGCTTCAAGAAATGGCAGAAAGACCTGGACGCCATGCAGCCCGCGAGCGCCGAGACGATTTCCGTGCACAAGACCCCCATTCACCCGCTTCCGTCCATGGAGATCGACGAGAACTCCATCACCGGCAACATCGAGGTCATGGACGCGATCAACAAGGCGTTGGGGCTGAACGCGGATGACCCCGAGTACCTCAAATACGTCAAGATCGTCGCTGGCGACCAGTTGACCATCGCGCGCCAGCGCTCCATCCTCACTGTACGTCTCGGCCACGAGAGTGGCTCTCACGCCTGGCGCAACATCGTCCTGATGCCCGGCCTTTTTCACGCGAAGATTGCAGACACCCACGGCATGCTCGAGACGCACTTCGGCAAGCCCAACGCTGGGACGCGCAGTCCGGGCAGTCTTGGATTCCACAACACCGTCCTCGACCGCCTCCCCATCACTCTCACCTCCCTTCCCCCGTTCCGCACCTGCCGCGATTTAGTCATGGTCTCCCTCTACGCACGCGTCCTCCACTGCCTCCTTCTTGTCTCCGGCAAAGACTCCCTCAACGACTACGCCGCCGCCGTCAACTCTTGGGACGTCATCGTCGTCCATGCGGAAGCCATCTACTCCCGCTTCGCGGATCCGGACCTTGTGCAGGAGTTGCGCGAGGAGCGCATTCCAGACGAGAGGAGCCGGGACGCGGAGGCAAAGGCTGCGAGCAAAGGTAACAAAGGCGCGAAGCCGGAAGGCCCTCTTCCTCACATCAAGAAGGGGGACATGGTGTTTGAGAACACCATTTTGTTCCTCCGCGACGCGCTCCTCACTCGGGAATTTACTGACGCGGTCAAGGCCGGTGACTCTGGCCGCGTTGTCAACGTCCTCCGGCTGTGGGTGTTCTCGTATCGCGGCAGCGGTCGCAGCAAGTACGCGCATGAGATGCTGCACCTGCTGCATAACCTCATCTGCGTGTGGACCAAGGAGCTGAGGTGGGTCTTTTTTTACTCTGGAGTATCGTGTTCTCATTGCACAGACACGTTATCCTCCAAAATTGGCTCCTCAATCCCACCGGCAAACCCAATAGCTTCGTCGAGATCGACCTTGTTCAGGAGCACCTTAATTTCTGGATCAAGGTACGTCTCAATCTTTCCTTCTTTTCTTGCGCGTGCAATGACTAACTTCTATATACAGAAAATCTACAAGGCGGACGGGGACGGCCACTCATGGGACTGGCTCGCTCTGGTCTCTCCCTGTGTCGACATCCTGCGCACCCTCGCCACCCGAATCAATACTGACCTTGGCGCACGTCAGGGCGCGAAGCACACCATCCCCAACTTAGCCGAGGATATCGCCGCACTCATGGACAGTCTCGACGAGCACGGCGTCTACACCCTTCAACGCAGCCGTGTTCTCGATGATGACGAGAAGCCGGTGCCCGACATCCTCGCGGTCGGCATGGCTGCGCTCACCCACGGAGCGTCCACAACGCCTCTTACCGACTTCAATCGGCAATTCGAAACTCTTCGCGAGCGCCGCCGCCTAACACCCATCGCTGACCTACTCCATTTACTCGATGTCGACCCCGGCGCCGTGCCTCACCCAGCCGATATCGAGGTTCCTGTGCCCGCGGCGTCTGCGGAGGACGACCCGATGGACCCTCCCGCGTTGGAAGAGATCCCGGAGAGCGACGAGGAGGAGGGAGATGCGGTTGCCAGTGAGGAGCTTCTTTTGGCTTCTCCCACGCTGACGCGCTTGAATGCGGAGGACGTGGCGTTGGACATGGACGAACACGAGTGGTATTTGGATGAGGGGAGGACGATAGTGACTACGATGGGTCGAGCGCCGAATCGGATGACGACGAGTAGCGTAAATAATATTTTATTTGAATTTAACTTCAATTTTTTTTTCTTTTGCCGTTCGATAGAGAATGAAAAGTTATCACTTTCTCACCCAGGAAGTTCGAGCACTTTTTTGGAGTGTTTCAAACGTTTTTTTCTAAGTCCGGAGGTCTTGAATGGCAGGCGAAAATCCATCACCCAAATCAGCGACGGGCGGGCCCAGTCGGTTAGCAGTCTCACCCGTTACCATCACCCCATCATTATTTGGTAGATATTTGGTTTCTGTCCCAATGTGGTCAGTCGTCCGGCCTCTCAGATTGTGAGCCTGCGACACCGACTGGTTCACGAGTCTAATGTTTGGGCACCCAATTGAACAGCAAACATACACCATTTTTCGAACCCAAACACTCACAGAAAATCTGATATGTTCGGCAAATCTTCTGCAACCAAAAATCAACCTGTTTGAGCTCAGAACAGTAGAAGAACAATGAGATTTTGCATGTTTGTGCCCCAAACCAGAGAGTTTTGCTAGCCCAAACTGACGGCAAACATCTTACATGTTTTGGCAAGTTTAGAGGCTTGAACATTCTTGGAATTTGGGAGTCAAAGGGGATCCAAAAGTCAGCTATGTTCAGTTCATTTTTGAGCAGACTCCGAAAGTTGTGCTGAACAGAACACATGTTTGGAAGCCATGTTTCGGGCCCAAAAATCCGTCAACCCCAGGAGTGTGATGTCGTGTGTAGAAGCGAAAGAAAGTTCAATTTTGGCGCGCTATATCATTGCGCGTAGACAATTATATTGAGTCTCCGATATTCTCTATCGCGATGAATCCAGGATTTTCAAGGCGGTGACGTGACCTCGCGTTACCTCACGTCGCCGCCAAAATTGAACGCCGACACCGTGGTCGTTGACGCACTCAGTCGTGTATTTCTACGAGTTGCCTTGCTGAATCCTTGCTCAAGCCAAAATGCTCGCCGCGGCCACGTCCTTCTTCGCCCGCACCGCCATCTCGCAGTCCTACAACATCGCAAGTCCCCCCGGCCCCGGCAGCCGCTCAGCCACCCCCGGCCCCGGCTCCTCCTCTGCTGCCCCCGTAGCCTTCTCCCCCCCGCTCAACGTCGGTCTATGGCGTGTCCAGTCCGCATCGCACAAAGTCACCAACAAGCGTGTCAGCGTCTGGAGCTTCGACAAACGGAGCGCGGACATGGAGAGGCTGCGGCCTGCCGCGAAGGAGCGGACGCTCGAGGTGCTCAAGGCCGAGGTACGAGGGCTCCTGTGCTTCGATTCATACCAACACTCAGGGTAGCTAGCTAGGCCTCTGCGCTCACTCGACTGCGACATCCGTCTATACTGGGTTTGTTTGAGTTGCTGTTCAAATATTTCAGAATTTCTCTGATTTCGACTTAGAAATGGTCGAACCGCTGGAGGAGACGCGAACGGAGATTATCTTTGCCACGGAGCCGATTCTGTCGTCGCTCGAGCTCTCGATACCCGGGGCGGGCCGCCACACGGCTCTCGTTGAGCTCGATGAGGTCGAGGTGCTGAATTCGCGAATTTTACAAATTTTTGTGGCGTCTGAATTGGGCTTCAGATTCAGAAAGGCATCCTGCAGATATGCAAAGGCCTTTCCTTTTTGCATTCCTCCGCGCAGCTGATACACTCGAATATCGGTCCGGAGAGCATCATCATAAACAGCGCGGTTGGTGGATTTTTTTAAATGTTACTTGCCTCCAATTTTTGACGCGACGTTTGTAGGGTGATTGGAAAATAGCCGGGCTGGGGCTCACTATTCCTCTCATGGCGCAAGGTGGCGGTCCCACTCGGTGGGAATTTCCGACATTCGATGGCCACGTCCCTCCGTACATCCAGCGTTCATTCGATTACATGGGTACGATAAGTACTTCTCTCTTCGCCAACATCATCTCAGCAGAAACTTGAACAGCACCGGAATACGCGTTGGACGAGCAGCTAGTCACCGCGTCGGATATGTACTCCCTCGGCTGCCTCATCTACGCCGTCCACTGCAAAGGCAACGCGCCGTTCAAGACTCACGGAAGCCTTGGTGGGCTGCGTGAAAACGCCGGCCGGCCGCCACCCAACATGGACAGCCTGGATCCCGATCTGCAGGTCCTCCTCCGCTCCCTAATCACCCGCCAGCCCAGCAACCGCCCCACACCCACTACCCTCCCCTCACACCCCTTCTTCTCCTCCCTCCCCATCTCCACCCTCAACTTCCTCGACCGCTCCAACTTCACCGCCAAGACGCGCGAGGAGAAGATCTCCTTCATGAAAGGCCTCACCAACGTGCTCGACAAGTTCTCCTCGGGCCTCCGCACGCGCAAGATCCTCCCCTCTCTCCTCGAGGAGATGAAGGACACACATCTCCTCGAGGAGATGAAGGACACACATCTCCTCCCGTACATCCTCCCCAACGTGTTCTCAATCGCCAGCGTTTTGTCCGCGGGGCAGTTTGCGGGGATGGTGCTGCCGAGTCTGAAGCCGCTTTTCGTGGTGAAGGAGCCGCCGCAGAATATGTTGACTCTGTTGGAGAATTTGACGATGTTGCAGAATAAGACGGATAAGAATACGTTCCGGGAGCGTGAGTAGCGTTGTATTTCGTGCGCAAGAGGGGTGTGTTTACTAATTCCTGGACAGAGGTGATGCCACTGGTGTACAACGCCCTGGAGTCGGAGCACGCAGTGGTGCAAGAAAGCGCTCTTCAATGCGTCCCCGATCTATGCGAGAGCATCGACTACGCGGAAGTGCAAGGCGTCCTCTTTCCCCGTGTCGCAGTGCGCATTAGCCCCCATCTCTCGAATTCGCCTGTTTAACCTGACCACTTAGCTGGTGTTCAAGGGAACACGAGTGTTGACGGTCAAAGTGGCTACCTTGACCACGTTTTTGACGATGGTCAAGACTTTGGACCAGGTTCGTTTATACGCCTTTTTTTCAAAAACAAAAAACAAAAACAAAAAACCCCTCCTAACGATTTTCTATAGACAAGCCTGACTGAAAAGCTCGTTCCCTTGCTGTCGAGAATCCGTACCAAGGAGCCTGCTGTGACAGTGCGCTTCCCCCTTCTTCCCTTTACCGCTAACCCGTTAAACAAACGCACATAGATGGCCACGCTAAACGTCCAAGAAGCCATGGGCCTCAAAGTCGACCGCGAAGCCGTTGCCACCCTCGTCCTCCCCCAACTCTGGGCAATGTCCATGGGCCCGCTCCTCAACCTCGACCAATTCCAGCGCTTCATGGCCGTCATCCGGAAGCTCGGCGACCGCGTCGAGGAGGAACATAAGCAGTTTCTGCGCGATTCGCAGAGGCTCGAGGACCGGTCGGCGACTGCTACGAACGGGGTTGGGGGGAGCCAGGCGGGTGCGGGTGGGGTGGATTTCGCGAGTCTGGTGGGGAGGGCAAATGGGGCTACCGTCAAGGCGGACAGTGTTGTTGATACCGCGAGCCAGTCGTGGGACGATGATCCATGGGCGAGTATCTTGAATGATAGTGTGAGTTTGGAGTTCACGGCCTTGAGAGTGTGACTTAATATTTTTGGTTGTGCAAGGGTCCGCCGATTCAGACGCCCCCGCCGCTTCCGGCGAGCACAAGCACGATCAACACAAACACGTTCCAAACGCGCTCGGTGCCGTCCTCTCCCCAACATTCAAGTTTCCAGCCGCGACCATCGAGGCTGGGGACACTGCCCGCAGCCTCTCCACCCTCCTTTTCGTTCCCCTCGCCGCCCGCGCAACGGCCTTCCTACACCACGCCTGCCGCATCACAATCCTCGCTGTCGTCTGCATTCTCACAACACGCTGCATATACCCCACAACCCGCCTATACACCCCAAACCCAGCCCATACAACCGCAAAAACCGAATTACAACATCTCTTTACCGGCGAGCACACCATTGCCGAGCTTCGCGGCCTCGACGCCGCCAATAAATTTCTCCTCGTCTCCGATGAGGGCTACGCCACCCGCGATGAGCATGGGCATGGGTGGTGGCCTCCTCGCGCCTTCCAAACCTCCCCCGCCGTCTTGGTCAGCACAAAAAACGAACAAGAGCAGTTGGGAAGATTTCGATCCGTTAGCGTAGTCGGGTCCGCTGAACCACACGGCGGGCGGTCAACTGCGAGCGACAGTCATTAGGACTGTCACTTTTCCGAGCTCTTTGTTCTGAACAAAACGGTACAGTAATGGACAATCCGTTGTCCGTCATCGGATGCGCCCTGGAGTTGGTAGAAACATAGATGGGCACTCGAATACAATATCAAGGTGCATTCATTTCGTGGATCTGAAAGGTACTGCGACGCAGTGTCTGACTCTTTAAACCAACGAAGTTCAGGCACGGTTTATTCGCGGCGAGGCGGCAGAGGGAAGGCAAAGCCAACTGATCATGACTCGCCAAGTCTTGACACCACTACTCAGAGCGGCCGCCATCATGGTGGTACTTCGATAGCTCCCTGTGAAGTGTTCCCAAGGCTTTTGCGACATCCTTTGTGGCCACCCCGCCCCCGCCGCCACTGCAGTGATCACCGCCGCTTGTGCGTCGGAATATGTGACGGTGATGAGGCCGTCACCACCTGCCGCAATACCCGGACCGTTGAAACGGCCTTTTCCAGTGGCGTCTAGCACGGGCTGGACGCCGGGCGCGAGAGCGAGTCGGTTTACAACGGGTACTTGAGATACGGAGAACTTTGCTAATGAGCTCTGGTACCTATGAGTCGCCGGATACAGCGACTGTGAGTTCTAACTTGACACACCGACTCCAGTTCTCAGCTTGAGATTATTCAATTGTTCGATCTTTGTCGCCAGGTCCGAGACCTTCCACTTCAGGTAGATGGGGTCAGTGGCTCCACGAGGAGCACGTACCAGAGCTGCCTGCTTCACAAGCGCGGCGGTCATTGTTTCTGTGTGCGCAGTCTCTAGTTTGCTTTGAAGGGCGGATATGTGGGTGCTCCAACGATCTCGTTCCTTGTCGCGGTCGATCATGAAAAGCTCCAGCAGTTTGGTGGTTTGCGCATTAGAGGGTTGAAAACGCCGAGATGTGAGGGTAGAGGGAGGGGGTAAGCGGAGGCGTGCAGAGCAAGGGGTTCCGAACGAAGCAGGTTCGCATGTTGCTGGGTTGTTGTTGTTTAAAGCGTTGAGGCAAAGCAGTAACAAACAAACGCGTCGCGTCCAAGAATAGTAGTACGTAATCCACCCGTTGAAGCGTGCACGCCGACAAGTCGGAGGTCAGAAAGGTATATCTCCTTACATATCCATCCTCGTGTATCGGACAGCTGGAGATGGAACCAGGTGGTATGCACAAAGAGATCGCAATCACAGTGCGATGTCCGACCATCCCAGTGACTGTAGCGCCGCAAACTAGCAAGTTGTAGCGGATTACTAGCCGTGTCATAGACTAATTTTATTCGGCATATTATTATATCATGCATTATCTGCGCGTTCGAGGCTGACCCCGGTAATGACGCCGACGCCGGGAGGTTCGACGATCGTGTCGTGGCCGATTTGCGCATCAGATTGGGTGGGGATGGTGGTTGGGTCGACTGGAATGTCGAGGATTCCGCGCAGGACAAGCAGGGCACCGAGCTTCGATGAGACTTCGTTCTTCTCTCGGCAGGCGGCGCTGTGGATGCCTAGGGAGGGCGGGTAAGGAATATTGTGATCAATGAATTGTAACGCACATTTGGCGCAGCCGTCTTCGCAAGCACATGCGGTGATGGCTTTCTCGGCTTTGCACAGCAGATCGTGGACTGTCCCTCGTTTTATTCCTGGAAAAACCAAATCGAAGAAAATTTCGTACCATTGTCAAAGGCCTTGGTGCTGACTCCGCCGACGGAGCCTATTGCGTCGTAAAATATGAGTCTGCGGAGGCAAAGCTTGAACAACAGTCGGTCAAGCGGAATAATACACCCACCTGGCAGGCCGCTTTCTTGAGCTTTCTTGCACTTTGTTCTCTTTTTCTGGCGCCTTGCACTCTGTCTTGACGTCCGTCAATACAAACCTATTCAGGACGGCATGTGCTGCAGAGTGTATGGCTTCAGCGGGCTTGAAGCCCTTGTGGCGAAGTAGCTCCAGGATGGGAGTTGGGACGTCGATCCAGAACCTGCAGGAAAGATTAGAAGTGCGAACGATGAGGGGTCATGAGCAGCGAAGTTACCCTGTCGTTTCACGCTCCCATGGGTCACTATCGAGATCCACAGTGTCCAGAATACTACTATGCCTGAAATTAAATATAATGAGCCCGCTGCAAGATTGCAGTCGGACATATATGTAGCAGACCGTATTTTGAAGTATCCTTGACCAGAATAAATAATTGAACACGATAATTGAACAGAAACGCACCGTAGACCACAACCTGGATGTCAATGCCTGAATAAGCCACTGGTAAGACGTGCAAGTCATATTTGTGGGAAGCGACACGGACGGCCATAAAATGCCCGATGAGGTGAGTCTTTGATTTCTTTGATACGGTGGGTTTGGATGGCGTCCACATTGCTGCACAACATCGAAAATAAATAACTGCGAGGCACTGGTATGTCTCGTTCTCACGTGAAATCCCTGGCCACCAGTAAGTCGCTGCAAATTTATTTATGAGCATCACGAACCTCGGGCTCGTCGACCAGTTGATATCTGCGCGTATCACCTTCGCCAGCTTTGAATCGTGGCTGACTTCCTTGACGATATAAGTCAATCCCTGGTGGATGAAAACGCCCCCCTCGTATATCTCGAAAATCGCTCGAGAAATCTCCAGCTCCTCGAGTTGGTGCATAGTCCCTGATTGAATGAATCGGGTCACGTCTACCACCGTGTACACATCTTCTTGAACACCACCTACGGAAGAAATGGGAGGGACTGTCGGTTGAAGCCGTGATAAACTTACGGATAGAGATGTGCTTCGAGGGGAAAGGCAAGAACTTGGGGTGGGTGTGATACCTGAATGCATATCGAGATTATAAATCAGACCATTCGATGCATCAGCCTACCAGCCATCCTTGTCGACTCGGAGACGAGTGTCGCATAATTTTTGCATCAAAGGGCCAAAGAAAATGCTGTCGGCCTGACATATTGGCATCTCCTCAGCAGCACATTGCAAGTGGGCTGTTCATCGACGACGTTAGGATTGGTTAGCTAAGGGCTTTGTAGCAGCAGACCTTCAAGAAGTATTTCGTTGTCGAGGTTCACGACTAGATCTTCTACTCGCCCTTCAAACAGTTTTGCCGGATTGTTTACATAATACTGGTCAATGGGAAGATGTTCTGCGACGCTAAGGCCGAGTGAGCGCTCAGTTTATGACATTAAACGGGACGTACTATAAAGCGAGAGAATCTCGAGCTCGACGTCCAGCTCTCCCGGCCTGTTGCCTCTGTGTATTCGTGAGGCACAACAAATAGGGGTCAACGCTGATATCGCACTCACAAAACTGGCGACGCTCGAAGGGAAGCCAAGCATCACCACGGCGTCCAAGACTCCGATATCGACGCCGAGTTCGAGGGCATTCGTTGCGATTATTCCGAGGAGATGACCTGTGAAGGCATCATGCTCGATTCGTCGACGATCCTGTACGCAGTCTTGAAATGTCGCGCCATAGAAAACTGTAAGAGCGAACCTCCTGGGAGTACCCGCCGCGGTAAGATTTCACGCGCTCCAATATGTCGAACCGGCCGTCTTTCGTCAGCTCGACACGAAGATGTTTCATTGCCTTGGCGGAAACTTAGAAGAGGTAAATACAAGGCCGAGGCACTTACGAGCTCGCATACTTTCCTTATCTGAACGCGCTCATCAGCCACATCGTCAAAAAGCCAAAAGGTGACTGACCTTGCAAAAGAGGATGGTCCTAACACCCCGTTGCATGAGGAACTTCATAAGCGTAATTGCTTCAGATATCGAGCTGACATGACGGTCGGTGGTAGCGTTAGAGGGTGGGTCCCATATCACATAGTCCTTGACACCGGATGGTGCCCCATCCTCTGTGACGACCTCTATGTCAGAGAGATCGATGCCAGATAAACGATGCATGTGAAGCGATGGGTTGGAGATCGTTGCGCTACAGGAAACGAATATGGCTCGTCTGTCTATGCCGTCCAGTTTGGTGAGATTTTTCGAGAACGGTTTCGGTAACTTACTGCCAAGAGCCGCCAATACCCGCCGAAATCTCCGTGTTATTTGTGCGACATGACTATCGCTCCAGGTAAACTTTCAAGTCTTGCTCAACGATGAACAAACTGGCCTTCCGAAAATGCCGGAATAATAATGTAGTTCATCGACAACGAAAAGCTGCACATAATGAAATTAGTTGCCCGATCTGTTGCGCAAATCGCAGTGCGCACTTTCATGTTTTTCAAGAAACTGCCAAGGGAGTTCAACTGCGTAGATATCACACTGACGAAGGATGAAACGTACGTTCTCCACAAATCTTCGTGCGGAAGAATTGATGCATGTATCATGTCCTTGTACCGAGTTAAATGAGCACGAGACAATGGTCACGAAGCGCACGAAGTTGGTGAAAATCACGGATGCCGTTTGGCGAATCCCTAAACGATGCGCATCGGTCGATAGTCAGTGAAAGAGAAATCCATGTTCTTTACCAGCACGGTGCTCTTGAGGAGTGTCTCCGTCATAGGTGGCAACCTGAACAGTGTTATCACGGGGAAGCAGCGAAATTATTTCCCCCTTACTTTAAGATGCTCCAAACCCGGGCAGCAAGCGATCAACTGTTCCAAGGCAGCCCTCTGATCTTGAGCTAACGCCTGAAAAAGCTATTGCACAACCATCACGCTTATTCGTGTATAGTGAGTAATACCTTCGTCGGGTACACGAAAACAGCCGTGGAGGATGGGTTTGCCTCAAGAAATTGAAGGAGGGGAACCTGATAGATGACGCTCTTTCCTGACGCCGTGCTGGTGCTGACGATTACATGCTTGCCCGTATTTATAGCATTTATGGCAGCCGCTTGGTGAGTGTAGAAGGAGGAAATCCTTCTGGACTGTTGGAGGGCGTGTCCTATGGTATTAGAGAGCAAGGAATCGAGGGTTCCTTTTATAACGGGGTAAATACTTCGGAAAGGGTCTGCAATATTAACTACCTATCTGGCCTGCTTTTGCGTCGATGGTTCGTCGTTCGACAATTTGTTCTGAGTACCATTCTTGCTGCACGATATCTGCGAGGACAGCGTCTATGGAAACCCGGTCCTTAGGCTCTGGGATGGCGAATTTCGGCCACGTTGCTGGTTTTGAGGGGTCGATAGGAACGTGGCCTCGCGCGGCCGCCTTTAAAAGGACCACTGGATCGTCGTCGGCTCCAGTGGCAAGTATTAATCTTATTGTCGTTTTAAAAAGGCGTCCAAGAGAGATGAACAACAGTTCAACCTACTCATTAACGGCCTGCATGAACCTCTCATTTCGCTTTTCGATCAACTTTTTCATGGCCGCTGGTGTCAACGACGGTGGAGCGGATAGCATCTGCCTGTTGACGGCAATTTAGAAGGCGGTGAGCAGACTGAGCCTAGGAACCCTACTCGGGCCCGTCAAATTTCTTTCCGTTAGATTTATCGACAAATTCCAAAACGAGAACGTGGTCTTCTTTCCGTTCTTCTTCTTCATCTCTGCTAGCGGGAAGCCTGAAATCTGCATCCCGCTTGGTGAATGCTTGTGGGTCGTCGTGTACCAGATGTTCGTTTCGAGGGATATAAGCAAATTTAACAAGGTCGGGCAGAAGGGTTCTTGAAACCGATGAGCCGAATGAAGCCAAATATACCACTTGGACGCTCACTTGAGCTCTGCGACGCTGTCAAGGTCAAGTGGGCTTAACGCAAATTTGAACAATTGCCTCCATTGAACACTCTATGAACCATACCGCTTCAAGAGATTCTCAACAGACGCCCGGATACTGTGAAAGGAGGTGGCTAGTTGTTTTCTTGAGGAAACGAAGGCGAGAACAGTGTTGAGTGCCTTGAAGATGCGGCTTCAAGCTTCAAGCCGATACATTTATTGGTTAGTTACCTTGTAGACTTTGAAAAGCTATCGAAAGCCGTCTAAATTGGGAGTAATGGGACATGCAGGGAGGCGTAACCCACGTCGTGGAAATATTGGGGCCAAGAGGCTTGTTCATCGTCCCCCACGCGCTGTTTCTTGGAGGATTTTCGAGCTTCTGAGGATGAAGTGGACGGACCGGCTTTCCGTTTGCTTCCACTCTTGCCTCCAAGTTGCGGCGGCATAGAGCAAAATGTGGACGAAGAAAGGGGGGACGTGACATCTCGTTTCTCACGCGCCGTCACGCTTTTGCTCTTGACCGCGTCGCGCAACGACACCAAATCCTCACAAGGCTTTCAAGTCAGTGCGCGCGGACATCGTGCTCCTCAGACCACTCATAATCAGCTAGATATGCGACCTTCACCAGTCTCTTTGGCCAGAAAAATTAAACCTATTCCATCCTCGTTGCAAGTTTTTTCTCAGCCGCCCTCGGCCGATCGGATATTGTCTCTCCCGCGTTTCGTTTCCCGAGCAAAAGTCGAGGAAAGGACGTCAATTTTACCAGCTCCTGTTCCCCGAAACCACGAAATTAAACCCCCCACCTTGATCGAAATGCTTGCGGCTCGAAAACTTGCTGCAGGCGCCCAGTGGCCGCCGAACATTCGCATCGAGCCAGTGATCAGCAGAGCGACCTGGGCACCAGTTAGAAAGGGAATCAGGTCGAAGCTGAAAAAGATGCTGAGAGAGGAGTGAACATGTAACTGTTCTCTGCGAATATAAACAGGTTCGTGACTTGAGCTGTCGGGGTTTTGTCAATAACTTTCCTATTCCTAGCGTCTACAGCTTTGGGTTCGCCCCAAACACAAAGATGAGCGCGGTTCCACGTCGGATTGCCATACTCCGTCAGGCTGACTGAAGAACGATTGTATTATAACACTCATTGTATCTCTTATAATCTACCATCAGCGGGACTTTGGCCGAGTTCGGCGTCTTTTCGAGGAAAGTAGCATCCACCTGCGACGCAAAGTAATCCTCGAGTTCTTGACCGTGGGGCCATCCCATACTCTGGGTACTCGTGCGAAGCTAAGTACTGCTCGGCTCGGGAGTCCCTTGAGCACATAGTGCGATAGTGCGACAGGACACTAAACCGCCGTTGTATGAGCATACATGTCGTCTGAAGATGGGTTGGACCACGGGGGAATCGTTTTGCGCTATCTACGCACCAAGTTATATGCCAAGATAATGTTTGGGCTTTATCTCTCCATATTCTTTAGGGTTGAGAAATTTCCACAAACCCTTGTATGTTTGAGCCCACTCCAGCTGTTCTCGCCGCAAAACTGCATGGCCGGACTGGCACATCTGCACCTTTTCATCGACCATCTCAAGCAACCTCTCTAAATCACCGGGGACGAGGCGTCTGGGTCCACCAGGGAAGAGCCAGACCCTCCGTACGACGGGAATGGCGAAGATGCAAAACCGGCCATGAAAATCATATTTGTCGTAGCGGCCACTGTTCGCGTAGTAGCCAGAAGGTTTCGTGAGTTGTATTGAGGGGAAAGACGGAGATTCCGGGAATGCATTGAGTGGATCTGTTGACGACACAGAGCGTTTCGCCATAGGCACTGCGAAAAGACGACCAATTGGGCTGAATCGCGTGCCCTTGATTTTCCCAATGAAACAAACGGTCGCATAACCGTCTGGGAGCCGTTCAAGAATAATGCAAGGTCGACCGAGTCGTCGGCGTGGCGGAAGAGAGTCCAGGAATTCGGATTCCTCTGACCAGAGCGAAAGTCCGCCAGCTCGAAGGAACTCGTAGAAAGCTCCTGTGATGCTAGGTTGGTCCTTCGTGTAGGCAAGTTGGCCGGGTTGGGCTCGAAGTGCGTTGGTTAAGCTAGCAGCATATTTGAGACGAGGAAGGATGCTCAGGTTCATCGTGGTATCAAAGTAAAAGTTGCAGTCGCGCGTATTACTAATTATTTAAAAACATTACCTTAACTATTTCCCTACAATGCGATACAAACAATAATCTAATCCCTAGGTGATCCACTTCTAGTGACTAGGGCCAGCCTTCCTTCGTCCCTCCTTGAATACTCTTTCCAACAGCGCATTGAATTTTTGGGGTCGTTGCACATGGAGGGCGTGTCCAGCATCCTCCCATTCTTCTAATTCTGCGTCCGGCATGCAGTTCTTGATACGGCGACTGTTTACGGGCGAAACCAAATGGTCGTCGTCACCGGTTACGATCAGAACCTTGGGGATGGTGTCACAAATGCGCCGCAAGCGCTGAGCGGTCATTGAGACCAAAGGGTAAAGATGAAAACATTGTCGACGTACCTCTGGAGTAACATGATGGGTAAGGCCGGCGCACATCTGGGAGAGCGCGCCAATCAAGTGTTGAGGCGCTGTGATCTCGATCCTCTGTCGAATAAGCTACTTCAAGTTAGAATGGTGTACAACACGCACGGCGGGGTTCACATACCATAGTTTGGAGCTCGCGGTTGGAACGACCTTCGCTGTCCCCCTTTGCCGGTTCATCGAGCCAACGGAGAGGATATACCATCTCTAGGATTAAAGGGATTTTCAATTCGATGTCCGCGGTAACCATAAGTCTGCCGTGAGTTTTAGCGAAGGCGTTTCTGCAACAGAAGAACGTGTTAGACCTTGCGAGGGAAATAAATCCTTTCCACTGAGGAAAAATGAGCACCAGGAGTAAGGTTATTGCTTAGGACCTTACCGGAGGAAGATTTGTCCATGGCGCACCACCGGGAGTCGTAACAGCGAGAGTGAGAGATGCGATTCTGTCCGGAATACGAGTTGCAAGTTCTGGGTGAGATAATCAGTGTGACTCTGTTTACTGCGACGCGCCTCTCACCTTGAGCGATCATCCCACCGAGAGATACTCCAACGACGTGCAAATCGCGTCTGGCCGTCCACCCCAAATGGTCTATGAGTACTATCGCGTCTTCAGCCATTCCACTCGTACTGAACACGAAGATCAGCACTGGCCGAAGCAGAAGAAAAGAACAGCTTACGTGTACGGCCCTCGAGGCACGCCAGAATGACCGACCCCTCTACAAAGATACATATGTAGTGAGCGCATGAAAAAGAAAAATTGGGTGGGTTAAAACCTATTATCAAACACGACCATCGAATATTCAGACATTGGGCCGAAATGTTGAACCTGAGCTAACCACGCAAAGCAAGAGCTGTTCAATCTGCAAGGAAGTTAGACACGTTTCGCGACTTGTGACACTAATTCTGACCCCATAATGCACACGAGATGCTCTGGTCCGCGTCCGTGAACCTTGGGACTAATTAGCACATCAAAGTCGGATTGAACGAAACTCACGGTTACTCACCTCATAGTACAGCGAGTGACTTTCCATAGGCTCGGATTGGTGTCGAATGCTAGTTACAGGGCACAAACCTTAACCAGGTGAGAGTTGGCCATCATATTTCAAGGAAGACGAGCACAAACCCTTCCGTGCGCATGTCGACGTGTCGAAAAGTGTCGAAAGAGCCGTAGTTGAACCCGGACGCGGAGCCATTTTCAGAGCGTATCTTTTGGTTACTCGACCAAGGCGTTTGCGACTCTGGGCGCGCTTTTAGCCAAAAAGCGGATTCTGAAGTGTGCCCGCGTGCCAAGAGAAAACTAAAGAAGACGCGCGCTTATGACGTCGCAGACAACAAACAAGCCAGCCAAACAACCCAAATTGGCCTAATTTGGGAATTTTGGTTCTTTGTCTCCGCGTGACCAAAATCAAAGAAAGCTGCCACTAAAATTACAGCATATATAAACCGAAAGATGTAAAGTAGTGCGACAAAAGACGACAAGGCATCACCGCTTGCCCTTCGACTTTTCCTTGCCGTTTGACTTGGATTTGCCGTTTGACTTGGCTGGTGATTTCTTCTTCTTCCGTCTGTCGTCGTCAGAATCGTCGGAATCGCGTTGTTTAGTGCCGTCGGCCCGTTTAAGGTCGGCTTTGGGATCAAGTGTTAAAATGGCGCTGAAGCGTTGCATGGGAGAACTTACATTTAGCAGCCTTCCGCTCTAGCTCGTCCCAGTCGTCACCTGTAGGCATCCAATGCTCAAGTCGAGTACCATGGAAGAGAGAACAGCACAAACCTTCTTCACTCTCGTCCGATCCACCACCTCCAAAGTCAGAGCCACTCTCGTCGCTACCTCCGTCAGAGTCACCGTACGCACTCTCGTCATCACTGCTCTCGGCCGCCTGAAGTTCTTCGGAATCGGCCTCGAAGTCTGATTCCGACTCTGAACCGTCGGAGTGGTCGCTCTATGTGCTGCATAAGTAATCGCGTCGAAAAGCAATTAACAGAAACGCACGTCAGCGCCGTTGCCTCGACCAAGGAAGGACCAGCCGCCGCCCTGGAAAAAGTCATAGGGGCTGTCATTGATGGTTTTCATAATGGGACCCCAGTTGAAATTGACTGGGCTCTCTGTCATCGGAATGTCGACAGAGCTGCGTCCCCAAGTCAGTGGAACATTATGCGGCAAGGTGGCAACACAAACTCTAGCCAGTTCTTGACGTCGTCCATTGAAGTACTTTGTATCGAATTGATGTGCAACGGCGCCCTCGAGAAGTCCTTGAAGATGAAACACAGATCGAACTGCTTCAGAATGTACTGGACACGCTCCAGTGACGCGATTTCAATCTCAGCGAGAGTAACAACGAGGAACGGAGGGTCGGTGAGGTGCACGAGACATTCTGTCGTCGGTTGTAACCGGACGCTGGTACGGAACGGTACACCCTCGAATGAGAGTTCTCTGAACGGGATATCCAAATCCAGAGTGTCGCCATTCTAGTGAAAATCAAGCCGATGAAGTGTGGACGAAGAACAAGGGACGCACAGATGCCGAAGCCGCGTCCGCGATCTTCTGCGCAAAGGCTTCGATTTCCTTATTCAGCATCTGGCGACGTTTCCGTTCGTGGTGTTCCTGTTCAATCTCATCCTCGTCTCCATATCGGTGTTTCCGTTTCCGATTTCCAGTCTCGTCGAACTGGGCATCGGTGGCTTCACGGACGAATTGCACATCCTTTGAGATATTAATGCGGATTCGAGAAACAACGCAGAGGGAACTTACAAGAGCCTTCTTTTTACCGATCATGATGGGCGCTTTGAGGTGAAGATGGACGATAACGAGTAATTCGTGATCACAAGGCTGGAAGAACAGATGCTTGACATTGCTGAAGAGGACATCTGCATCGAATAAGACTTCGAAAGAAGAGAGCTTCCAACCAATCAAGACTCACCGACTTTCAGGCCGTTGGGCGACAAATATCGAACACCGTTCTGGTGGATCTCGACCTCGCCAGCGAGCCGTTTGCCGTCCAGCGCAGGCCGGATGAAGGCTTCAGGCATTTTCGCGGGTCGCCGGGACTTGAGCTCCACGAGGTTCCCCTGTTCGACCACGTCGGCCATCTCCTTCTTCTGCTGTTCGCGTTTGTTTGCTTCCTTCTTCAACTCGGTGATTTGCTTGCAAATAGTGTCAAATCGATGGTTGTCTGGGGAGCGGAACACGACGGAGCGAACAAAGGTCGCGTCAGGGTCTTCGAAAGGCTACGCATATACATCAGAGAGTCGTCAGCAGGCGATGCTGAGATGCAGCGCACCGTATCTTCTTTCTTCCCCGCGAGCTGCCCGGGTGTTTGAAAGTTGATGCGCAAGTACGTGAATTCGGCCTCATCGTTTTTGCTCGCATTTTTTATAGTGTTGATGTGGAAGGGCACGGCGTAACCGTGAATAGGGAGGATAACAGTTTGCGCTTTGCGATCGACGTGTATCTGAAATGAGATGAGGTTTTTTTTTTTTTTTCGCGCATTCAAATCTCGCGCTCACCCGCAATTTTTCAACGTCTCCCGGCAGGCCACCCTCTCCCTTGTAGCTTTGGAATTTCTTCCAGCCCTTGCCCTCCTTGCCCTCCTTGCCCTCGCCCTCTTCAGAAAATTTCTCCAAGCCGGCAGTTTGCAGTTGATCGTGCAGCTCTCGCTGATGCTCAGCGAGCTTCGCAGCCGCCGTCTGATGGACCTCATCTTGCGTGCGACGGGTTTGATTTCGAAGAACCTTGCCTGCCACCGTCTTTTTCGGGGGTGATCCATTTTTGTTGCGAGGGATCACAGGAGGTTTCTTCTTGGGTTTGTCGTCTGCGTTTTCCGGCGTCAAGAAGAACATGGTGTCCTTGATGGATCGTGTTCCCTCGGTGAGCAGGACGGACTTCGTGGATTCGAGTTTGATCGTGTCAACCAGTTGCAGTCCATATCTATCGAGACATGAGAAACACAAGAAGAGCAAAAAATTGAGGAGATGCACTTTTGACCGCTGGAATCCACTAGTTCATTGAATCCAAGACCAAGACTGAAGGTCATATTCTCCTTCAGGATTCGGGTGTTCTTGGGGCCGAGAAGATACGGAGAGTCGCGGAATTCGACGCCAGTCTACGCTCATCCTGGTCAGACGGAGCATAGGAGGGCACAACTGGCCATACCCCGAAACCAATGTTCTTCACGAAATTCTTCTCGAGTTCAGGGTTCTTCTCCTTAACATAGTTTAAAGCGGCTGAATAAGCGTCACGCGCTGAAATGCCATCTTTAATTTTCGTCAATAAGTCTTGTTGGAGCGCCAACAGAAGGCTGTATTGCGCTTCTTGTTCCTAAAGAGCGCGAAATTGGTATGCCAGGAAAACCAAGCGAATTTTTCAACTTACGGGAGTGGGGTCAACGATAAAAGTCCGGCCAACATTGGCGCAGTACGATTTATATCGCATCCCAAACGCGACGAGGAGAACTCCTTTGTGTGAAATGTTGTCCTCGGTCGATTCCGCGGTATAACGTAGGTCGTAACCCGAGCTACTCGATCGCGATATAATGATGGGTGGATAACAGAATTCGACGGAAGCCCAATCGACCTGCATACAACGATTAAAAACAGATAGTGGTAGAATGGAGAAACGCACTTCGCCGAGTCCCTTCCCCTTATTCCAGACTTTTGCGTCCGGAGGCTTTGCGTTGTCACCCTCCCCAGACCCTAATCTGGCCTCAATTTGTGCACTGAGCATCTCGTGGGTTATCTTAGACTCCTTGTCTAATATCGACTCCAGTTTGTCTGTGACATAGTGCTTGAGAAGGGTCGATGTGATGGCTCCCGCGAGTTGAAGACATTTCTGGAAGCATCTAAGGCTAGGGTTTATATGCGCAAGGCGTAAGCGGACGCACCAGCTCATCGGCATCCTTCACCGCCATAACAGCGGAAAGGGCGGGGGACATGTCCGTGAGTTCGGGTTTTTCTGCGGCGTCAGCGAGGAGCTTTTTCCACTCATCGACGAGTTTGCCACGGTGAGCCTCTTTGGTGAGGGTACCAACGCGCTTCTTGGACGCGTACAGAGCGAAGAAACGCGACAAAGCATCGTCGGTGGGCTCCTTTCCTTTGGCTAGGATTTCGACGGGGACAACGCCTGCAGGCCCTTCTATCTGCGAGAGAATTTTGGCTGTGCAAAAAAGAAAAAGGAAAACGCGTTAGTAAGAGGAATCGGAACGCGTGTGGCAGCAATACCCTTGGACGCGGAACATAGAATAGTTATCTTTTGCTCCTCAAAAAGAATGAGCGTCGAAGGAAACTCGTAGCCGAGGAGCCATGTCTGTGAGTCACACAGAGTAAGCTCCCGATGGCAAACGCGCACCACCCAAAATTGTGAAAATTGCGCCAAAAATTTGGACGCACCTGGAACGACGTTCCCTTCCGTGTGGGCTCGTCCTCTGGAGCGGGGTCTCCTGCGACGAGCAAAAGGGCATCCGCATTAGCGACAGAGCTGTAGTCCTCATTTTGTGCCGCGTCCTATGTGAGCCACCGGAATATTGAATAAAAGGTGGGGGCGAAGGGAAGAGGGAAAGTGAACATACACGCCAGCCATCGTATATGCGCTGTACGCGCTCGCGGAATACGGTCTGGTTGAGTTCGACCCGCATGGTAGGAGCACAAATTGATTGTTTGCTGTTGATTACGCGCCGCACCCGGTCGGAGTTTAAATACCCACGGCTAGAGGAGAAAAATCCCTGCGGCAAATATATATATATATTCCCTGGACGGCCGGAATCCAACACCACTCAATCGTCGTTTATTCCAAAAACACCAAGATCCCGCAAAATAAAGACGGACTCCTCCACCCGCATTTCTAACACCGTCAACTTCTCCCGCTTTGCCTCCCACTCCTTGATCATGTCCAGCTCCATCCGGGACATCAAGGCAGCCTCGTCCTGACTCACGTCGCTCCGCTCCCGTTTCTCCAGCACCGCCTTCAGCATGGGCTCCTCCTGTTCGGCCTGCCGCCGAACACCAATATTGTACAGCGTTTTATACAAGTTGCCAAGGATCACCGAGTACGCTTTCGGTAGATCGACGTGCCTAGGCGGCACTCAGCGGCGGGTTACACCCCGGGGAGGGCAAGAATACGCACCAAAGATAGAACATCCGCGCAGGATTGCGGTCATTACTTTTGGGAACCTCTTGAGTGCTGATCAAGGACTCGGCAGACATCAATGCCAATAACGGCCGGACGTCCTTGCCTGGTATCATGACCACCTTGGAGATCTGACCATGTAAAATCCGTCAATCCGACACATCTACGTGAGTACACAGGCACCGACCTGCTTCTCGTCCATCTTGCCAGTGTCCAGCAAGAGTCGTAAAATTCGGACACCTTGGGTATCATGCCGCTCCCTCGTAACGGATTCCAAAACCCGTCTACGGAGGCGTTTGCAGATCGTTTCAAACTCGACCTGGACTTTGGAGGAGTTGTATGAAAGAAAGGCCGCCGCACGACCTGCCGGCGTCGGATTGTCTGCAGATGAAAGCACTCCTAAATAATCCTTGATACATGCAGTATTCGAAGGATTTTTAGTTTTCAAAATGAGACCAGAAGATAGGTCTTCTTGGTCGGATAACGAAACGGCGATGCTCGAGACCGTGACGGGTTCTGTATGAGAGTTCGGACAGTTAAACAAGTAAAAAAAAGCGAAGATAAGATTCAGCACCTGTCCTGACGTCCGAAAGATCTTTTTGTTTCGACTCGGTTACTTTAAGGGTGGTCTTGAGGACAAGGGCAGCACCGTCATTGAACCGCTCTTTTGCAGCTTTAACAATTAACTTGACAGCAGTTTAAGTTGGGTTTACACCTCTGAAAAGTGACGCACAGTGTTTCGAATGTGAATGTTGAATCTGTCGCAATTAACACGGAAGTACACCGTAGGCTGATATTGAAATCAGGGCGCGTTCAATAGCGGGAAAGCAAAACGTACGTCAACAATTTCTTCCTCCTCGACGGCTTTTCGCTGCTGAAATGTGAACAGCGCGCCAATAAATGTCCCAGGTCGGTGCTTACTTTCGTCCCCCGCGGACCCTTCTGCTCCTTCGCTTTACGTTTCTGTTTGGAGCTGCATGATTAACACAGGATAGATGGCAGGACAGCAAAATACTCACAAGGCCGACCTTTTCTGCTTCCTCCTCCTCGCGCTTTAGACGAGCCGCAGCCGATTCTTTTGCTTCCCGGAGTTCCTTAGCAGTCGGGAAGCCGGAAATCTTTTGCTTTTCTTCGGCCTCGTAGCGGATGCGCTTGTCTCGCGGAGAGACATGGGACAGAATGGTGGAGGGTTTTAGATACGCGGCCGCGACGAGCGCGTGGAGAGCTTGGGAGTAGACGGCAGCCGCTGCAGCAAAGTTATTAATTGTCTGAGGCAAACCGGAACGCGACGAGCCTTTGAGGTCGTTATAAGACAACTCCGAGACGATATCTGGAGGACGAAGTTTGCCGTGATCCAAGATGAGCTGGACAATTTCTGCTCCCTGTTAAACAGTATCAGAAGAGACAAACGAGAACTCAACCAAGAATCCATACCGCGTCACCGAAAAGTTGGCCGGCCTGCCAGACAAAACGGCCGAATCGCAAACGCAAGAGACATTCCTCGATGTTAACTTCAAGAACTTCGCCCTCGTCCTCAGTCTGTGCATGCCAAAGCACGTTATGCTGCACCAAGACAAGCACCGATGCACGGACAGTCCTGGGCCTGAGAGACGTGAAGCGGATGATTTGAGGGAGGGTCAATCGACCGCGAGTAAGCAGAACTGAAGCAACGTTCTGGGTCACGAAAAGTCAAGAGTTATCGACGAGATGCGATACTTGCTCACTGCAGTCAATGGTCCAAATTGAGAATGGATAATTTGGGTGCACAGACGGGCAGTTTGTGCGTCAGCCATGAATTAATACGCGCGCATAAATTACAGAGAAATGACTCTGTGGTCAAAGCGGAGATCGATTTAAACTTTTGCCGAGCCAGGCTCCTTTGCTTGGTTGTGCATCTCTTGTTTGACTGCAGCCTTGACCTTTTGCAATCAAAAGCCATTTTTTTCAACTCTGATCTCTCCCCATCCTGAGCTACGCTTACGACAGTCCAGACAAGCCCTCTGGACCTGTACACACCACAAGACCGACGTCAATGTCCCGGCTTCTCATTCAGAACCTTCCCGTTTATGTTACCCCAGAGCGCCTGCGCGAACATTTCGAGCAAAAATCAGGGCCAGGAGGCACCATAACCGATTCCAAGGTCGCACTCAAGCCAGACGGTACCTCGCGGCGTTTTGGATTCATTGGGTACAAGACGGAGAAGCAGGCGCTCACAGCAAAAGAGTGGTTTCACAGAACCTTCATAGACTCGACGAAAATCAAGGTCGATGTCATCGAGGTGAGCCTTTCTTTTTTCAACAAAAGATCGGCGCACATTTTGATGCGAATTGCAAGTAGGGTGCCAAGGATGCTCCTGCACCACGTCCAAATAAACGCCCCCGACTAGGACCAGCACCAAACGAGCTGCCAGCGCCGTCCACGGTTCCTGCAGCGACTGCAAAACCCGCGGGTGATTCTCAATTCGACGAATATCTTCAAGTCATGCAACCTCGCGGCAACAAGGGCCGGACGTGGGCGAACGAGTCTGCGGTGGTAGCTCCAGTCGAAGTCGCTGATATGGACGTGGATACCGAGCCGGCGCGTGAAGAGGGCCTTTCGGACCTGGACTGGATGAAAAGGCGAATGTCGAAGAACGCGGATGTCGTGGAGAAGGCTTTCGAACAGTCTGACGACGAAGATGCCGATCCAACAGTTCGTTTATGCCTTCTCTAAGTGTAGCCCTCCTCATTATCACTGCTTCTAGGCGTCAACTTCGTTGGTACCAGCCGCGCCGCCTCCAGTAGCCCCTGTGGAACCTCCGAAGGATCCAACAACAGAGACCATTCTCCAGACGTCGCGTTTGTTTGTGCGGAACTTGGCATTTTCGTGTACAGATGCCGATCTGCTTGAATTTTTCTCTCCCTTTGGCGAGATATCCCAGGTGAGCTCATTTTTTCTTCCCCAGCGTTCTGGAACGCCTGCCACGATGACAAACTATATAGGGACATCAGACCTTCGGGGATGTTGATCCTATGGAATCCGATAGTAGAAAAATTTCTGAGCCTTCTCTTCTTTCCGTCTCTCCGCGTTAAAAACAATCAGGACTGACTCATTTTTGCTTAGGTGAATTTTGCTCTCCGCCTTTCTTTTTCCAAGATTCAAAAAACACATAGGGACATCAGACCTTCGGGGATGTTGATCCTCTGGAATCCGATAGTAGAAAAATTTCTGAGCTTTCTCTTCTTTCCGTGTCTCATCTGCGTTTAAAAAAAAATCAAGACTGACTCATTTCCCCTCTAGGTGAATTACACACTCCATTTTTCTTTTTCCAAGATGCAAAAAACACATAGGGACATCAGACCTTCGGGAATGTTGATCCTCTGGAATCCGATAGTAGAAAAATCTCTGACTCTTCTTCGTCCTTTCGCTTCGATTATTAGAGTGCTAACGAGTTAATATTACTCAGGTGCATATACCACTAGACCCCGTGTCCAAGCAATCTAAGGGCGTGGCGTATGTAACTTTTGCCCAAGCAGCCAGTGCGCTCGCGGCATACGAGCGTCTGGATCGCAAATCTTTCCAAGGCCGCCTTGTTCACATCCTCGCTGCCGTTGATCGCAAACCGAAATTCGAGATCCAAGAGGGCGAAGGCCGGAAGAAAACGGTTAAGGGTGAGAAGAACGCTCAACGCAAAGCTACTGCCGGGAAGGAATTCAACTGGAGTATGCTGTACATGAATGTAGGCCATCGTTTCGTAGTCTTCCCATCGTCGCTGACCCTCGCACCTCCCTTAGAGTGACGCCGTCGCGTCGTCCATCGCGGACCGTATGCAGATCTCCAAGTCTGAGATCCTGAACCCCGAGTCATCAGACAACGCCGCCGTCAAACTCGCCCTCGCCGAAACCCACATCATCCAAGAGACAAAATCCTACCTTGAGTCACAAGGTGTTCTCCTGGACTCTTTCTCCGCCCGCGCGCGGTCGGACACCATCATCCTTGTGAAAAACATACCTTACGGTACGACAGCTGAGCAGATCCGCGAACTGTTTGAGCCACACGGCACCCTGGTGCGAGTACTTGTCCCACCCGCGGGCACGATGGCTGTCGTCGAGCTCACCCGCTCCGATGAGGCCAGCGCAGCGTTCCGTGCGGTCGCGTACCGGCGTCTCGGCAACTCCGTTATCTACCTCGAGAAAGGGCCTCTAGGGATGTTCGGGAACGGGCCCGTCACGCAACCCGGCGATGCAGGCGCGTCCGACGCTCATGTGATCAAGATCGCAGAACAAGCGGTCGGCGAGGAGGAGGAAGAAGAGCCCGCGTTGGGTGCTGGGACAACGCTCTTCGTGAAGAACCTTTCTTTCGCGACGACGACGGAGCGGTTGAACGAGGTGTTCGGGAACCTACCGTCGTTCTCTTTTGCGCGGGTGCAGATGAAGCCCGACCCAAAGCGGCCGGACGGGAAGCTGAGCATGGGATACGGGTTTGTTGGGTTCAAGGACGCGCTGGGGGCGAAGCAGGCGGTGAAAAGTATGCAGAGCTTCGTCTTGGACGGGCACGCCTTACACGTGAAGTTTGCGGGTAGAGGCGCGGACGAACCGGAGAAAGGCAAAGGTGCTGCGTCTGCGAAGAGCAGAACGACGAAGATGATCGTCAAGAACGTACCCTTCGAGGCCACAAAGAAGGATATTCGCGAGCTGTTCAGGTATCTATTCCCGTGTTTCTTATGCTCCTCGCTCATCTCTATATTTCTTAGCTCGCACGGCCATCTCAAGTCTGTGCGCCTCCCCAAGAAGTTCGACTCTCGAACTCGCGGGTTCGCGTTCCTCGACTTCGTGTCCCGGCACGAGGCAGAAAACGCCTATGCCGCTCTCCGGCATACGCATTTACTCGGGAGGCATTTGGTTTTAGAGTGGGCAGAGGAAGCGGAGCAGGACCTGGATGTGTTACGCCAGAAGGCTGGCGTTGGGTTCGGGGCAGGAAAAGAGATGCCCGGGAGGAAACGCAAACTAGATCTGGGGCGAAACGCCGACGAAGATCCGGAGGGGTTAGAGTAGTTTGTGCGTGTCTTTCCGTGAAACGATGCCGTACGCAATGGACCTGAACTACGAAACGCCAGAAGAGTGTAGTCCATGTCGGGACATATATTTCGGACGTCTGTTTCCTGGGATACTTAGACATGCAGAAGGCGCGAGGCTTTGTGATCGAGCGTCTCTGATTGTGTCAAAACTTCCTCGTCCACACAAGTGTCTGAAGCAGTCCGCAGTAGCCTGCAGTAGCGCACGATTGATTTAGCGATATCACTGCCACTGATTGACAGAAACACCGCCACTGAGTTAGAATCACCCGTATTTGATCCCATCATGTCAGGCGAGGTCTCTTTCTGTCTCCCACTGATGATCCCAGGGCCCTCACCAAGCCCTCAGTGACCTCTCCTCTTCAACTGCTCTGTCCTTGTTGCGCTCGAAACTCGGTAAGTTATTGATTGCGTGGTTCAATTCATCACCTTGCTTGTCAAGGTCTTTCCAACCTCAACAACCCGGTTGACGCTGAACCTCCCGACTAGGGTCCTGTTTATAATTCCCAGAGCAATTATAAACAGTTTTTAATTCCTGGTTTGTAAACAGGGTGTTTATAAACCGGTTTATAAACACTCACCAGTCTGAGTCAAAATCAGTCTTTTCGGTGAGTTTCCGGAGGTTTTTCGCCCCAAGGCGGCCCTAAATTACTCCTGATTAATTTATTGAGCGCTGACGAGGTCTGAAACGGTCTCAGGACCAGCTACACCCGTGATAATTGACTCAAGACATGCACTTGTCAAAATTCGCCCTTCTCGAACACAATTCAGAGGTACGTCTGGTACAGGTATCAAGATTTAAACTAAGGGGTGCATACTTACTCACATTCTTGAAGTTTCGTGCTTCGGACTTTGTTGAATCGGCGCTCCAGCAGGCTAGCTGAGCACTGCCACAGGGAATTAAAAACCGGGAGTTTTGGTCAAACCATTAAAAACCGGTTTATAAACACCCTGTTTATAAACCGGTTTGTAAACCAGACTTATAAACAGGACCCTACTCCCGACATCGACTCGGAGTTTTAGATGTTGTCTGGACCTTGTACTCAACATTCACCTCTACTTTTAACTTTTCCTAAACTCGAACCCAACACGATTTCAACACTAATTCAAGACTCAACATTCCAACCAGCGACGACTCGCTCTCAGCGAGAGTTCTTCCGAAAGTCATTGGCCTCGCGCGGCAGAGCTGGCAAAACACTGAATTGTGAGAAAGATTTTGCGTGGCCTCCCGCAAGCAAGGTCTCTTCCGACTGCGTCGGAGCTTCCTAGTCGTTGGTGCCACTGATTTTCGAGTTTTTGAAGCCGTGCCTCCGCTTCAGCGCTTCCTCAAAGTTATGGTAATAAGCTACGTGGGCTAATCCTTAGGCAGCGGTGGTTCCCAGTGCGCGCCGTCTAGCTCCTGCACCTACGTGGCGGTCGGACCTCAGACCGATTACGGCGTCTGTTTGAACTTGGCGGCGTCTTCAAATCCACACACGAACCATCCACAACTTGTTCCATTTTCTTCCTCAGTTTGGGCCGACGAACCATCTGAGTGGAATGAAATAAATCTACTGGTAGTTCCTTTGGGCGCCCGATTTTACTCGATTCACCAAGTTGGGCATCTCCAGTCATGCAGAACGGGAATCTGAGCGTAGAAAATGCTCAAGCGCAAGCAGAGAGTGCTAGAGGACGCGCCTGCAACAAACGGAGGTAGAGATGATGACCTCCGCGACGCGGTCGTGGTCGCGGAATCCCTTTTGCACCAGAAGATACAGATGCGGTTGAAGTCAGCCCCTCGAACCCCGACGACCGTTCTGAGCGCCCTTTCAACCGGTGCAGTCCTCCGCCTGAGAAGCTACTCACGATGCTCCATAGTATACATCCAAGCGGCGCCGGCTCAATTTTCACACCTTTTCTGCGACGCGCGACTCGTCGAATCCTGATGGGCACGCCGGCATGTCCCAGTAGATTCTGACCGGCTCCGTCGACGCTCATCCAGAGGGCGGGGGGCTGAACTAACCAGCGAACCGATGGCGTTGCAAAAACACCAAGACTTTGCCTCCTACCTCTGTAGTCATACGCTACTACTATTGGTCCAAGAGCAAACTCCTCGTCGTCAAAATCTGCAAGACATGCTCTTTAATGCCTGAGAGCGACGCAACTCAAAATGCTCACCCGGTCCTTAGTCTCGGAATGCAGAAACCGTGGAAGTCTCATAAGTTAGTGTAATTATTGGCCTCCCACCCAGCTGCTGGATCGGGCACAAAGCCAATGCACAAAACCGGGCGCGGGAACGCGCCTTACACGTCTAGTCACACCGAACCATAGAATGCGGGCATTGTCGGTGAGCTTGCCCTGGCTGGCTCTGCCGTGTATAGTTTAGTTGCTCACACATCCGTTCGAAGCTCTCGCTAAATCCTTGAACAGGTGTGCCAGGCGTGGTACTGTCGGCGTGACAGGGTGAATGATATAGACCCGAATCACCGAATCAACGGACGCTAGTGAGCTTCGAACGACGCGATGGACGAAGTGTAACAATGCAAGACGCGAGAGTGGCGAATAATGTTGTAGGTTCGTCGCGACAGAAAGGTGAGTACTAGCAAAGTACTAGTCCGTATCCGCTGAAACGAAATCTGATAAAGGGGACTCTACCCCCCCGTTCACCTTGATATTATGATCTTGGCCTATGTCTTGAACGATATTTTCACCAGACAAGAAACGAATTAGAGGCTAATCAATCCCTCTCGTCACCGTCCCTTCTTCTTCCCGTCGGCCGTTACAAAGACAGCACTTCTGCCCGACCGGTACCACGGCCAGTAGCCCGACGTGGAAAAAACAGCAACTTTGGACTGTAAGCTGCCATTTGGGACGCCGAAACACGGCGGCCCGGCCCTCAACTCGGGAACGCCGTGCTCCCCGCGCTTAAAATGTAGAATTCTGGCCACGTTCTCAGCTCAATTGTTTGGTCATCTACTCGTCGAACGTGCCGCGCGCTTCCGAGCACAATGGACGCTTCGCGGCCTGAATCAACTTGGGACGCGTCGCGTCGCGGGTGAAATGTTCGTCGCGTATGGCAATCAATTAGTATCACAAGGCCGAAGGCGCAAGTTTCCTATCAATTGCGTTATTTAGCCGCGCTGATATCATGTTCCATTGACTCCATTTTTCTTTCTTTCAAAGAGTCTGGTTGTGCCCCTCGAGCTGTAGATATTGTGGCCAACGGTGGTGGATGTAGAGCATGGTGTGAGCTGCGCCATGAATTTTATTTTTTAACCGGGATAAAGTTTTCGTGGTTTTAGGCCATGTGGTCGCTTCGATCCATCACGATTGCCGGACCGATCGCCGGTTATTACAAAGCGTAAGTGCGCCCAGAGCTGTTCCTCTTCCTGTATATACACCACACCACCGCGGCCGTTCGTGCCCCTGCGCAAGAATGGCACCATCCTCTCTGCATGGTCTCAACCTCGTCCACCCCCCTCACAGCCCCTCCAGTGGCCAGGACCTGCTTTCTGGCCCTGCATTCCCCGACCTCTTGTGGAACAACCTCGTCTTTGACTCAGATGAGCCGCTTGTTGAAGACAACAAGTACGGCAAACGAACCTCACGCGAGACCGACGAAGAACTCGAGCTCGAGGCAGACAGGCAGGCGGGCGAGGCCGCGCTCCACCACAGCCATGTCAACGTCGTAACCGGCACGACCGTCCCTGAGCCGGGGCAGCAGCAGCCGTTCGACCTAAACTCTTTCCTCGCCACATTTGGCCAGGCCCCACCCGGGATATCCCCCTCCATCGTCCAGCTTCTTGCCCTTCATTCCGCCGTCCAGGGCTCGGCCCCCCCTTTCCCGCAACTCCCACCCCAGGAAACGTCATCCGCTCCCCCGAGATCCACCTCGTATGACTACCCGCCCGCGAAGCGCGCGCGCAGCAGAAAGTCCTCTGTCTCTGTGTCCGTCGCCGACTCGCCCGAGGAATCCAGCGTAACCCCCGTTAGCGTCGCTGAGGACAAGCGTAGGCGCAATACCGCCGCGTCTGCGCGTTTCCGGCTGAAGAAGAAGGAGCGCGAGGCTGCGCTCGAGACCAGGGCCAAGGAACTCGAGGGACGCGTTAACGAGCTGGAGCGCGAGTGCGAGGGACTCCGAAGAGAAAATGGGTGGTTGAAGGGATTAGTTGTCGGCGTCACCGGTGCCGCTCAGGCTCCCCAGCAGCAGTCCGCCGCCTCCCAGTCCACGCTGAAGCGAAATCGCGACGAACTGGAGGCCGCATAAATATGAAGTATGAAGTATGAAACGCACGATAGACTCATTGGCTCGTTCCACCAAGCGCCATGTACATATTGATTGGTGTTCCTCGTCCTGTATCAATGTATGTATGTCGTACGCCGGGTTTTAAGTCGTCTTCCAGGTCTTCAGCTCGATGTGAAGCCCGAGTTAAATTATTAATATTTATCGGAGCAGGGCGGTCAAGGCGACCTTGAATGATTGTTCTTGGACGTCATGCTGTGCGATAACGAGCGGGTTTTGAGCGGTTACAGCCGTTTACTAAAAGATAGAGGGGTTTCGTAAATCGTTGATGCTCAATTCTTGCTTACCTCTGTTGACGAAAATGCGCCCCACAACGACGTCATCCGATGAAGGAGTCCTTCACCACCCCAAGATTGCAGCTCTGAAATCCTCCTAATTTCTGCTTTGGACACTACCTGAGCCATAGCTAAAAGTTGTATGCTTAGCCTCATGCAAAACAACACCTTGAAAGGACAATTTCAACTGGATTCGGAGCAAGTTTAGAGCGTCGGTGTCAACCGCCGAAGATCAATCGGTACACAAAGGTAAGCAAAAATCGAGCATCAACGATTTACGAAACCCCTCTATCTTTTAGTAAACGGCTGTATGGAATGACGAGCTCCGCATTTACAGCTCAACGGAGTTCTTTGAAAATCCCGCTCTGATAAGCGCTAAGCGCTAAGCTCTCGGATTTTTTTAGATTTGACGGCCCACCAAAAACTTGGTAGGCGGTTTGACGAAATGACAAATTGCCCGTGGACGTTATTATCCTAGTGGACGACTCGCCGCAGAACGAGGTTCTGGTCTGGATCGAATATCTCAACAACGGGTCCCAAGTTGGTCCCAAATGCTCCGCTCGTCTGTGGCCCAGCCATTGAAACCCCAGCCGTGGTCGAAACTCGCTCCAGTACGGTGCGGCACAGGTAGACATTAATGCCGACTTTCCTCTAGGAAGCGATTCAGTGTTAGTCTGTCGAGACACTAGCCTTCCTTGACTTTCGTATGGGCCCCTCCGAGAGCGACATCAAACCGAGTCTACTGAGGCTGGAGCTACCAGGTAGACGGTTTGTCGACTGCAAGAGACTCCAAGATGCGCCGACTGCACAAGTACGATGTTTGTTGTTGAACGGCTGGCGTTCAAATAGGGTTTGTTGAGCCTGTTATGAGTACACCAGCACGAGTAGGTTCAACTAGGAAGTCTTGACCGCTCCTCGATTAGTGATTTCTTGTACAAATGCGTATATCTATTACCAGGATATATTTGAATTTTCACTCCAAAGTTGAATGCGATTGGTGAACAAGGTAAGGACAGGACATGGTGGGCGAAAATGAAGAATTTTGTCGTCCAAAGCCCCTATTCGATGCACACGTGACTTGATGCTCACGTTTTGATCGACTGCCGCGCGTCCAGCATTTCTTAACGAGCTTCCACCATGTCCAGGTCCTACGATCGTGGTACGTTCTACGTCCACTTGCTTAAGATTCCTTGCTGAACGTGTCCTCCAGCTCTCACTGTATTCTCTCCCGATGGCCATCTTTTCCAGGTCAAACCCGCGCTACACCGATTGACTAGCAGCTTGCAACTGACCGCAATTCGCGTTTATTTGGTCATAACAGGTAGAATATGCCGGCGAGGCAGTACGGAAGGGAACCTGCGCTGTTTGTGGTCCACCCCGATACGTGTTAACTGCCACTGAACTGCAGACGATCTCAGGTTGGTGTGCGCGGCAAAGATGTCGTCGTTCTGGGTGTGGAGAAAAAGTCGGTTCTGCAACTCCAGGACCCGCGAACGGTGCGGAAGGTTGTCATGCTGGATGACCACATTTGTCTCGCGTTTGCCGGTGCGTGTGCTAATTCTACAGGCCATTTGTGGTTTTGAAAGTTCGCGTAGGATTGACGGCAGACGGTCGCGTCCTGATCGACAAAGCACGGATAGAGTGCCAAAGCCATCGCTTGACTGTGGAAGACCCGGTCACCGTCGAATATATCACCAAGCACATTGCGGGCATTAAGCAGGTACTATCTGTGTTAATTTCTTTGATTTGCACAAATCTCAGACTTCCGCGAAAGAAATACACGCAATCTGGTGGTGTTCGGCCATTCGGTATCTCCACTCTCATCGTCGGCTTCGACCCCCATGACTCTAGACCGCGCCTCTACCAAACTGAACCCAGCGGAATATATAGCGCCTGGAAGGTTCGTCTAAGCTTCGATGTTATCATCTGCGGCTTCATGGAGGTTTCACATAGGCGAATGCCATCGGCCGGTCTTCCAAAACCGTCCGTGAATTCCTTGAGAAGAACCACAAGGACGACCTCACGCGCGAAGAGAGCATCAAGCTCACCGTCAAGAGCCTCCTGGAGGTTGTACAAACCGGGGCAAAGAACATTGAGATCAGTGTTATGGAGGAGTATGGCAAAGTCACGGTCAGTTGTTGGTTTATTCTGGGTACAAAAAAGTGCATACTCATGGTGCAATAGAACCTCGACCTAGCGCAGATCGAGGCTATCGTATCCGAGATTGAGCGGGAGAAGGAAGCTGGTTAGTCTCTCCTTATGTCCCTGAATATTTCGCGTTGTTCATGTACGATTCAATTCGTAGAGGCCGAGAGGAAGCGGTCGCGACTGGCGGCAACTGCCGCGGGACAGGCTGCTATGACGTCGCGGGCGGACCCAGAAGCCCCCGCCGATGCTCCTGCCCAGTAGCCTTGAACACAAATTTGATAGTTATAATGCATTGTGATTTTCGAAACCTTGAGTTTGAGCTTGTTCGCGGTACATACAGTCGTCGCGCAGAAAGTACAAAGACGCGGCATGTCAAATAGTGGCTATGTTTCGGCGATCACGACTCGGAATCGACCTCTCCTGGACTCTAATTAGTCGACGCTTTTCATGTCTTATACCCTCGGCGGGGGCCGCATCGACGAGCCCAAGAAGACAAAGGCGTCTCAGTATGCGCGTCGTTCTTCCATCCCTTCAAGCGCCACTAACGACTTTCGTAGGGGCGTACAGTGCCAAATTTGTTTCACCAGCCTTGATGCACTTTCTCTCCCTCAACGCGAGCAACACTATAACAAACACTTCAGCAGCGAGCAGCCCATTGGTACCGCGCGCGCGTATTTCGATTATCTAGCCTCATTCTCCAATCCAGCTTCTACTTCATCAAGCAAAAAGCTACCCACGAACGACCGCGACGAGTCAAAGTCTCCCGGTAAGAGATGGAAGGACTGGCTTGTGCCGAAGGGGCAAGACAAGTTCTGGTACCCTTCCCAAACCTTGCCGCCGCCAAACAATTTTACCCCAGGTCACTCCCCATCACCCGCTTTCGCGCAGTCGGAGGCCTGACTCTCTTTTTGTAAAGGCTTGATACCACTTTTGAGAACGCATTTAAACAAGTCGCACTCGGCGGGAAACACGCGCAGGGCGGTGTTATGCTATGACCGGTCGGTTCTGGTGACGCGGGAGGTGTGGGACGCCAGTTGGGGCTGCGGGTTTGTGTCTCCTCGTCGCGTAGATCGATCCTGACTCGCCCCACGCAGGTACAGAAATTTCCTAATGGCGTGTACCGCCCTCATGGACCAACAAATACAACCCATGTACTTTCCGTCAGTCTCTTGCCCTCGATACTACGCTTCGAGACATCTTAATCCGCACCAGACTGCTTGATGATCCAATTTCGCCCAGCGTCCGCAACCTCCAGCAATGGATCGAAGATGCATGGAAGGTCGGGTTCGACCCAGATGGCAAGGAGCAGCTTAAACAACTTGTGGGGTCAAAGAAGTGGATTGGAGCCTCTGACATCCAATGCGCGTTCACTTCCCGTGGTATCCCGTTCGTTCTTTTTCTCTCTTTGAAGCTAGTAAACCCTAAAATGTGTGGAACCAGCTCTAAACTGGTGGACTTCGATCTCCAGAAGAACGCAAGAGGCGCGAACCTGTTAACCGACTGGGTCATGGAGTACTTTTCGAAACCTCATGGTTCGGTCGATACGAGGAAAGTTACCCAAAACACACAACCAAGAACGATCAACGACGCGCTTCTTGGGGCATCTGCGGTGACGGTTACTTCTCGCATGCCTATGATTCTGCAGCATGCTGGACACTCGCGAACAATCGTGGGTTATGAAATCAGCAAGACAGGCCTTGTCAATCTCCTGGTCTTTGATCCTTCCAGGTCAGTACTATGTCGAGAAACGTTCGGACGACGATTCTGATTGCGATTCGACTCAGACTGCCAAATAAACGGTTACGTCAGGAGGGAATAGATGCCTTTTCATCGACGACCGCGCGCCGTAATGCCCCAACAAATAATGCCACTGCCTCCTCATCCAACGGCGGTCCCTCTTCCGGGAAGCGTCCGGCGACAGCATCGTCATCGACCGCTGGTCCCCCTCCGCTGAAACGCTCCCGTCTCGATAACCGCGACGGCAATGCTCATGCAGAGGAAGAAGACGATGACGACGACGTTGTGATTATTAGCGATTCTCGAGACCAGAATTTGCCTGGACGCGGGAGTGGGAAGCTGTCGTCGCCGAAGAAGGTAGACAACAACAACAAGAAATTTGACGACAAACAACAACTTTCCACCCGTGATGTCTTGCAGTTCTTCAGACTCGATCCCAAGAAACTTGAGTATGTATTCAGTACTCAGTCGCGGTTAAATTTGCTGACAACGTCGTGTAGGAGGAAGAAAGCGTATCAGATTCTTTATTTCCCCGTCTCCGAGCCCTTGTCGGAGCAGGAGAAAATCCGGGCGCGGGGTTTGAATGTATATGGTGAAAAGATCTCATAGTTGTCGTGTCCCTTCCATTTTATCTTGGACTCAATTCATCTTGCTGTTGTCATTTGGAACGAAGTATACAATTGGTGTACATGTATTATACTTTTTTCATTGCGTAGTCTATAGTTAGGCAGCAGACATAATTGCATCTCCACCTTGGTCGAACGAATGACTGAACTGAAACGCGTCCTGGTTGCTGTCAAGAGGCCACAGATCTAAGCCAGCGACGGCGGACCGCACCGCTCTCTCCCAAGCCTCCTCGACTCGATACCCGCCGGCCCTCATGATGCCCTCCCGATCCTTCCTCACCGCCTCGCTCAAGGGATCCACGTACGTAGACTGCAAGACGAACATATCATCGTACGCGTAGTAGTCGTCCTGGAGCGGTATATGAGGCGTGTCCTTTGTAGCAGCCGTAGCAGCGGCGGCAGCCATGCGCGCACGAAGCAGTGCCTGGGCACCTTTCCCTGGCGCAACGCCTTTCCGAGTGGCCTCCCGCTCCGCTCTCTCGCGCTTTGTCCGGCGTACGACATTAGCGGCGTCCGAGCCCTCAGCCCGCTCTAGCTGCTCGATGATCTCGCGCCTACCAGACTCCTTTTCTTGCCGTTCTTCCTCCTCTTCCCGTCGCAGCTCCTCGGCACGCGCCTCCTTCTCCTTGCGATCCTGCTCCTCCGCCTGCCGCAACGAGAGGATGTACGCTTCCTCCCGCTGGGTGTTTAGGAGTGTCAAAGCAGCATTAGCTTCACGATAGGCGGCAATACGGGCTTCGGTCCCGACGGGGTCGACGTCGTTTATTAAATTAAATGCTGGGTTGCCTTCAGCATTAAGGATAACGGAATAAGCAATAAGGCTTACTGATATCCTCAACATCCTCGAGGTAGTCATTGAATTCTCGCAAGTTGGAAAAATCCTCCAGTCGTTTATTGAATCTGTATCATATGCTTGAGTAGAACCGAGAACGGCACAGCACGTGGACTGACTCTTTCGCAACCCTCCGCCGGATGGCAATCTCCTTTTCTACGCCCAGATCTTCGAATGTTTGTGGAGTAAACGCAAGCTTGCGCAGAACTTTGTTGCAGATGGGACATGGTGCGGGCCCGAGGGTAAACAGTCGGTCTATACACGACTCGCACCTATAATCCGGTAAAAAATCGATGTTAACGCGTCTAGCAAAGGGTACAGACATTTTGTGGTAGCATGAGCTGACGAGCAGGCGGAGTTTCTTCTCAAGGTACTTGTCGGACTTGCATACAGGGCATTGGTCATCGTCCGACTGTCTCAAAGGTGAAAACAGTTTGTGAGGGAAGGGACAAGAGTCATTACAGAGTATTCTGTGATTCGACCTGAGGGATCTTTGACGCCTCCACCGAATATCGTGGAGGAGGTACTCTGCACTTGCGGGGTTGAAGACGACCGAGACGCAGAGGGTGCATTTTTGCGGACGGTTTTCCCTTGCAGCCAGTTCATACGGTTGGCCATGGCGAATTGTGTGCCAGGAGGATACCTAGGACGAGTTTTTGTTATTCAAGATGGAATTCAAAGCTAAGCAGCGATTGTTTCTGTTTAGGATCGAGGAGGAAGGTCACATGCTCGCTTTGATTGGTGATCGCAATGTCTACCATGGCCGGTTGATGGCCGGCGCCGGCTGGCAGTGGATTCAGCCTGGAATCCTCACACTTTGAAAGAATCAGCATTAATATCGCCCGAAACTTATTATCAGGCTCATGGTCATAATGGGGGCTCCAAAAAAATGGAACGCGACGCGACGCGATTGTTTGACAAGTGACTTTGATTCAAACAATTCTGCACAGCTTTGCCGCCTCCGCCTCCGCCTCCGCCATCCGTTACTGACCACAAGCCGAATGCTCAAATACCTTAAGGGGCGACCCATATCCTGCAAACTAATTGTTGCTTGCGCGACACATCGGTCTTGACAACCTTTTAAAAGCAGCATAAACTCGCTTACGTGGAGCGTGTATCAGAAAGTACAAAAGTTAGCCCTCTTGCAGGTGTTGCATGCGTCGCCCCAGCAAGCTCAGCCTACTATTCATCCTCAGTATCATTTCAGCGTTTTACCTCGCCCCATCTACTCTGCGAGTCAACATTCTGCCCCTCTTGTCTAAACTCAAGTTCCTGCGCTTTTCCATGTCCACTTCTATGACACCGAGAGATAGGACGGACCTCAAGGATCTCCAGACTTTTTGGAGGAAGGCTTTGGATGACCTGCCCGCAACTCCCGAGAAGATTCCAGCATTTTTCTTCGGTCACGGCTCTCCTCTCCTTGTGTCTGGCGCTGCCGCCAGCTCTCGCTTCGGCCCGGACGTTTGGAAGTAGGTTTTCGTATTCTGAGTGCGCACAACGCATTCCAAGTCGACTCAACCGCCAACAAAAGTACCTGGTCTCATTCTTTCCCTAGGTGGTATGGACCCGAGGGACCCTTGGCTACGTTCCTCAAGGTTTCTATTACTTTGGCTCTTTGACGGAGACTGACTGACCGACTTTTCAATAGGACTTTGGACCTGCACTGTTGAAGAAGTACCAGCCGAAAGGCATTGTCGTTTTCAGTGCGCATTGGGAGACAGACAATGAGCGGCTGGGTAAGCTTCTTTTCGAGCGACCACAGCAATTTTTTTACCTTCGCAAAGTGACTGATTACGGAGATGAGAATCCCCTGCTGATGGATTACTATGTTTGCTCTAGCTCTTAATTAAAGGTTACAAACTAAAATGTCTATTTCCAGAATTTCTCACCCGACTACTATCAACTGAAGTTCAAGTCCAAGGGAGACTCTGCTCTCTCCAAGCGCGTTGTCGAACTCTATCAAGAGGTACCAAGAAATCGTGCCATGTTACTAGGCCTAACATATGTTTATGTGTGATAGGCTGGACAAAAGGCACGCTTGACTCCGAAATCGGAGGCGCGCGGGGACGACGGCCGCGGTTACCCAGGTATTTTTGTCCCTCGGATTGGAAAATCGGCGCTGTCTCAAAGCTGACAGGGCCCGGCCTCGACCACGGCGTGTTCATCCCCTTCAAAATTATGTTCGGGGAGGAATACACCGAAATTCCGATCGTCCAAGTTTCTATTGACTCGGGGTTGAGTCCAGGGGCCCACTGGGCGTTGGGCAAAGCGGTGGCCAAGCTTCGGTGAGGATGGTTTTCTGTGCGTCATTGTGGTGGTTTACCGTTGCGTAGGGAGGAGGGAATACTCGTTTTATCAGGCGGCCTGACTTTCCACAACCTCCGCGCCATGGCAGCGGGCCCGACACCTCTAGCCACGGAGTTTGACGACGCCATATTGGCGTCAGTCGTCGTTGCAGATGTGAGTATTGCCTTTGTTCACGTTGGAACTTCCTCATCGCGCTATGTAACAGGAGAGTGAGCGCAAGCAGGCTATGATCAATTTGACGAAACACGCGGGTTTCAGGGCCTGCCATCCACGAGAGGTTTGTAGTAGCATCTCCTTGGCTTTAATCTTACCTCACCCTCTGTAGGAACACTTTATGCCGATCTATGTCGCCGCCGGAGCTGGGGAAGGCGGGGAACCCAAGGTCATCGCAGACATTGCTGGGTGTGAGACCGTGGCGTTCGGGCTCTGATTGGGTACGGAATTCCAGACCAAGTCATACATACATGTATTGCCACAACCAAAGTCCGACACGCGATCTATCTTTGCAGATGGACAACATGCTCAAAGGCCCCCGGTCACTACCTACTAGGTTGGTCCGGAATAGAGTAAAACTGGGGCGAAAAATTCGATTTTTGGGTCCGGGATATAGAGTAAAACTGCCCTAGAATTGTGAGGGTCGGTCCGAGATAGAGTAAAATTGCTGGGCTGGAGATTTTTTTTCGCCCAGAGTTTGAGTTTGGCAGTTAGTTCACCGGTGTTTTAAGGCGGAAAACAGGGAAGGCACGTCCGGCGAACGCGAAATCGCAGCCAGCAACGCAGGGAGGCGCGAAAACGGGACCAGGAGGCACGGCGGCGAAAAAAAAAAGCCGTAAAATGAGCGTGGGAAAGAAAAATTCGGTCCGCCATAGAGTAAAACTGCCCTCGACGGGCCAATTTTCATAGAGTAAAAGTTTGAGGTTGGGCGGACCGACCTAGTAGGTAGTGACCGGGGGCCTATGCTCAACAATAAGCAAAATAGCCGCGAGCATGAGAACTCGGGCAAGCATATCCGTGATCTCCTGCTGGGATGTTTCCATGGTGGATTCTATCGACGTCACCTTGCACCGCCGTGGCTGCTCAAAAGAAATGAGAAAATGAGCAATGTCCGACTGCGGGAGATATATTCTGTCAGCTACGATGCCTAGAGATGAGGCCGAGATGGGCGAGAGGGCAATACTTAAATTGGGATTATTTGCCATGGGGGCCGAGACAGAATTTCAAAAAGTGGACAGACAGGCATCAGGGATCACAACGTGCCATAAAAGGCGGATCGGGATTGGTCTCGGTCGCTTTTTGAGCATATATAGAGATTTTTGATAGGTGTGGGAAAAATGGCTCGAACTGAGCCCGCTACGTCCCTACAAGAGGGAGGGCCTCGGCAGCCCCCTATGTAGCTAAAACTAGCTACAAAAACATGCTAAAAGGCAACAATAAGCTAGGGATGGTGGGTGGGGGCCAGAAAAAATCCGGGGGGAGAGCACGAGTGCTAGGAGACAAAAACAGACGCGAAAAGCCGGACACAAGCCGTACGAGACAATATGTGACGAGGAGACGACGTGGAGGAGAGAAAGAAAATCACTGAGGCTGACTAAGAGAGTGGTGATGCTCTCTGCCAATCCCCGCGGTCTTTCTCAGACCATCCAGGATTGGTCTCGGTCGCTTTTTGAGCATATATAGAGATTTTTGATAGGTGTGGGAAAAATGGCTCGAACTGAGCCCGCTACGTCCCTACAAGAGGGAGGGCCTCGGCAGCCCAGACTGAAAGTCCACGCGAGCGACCAAGCGAAGATGGGGGAGAACTTCGCGGGGACGCCGAAGGCACTCCAGGAAACTCACTAGGACCAACCGCGCTCCGAGGCGCTGTGATCGACAGCCGTGCTCCCGGCCCGAGTTGAAGCAACGGAGCGGGGTGGTGCAGCAGCGGCTCCGGCGACACGGCGTTTACGACCGGGTGCAGGAGGTGCGGCGGGCACGGTGGGTACGGCAGGAGAGGATGGTAGTAACGTCTGAGACCGGCTAGAGGCGGGGGCGGCAAGGGAAGAGGATGGATGGGTGGTGGAGGTGATATTCCGGGCCAGTGAATTCCCGGTGCGAGGTACGGCCAAATTGACAGCTGGAGTGACGGCGGGAGAGGGGAGTAGTGACGTCCGAGAGCGGTCGGAGATGGGGGCGGCAAGCGAAGCGGATGGGCGGGAGGTGGGGGTGACATTCCGCGCTCGGGTATTTGCTCCCAGCGGACGAGAGGTTGAAGATGGAGTTGAGGGCGTGTGGGGAACAGGGCGGAGAGGCGAGGGGGGTGCTGGGAGACGAGAGGGGAGGCGGATGATGAAGCCACTGGGTGCTGACGGAGGCGTCGAGATTGGGCGTGGGGGGAGGGACACGACACGGTGGAGGCGAGAGGACAGGTCACGGAGGATGGATAGAGGCTGGTCGACGTACAGCTTCCATGCATCTGACTTCCACCGACCCAGTAGCTTGATTTGCTCGGGTGTGTAACCAGCCTCAGCGGCGGCGAACGCAGCACCGCGCCGGAAGCTATGCCCAGAGAACTCGGCAGAGTCGTAACCAGCCTTCTTGAGACATTCGTCAAGGGCCCGCAGTGCGTAGGCACGCGTGAGGGGAGCGCCTGTCGATGTAACGAAGAGGGGAGCGAATGGCGAGGAAGCGGGATGAAGCCCACGGTAAGCGCGGTAACGTGTGACGGCACAGGTCGGAGTTCCGGGAGCGGCGCCGCAAAGAACGCGTGCGCCACGGCGTCCAACGTCGGTTTTGCTGGCCTGAATGTCGCAAAGGAGGGACTGGTCAGTGACATTGGAGATACAGCCCTCCGTGAGATTAACAGAGGGGTCGAACTCGGCACCGTCTGCAACGGTGAATTCCCCGCACCGCATGAATGCGGCCCACGCAAGGGTGAACGCGGCGGCGAGCATTCTGCCGTCGTGGTCATCAGGGAGCTGCGCGAGGATGTCTGTAAGGATCTCGCGTGTAATGGCACGGCGAGGTCGACGGGACTTCGATCCGTAACGACGTTCGGCAGCAGCGAGGAGACGCTTGAGGATGGGGCTGTTGAGGGCATCCAATGACCATCCGTGCTCTGTGTGGATAGTGCGCAGACTTGTGAGATATCGGGACAGAGTCGCAGGCTGTACCGTGGCTGCTTTTGTGGCAATAAAGAGCTGGACAGCAGCTCCATCGGCAGGAAGCACGCTGCCGTCGGGTCGAGTGAAACCACTTCGGTGGGCGAACGTGCAGAATTGGCCGACATTTCCGTCGTAGTTTTTGCGTGTTCGCTCACGAAGCCCGTACCACAAGAGCTCGGCGACGGTTGGGTGGAGATCCGAGTGGGCCGAGAGCCAGTCCGGCGAGGGAGCGCCCAAAGCGGCCGGAGTCGGGCGAGGTTGAGCCACTGGAAGCGAGATAAAGCGTCAGCGATCGCATTTTCAGCAGTCGGAATCCAAACAGAACGAAAAGTGAAGCCTGCTTCCGCCGCCAAAAGTGCAAATGAGCGAAAAAGCTCCTGCGTAGGGGGGTGGTCAATAGAACCCGACTTAAGGCAGATTGCGACTGCTTCATTATCTATATGGAGGACAACCTCGAAACCCCGCCAATGCGGGTGCCAAATCTGCGCCGCACGTAAAACCGCCCACATCTCTTTCCAGTGAATGGGCAACCCCATCTTGGCCTTGGGACAACGTTCTGAAAAGAACATGTTGTCCCAGTATCCGCCAACACCCAGCTTGCCACTTGCGTCGGTGTAGACAGACAGCTCGGGTGGTGGGGGACAGATGGAAAATATGCCATTAAATGAAGGTAGAAATCGCCGCCACCACACCAAATCTTTCCGAGCCTCCGCTGGTATACGCCGACGTAAAGTGTGGGGAAGGTAGAACAGCTTCCGCATAAAGTCGCGGACGCGACGTGTGAAGAAGCGGCCGATGGGGATGACAGATTGTGCAAAGACAAAGTGGCCGCAGATCTGCTCGAGCTCGTGGTATGAAGCACCTCCATGACTGAGGCAGCCCACGAGCAGGTCCGTGAGCCGCTCCACCTTCTCCAGAGGAAGTCGGGCCTGCATCAATGTCGTGTCGAGCTCAACCCCCAAGAACTCGAGACAATGACACGGGCCCTCCTCCTTCTTCTCGGAGAGCGAGAAGCCCAACTCTCGTGTCGTCCTGCGGAAGTCATCGCGCGCCGCCTCGGCATAAGACAGACCCGCAGCTGCCGAAGTGACATTAAGCCAGTCGTCCAGATAGTGCTGGAGGTCGCGCAGTGTGGCGTGTTGGTTTGCTAGAATCCAGTGGTGAGCCTCCGCAAAGAGGTTGTAAATACGTGGTGCCGTGCGCAGGCCAAATGGGAGGAAAATGTCGAGCAGGGTGCGTCCCCCCCACTCAAACCCCAGGAACCGCCAGTCGTCAGGATGGACGGGAATGTGACGAAAGGCGGCCTCAAGATCTGCCTTGTATAGAAACGCTCCAGGACCGACCACCCGGATACGGTCAATCGCCTTCGAGACAGTCTCATAGACGAGAGTACCAAATCCAGCAGGGATGGCATCGTTGACAGAGTGGCCTCGGGGCCAAGAAAGGTGGTGGATGCGGCGACGCTTTGAAGTGTACTTTTTAGGCACAGAACCCAGAGGCGACAGGAATGCGGAGGAAGCAGCAGGTGTATTAGATACATCAATAATACGGCCAAGTGAGACCTCAAAATCTATGTCCGCATCGACTGCCTCCGGGAATTCCAGTGCAGATGGGAGGGGTGGGGGTGTAAAAGTAGAATGTCGAATTATATTTACATTATCGACGCCAAGGTGGACACCGTATTTAATAGCAGCGACGAGAGAGTCCGCAAAGTGGCGGTCCGGATAAGCTACTAGAGTAGAACACCAGATGGCGTGATTAAGTTTTATTAGCGGCATCGGCCGCGAGTGGGGAGTGGTGAGAGGGAAGTGGAGGAATGTATTAGGACGCGGTGGTGGAGCTGCGTCGGGATTTAAGAGCTTTAATAGAGTGGGCAAAAGCGAGTTAGGACCAACATCAAGAATGCTAGAGGGGAGCGAAAAGACTTTCCTCCTCGCAGAGCGAGGGGAGGGTCTGACCTCTCCCCCTCGCTGGCCCGGTATTTGAAGTACAACATCAGAGGGGCTATTCCGATGTGTAAAAAACCGAGCTACATTCGGGGATGTTGGAGAACTGGCAACGGGCCGGGGAATGGCAGCATCGCGAGATGCTGGATAGGGGGTGGATCGGCGCAGCAGATGTCTCGGCCCAGACAAGCACGTCCAAGTACCACCCCCCGTGTCGCATCAAACAGCAGGCGACGGCGCTGTCCGACACGCCTCCTTCGAGTGAGGACCACTACACATACGGCAGACATGACGGCGTGGACAGCCTGAGGGGCCCGCACATCCCGCCGGTGTGTTGTACATGTAACAGATCTGCCCCGCCATCCTCACAAGCTCGGCCGTAGAAGGCGCAGGAGGCGCAGCTGAGGTCCCGGAGGCTGGTGAAGCGGGGTGGAGGATGTTCGGCACGAGGAGGTGCATAGTGTGGAGGTGAGGGTCGCTCTTCATCCAGTTAATGGGGTTAAAGAATGTGTCGAGGGCGCGGGCTTGCATGAAGGCAATATGGTAGTCGAGGACAGCAGGCCAGGGGTACGCACGCGCAACCATGATTATGATGTTGAGATGTGCGGTGAGGGCCTGCGCGACAGGAAGCTGGAGTTGTTGATTTTGCAGGACGGAGGTAAAAACCATCCACGCCTCTACGAAAGTCAGGATGTCCGGCAGCTCGCGAAGAAGCGCCGTAGCTCCAATGACAGGTGTCGGGGGGACGAACAACGCCTCCCCAGTGGGCCCGACAACGAGATGCAGGCCCGCCGGCGGAGGAGCCGAAAACGTCTTCAGAAGACGACCCAATTGGGCAGGTGGGAACTCGAACTTGCCGATTTGGGTCACGACGTCGGAAGACAGGTGGGGGTGCAAGGTGGGGGTGTCAAGAACAGGGTACTTACCGTTCGACGACGGGGGAAAGGCCAGGGGATTTGCCGGGAGCCCGATGAGGTGCTCGAGAGCGGTGGCGGCCGGCCGTTTGGCAAATTCCGAGGTTAGACTTGCAATAGATTTTGCCATGTCAGCTAAGGTTTTTGTCAGAGAGGCTGCCTCCGCTGCCGCGTCCGCAGGTGTCGCCATCGAAAATGTATTTTAAGAGGGTAAAAAAGTTGCGATGGGGGTAGAGAAAAGGCCAGAAAAAATCCGGGGGGAGAGCACGAGTGCTAGGAGACAAAAACAGACGCGAAAAGCCGGACACAAGCCGTACGAGACAATATGTGACGAGGAGACGACGTGGAGGAGAGAAAGAAAATCACTGAGGCTGACTAAGAGAGTGGTGATGCTCTCTGCCAATCCCCGCGGTCTTTCTCAGACCATCCATTCTGGAGTGCAACCACCAACTCGCGACAGCCTCCTCCGCTGCGTAGCGCAGGACGCCCATCGCTCGCCCACAGCCCTCGGCATCCACAGGATCTGCAGTGCAGTTGGCACTCCATCTGCGCTCAGTCTCCGACGCTTTGTCGCTCTCTTCCGACGGTCTCCGTTTATCTCACCCCAGGCCTTACACTACTGTGCAGCACTGCTTGTGCTCTATATATTTCCTCGGCGGCGCGTTGCTGACACTAGGAAGTCCGGCAATGACCTTGCCTTTAATGTCCCCTCGAGCGACATCCCTCCCGCCCCCACTCTCTGCTGAAGGACTCCGCGATCCTCTCATCCAGCCCCGTCGTTCTCAAGCTCAAATACTCGTCCCCGACGCTCCAATGACCCCGCCGATGTCTCCGGGTCATAGCGAAAATGGCGAGGACTCTATCGTGATAGATGCAGAGCCCCGTTACAGTGGGCCCGAAACCCATGGGCCCCATTCCGCGACACCGCAAACGTGGTCCGATTCCGTTCCGTTTCGCGATTTCGGGGAAATGGAGGTTGAGTCGCGTGCCGTCGCGCCCCAGCGTCCTCTTAGACTCCTCGAGGACGAACAGGTTCATCTGCAGAGAGCCGGTCTGCGGCTCACCGATTTTGAAGTCAGAGGAACCCTCGGTTCGTGTTCCACTTCGCGCCTCTCATTCTTCTTGATGTCTGACGGATCAATAGGCACGGGTACCTTTGCCCGAGTTTTACTTGTCCGTCACCGTACTCCAGCTTCCCCCGGGTCCCAAAACCACTTTGCCATGAAGGTTTTGCGGAAAACGGATATCGTGAAGCTGCGTCAGGTCGAGCATGTCAACGCGGAACGCTACATCCTCTCCCGCGTTCAGCACCCTTTCGTCGTCGACCTCTTCGCCACATTCCAGGACAGCCTCAACGTGTATATGTTGATGTCCTACGTCCCCGGCGGAGAGTTATTCACACATCTGCGACGCGCTCAGCGTTTCACCCCAGACGTTACGCGTTTTTATCTGGCGACTATCATTCTGGCCCTGAAATATCTACATTCCTTCAACATTATCTACCGCGACCTCAAACCGGAAAATCTCCTCTTGGACTCTCGCGGCTACTTGCGGCTCACCGATTTCGGGTTCGCAAAGATAGTTGACGACCGTACCTGGACGCTGTGCGGCACTCCCGAGTATCTCGCGCCTGAGATAATTCAATCCGATGGCCATGGAAAGGCCGCTGATTGGTGGGCCTGTGGAGTACTCTGCTATGAGATGCTTGTTGGATACCCGCCATTCTTTGATGAGTCTCCGTATGGCATCTATGAAAAGATTCTCAACGGCCATATCCACTGGCCACGGAGCATGGATCCCCTCTCCCGCACATTGGTACGGGCCTTTTTGAATCCCGACCGTACCCAGCGTCTGGGCAACATGATTGGTGGTCCCCAGGACATCCTGGATCACCCGTGGTTTAGAGGTGTAGATTGGGAAGCCCTTGAACGTCGGGAAATAAATGTAAGTTGTATATGGCTGTATGAAAAAAAACCTTCATTAACCCGACTTTAACCAGGCCCCGATCGTCCCCCACACCTCGTCGATAGATGACACCCGCCACTTCTTGCACCTTCCACTGCCTCCTGCAGACGAGATGCCAGGCCTCATCCGTGAAGAGCAGCCTCCGCCCGTCCACGAGAGATTCGACCCAATCGCCTATCAATTCCTTGAATTCTAATTTAGCCAAGAACTTACTGGCCTCACTCTCCTTCGTCATATATCTTGTTTCATCCACATACCGGTTCCCCACATTGCGCATCTTCGCATCTATAGCACTACCATCTCTCCAAACCCTACTTGCTCTCTCCTACCCTAATCGCTTCCCACGGCCCTTCGGCGGCCTTACTCTGGAGTTGTATCACAATATTCCGTCTCCCCACCCCCGTGTATGATGTCCACATTCGTTTTTACCTACTTATATCTTGGACCCCGCGCGTCATCCCTGTATATCAGTACGCTCATTTTCGACACCAGTTAGTATGTAGCTTTTGTCGTCTCGACACCCCTCCTGTATTACCTACCGTGCTCTTGCAAGCCACCTTTTGATAATCCCCCAGAAAAAAGCGGAGTTGTTGCCCGATTGGGCAAGTTGACTCGTGACCGCGAAGTTCGTTTCCCAATTTAGCGCCGCCGCCGCGTCCTTGACTCGCGCTCCCACTGTATATTCTTCTTCTTCGTTGTACTTACTTGGCTGCAGAATGGAAGTGAACGTTAGGACCAACTCCTTTCGCATTACCCAGTCTGTGGTCCCACTCGTATCTTCGACGTTCCCTAACACCACGCAGACTCCCAACTAAAGAATATTTTCAATACGATGTTGGTAAGTGGACATCCACCAACCCATTTTGCTATCGCCGACCTGCATCCAGTATTCCGCCCCGAAGTACCCATTCCCAGGAAGAGGGAGCAGGCGATGCATGCCCTCCAAAACTCGATCGCGCCCGCTTTATTTCATCCCCGTGGCGTGTACGACGGCAAAAGTCTGCTGTATCTGTCCCATCCGCTTAATCTTCCAGGCGGCGGAGGAGCGGTAACTCGGACATCTTCAGTGTTAATCCCGCTTGTATTGATGCCTCGACAGTTTGCGGTCCGTCTTGGGAACGACCCCAATGCCCCCATCGGTTCCCCCGGAGTTTTCGAAGTTTTGATTACCAGAACTGCGAGTGAACTCGTCAGACCCATGTACGAGATGTTTCCTCTTTTTCTCAGACCTCCCTTGACTTTACTATCGCATCAGGGACCTCAACCAGCTGATTGCTAGGGGTGGGACGATCGATAGAAAGGCAGCGACTGCGATAAACCTACTGCAGCTCCTCATCCGTCAGACCTCTAACCAGTGAGTTTTCTCGAACACTCACGGCCCGGACAAGTTCTCATGCAGAATAGGAACAACCCGACCAATAACGGTCGTGCATTTTTTTCAGACATTGGAAAGAAGAGCCTACAAAACACAGGAATCGAATTATGGCGCGGATTTTTCCAGTCAGTTCTTCTATCTGAATACAATTTTTCTAATCAACTCTTATCAAGATCTGTGAGACCAACAATTCGCGGGATGATCGTGACCATCGATACCTCCATGGCTGCCGTGTACGCTTTCTTTTTCTTTCTTTCTGATTAAGTTTGATAAGTTTGCTTCGCTAGCTATGAAAGCGGCTATTTGATTGACGTAGCGATGCATGTTTTGAACGCGAGAAATGTCCGACATCTTACCTTGGACGGCTCTCAGGGCGAAAGAGACCTCCGGAAACTACAAGCGCATCTAAAACATCGTTTAATCAAAACTCGCACAACCGGGGAGCGAACGAAAACGATCCATGCTCTGGTTCCGGGTCCCATCGGTCGTTATAAATTCGAGAAGGATGGCCAGTCCATAACCATTGGGGTAACTTGCTGGCCTTTCCTTTGCACTTCTCTAACCAATGTTCACAGCGTTATTTTGAGGACGCATACAATATCAAACTGCAACACCCCGAAACCTTTGGTGTTCGTATCTCTGGCCAGAACGCCCCCTTCCCCGTCATCGTTCCGGCCGAGTTTTGCAAAGTTTTGCCTGGGCAGCTGTACAAGAAACGACTTCCCTCCGACCGGATGAAGGATGTCATAGACTTTACTGCGATGGCTCCTGCGGCGCGAATGCAGACCATTCAAGGTGTCTCGCACTCCGGCGTGCTTTCCCCTGTGAGTATATACTTCTTCTGTATTGTATCTATTAAAACCGTAGTAGATTCAAGGCTACGCTAATTCGGAATATGTTACCGGCGCGGGAATGGTCGTGGATGTTCGACCCCTGGAGTTGAAGGCTAGACTCCTTGCGCATCCCAAGATGGATTTCAATAATAGCGAACTTGTGCGGTCTCTCTTTTTTTTGGCGCCGCTTTGACCTCAGATTTTGCTTGCAGACACCGTTGAATGGGTCATGGAACGTCGTGAAACGAACATTTAAAACACCTGTCGAGATGGGATTGTGGGCCGTCGTCAATTTTGACTCGCAGCACATTGGCCAACCCGCAGTCGACAAAATAATTACTGATTTGCTACGGTGCTGCCGCGAAGTCGGTGGGTGTGCAATTTGGTCTCAGCAAAAACGGTACTAAACGCCCTTCGATAGGAATGAGTAAGCCAATCATAACATTTATTCTTTCGTTTACATTTTCTTGAAGCTGTTCACAACCCGAAAGAGGTAAATTATGGAGGCAATGCTTATGCTCCTGAAAGGGTAAACAACATCTTACTTTGTCCAATTATTTCTAACCAACTGTGTAGACGCTGGACGCTGTGTACCAAGCTATGAACCGCAAAATCGATGTGATTGTGGTATTACTTCCCAAGGAAGCCGATGAGATCCGAACTAGGTATGTTCCTTCGAAATGGGACCGCGCGAAGCTAATAAATTATTCAGAGTGAAGTTCTGGGGCGATGTCAAGGTTCACTATTTTCTTCTCCCTCTATGTCATCTCATCATAAAACAGTACGGTGTCCGCACCTCATGCTTGCGCGAAGATAAATTGCGAAAAGCAAACGACCAATATCTGAAAATGGTAGCCATCAAGTACGCCCAATTTGCTCATCGGCTTCGAATATCCGCACTAACATTCGTCAAGGCTCAATGCTCGCTTGGGCGGGCATTACGCTTTGCCGAGATCTGTCATAATCCCTCAACTTGTAAAAGGAAAAGAGACTTTTATGATTTTTGGGGCAGACGTGGCCCACCCAGGTATCAGTTCTACTCGCTCGACTGAGACGAGAGCCTTTCATTATTTCTGTCTAGGACCCGGCACCAATCGGCCATCTATCGCGAGCGTGGTCTTTTCCTGCGATCCCGCAGCCGCCAAATATATTGCATATTCTCAAGTCCAGGCCCCTCGACTGGAGATAATTGACGATCTGCAGGGCATGGTCAAGAAAGCCATTCTTTTCTTCGGAAGGGACAAACAACCCCCCAAAAGAATCATTTTTTATAGAGATGGCGTAAGTGAAGGGGAAATGGAGGCGGTGAAATTGGTGGAAGTCGCTGCAATCCGAAGTAAGAAATCTAGTCATTCATTCACATGCCCTACCTACCTACCGTTTCTAGAGGCTTGCCTGGAGATTTGGGAAGAGAAGCGCCCGCCCGCGCCTCTTCCTACACTCTCTTTCATTTCGGTCGCTAAAAGGTGGGAGATTCCGAAGCCCGAAGTCATAAATGTTGATCCTTTTGAAAGACACCACACCATTTTCACCCCGCTCGATAACAGGTGCCTAACCACTCTTTTTCGGTAAACGACGATCATTGAAATATTTTTTAGGGTGGATGATGGGAAGACCGGTGGGTAATTTCTGTTTTGCGCGGACCTCCATTGACAAGGCTTCAGGGAACTGTCTTGCCGGATTGGTGGTTGACAAGCTACGCAGCCCCGTAGCCCCCGATTTCTATCTCCAGGCGCACGGAGCGATCAAAGGAAGTAAGACAGGGTGTTTTATTCGCCATTTCCCCCCTCTTAACTCAACCTGTAGCCTCGCGCTCTGCCCATTACTCGATTCTGTTCGACGAAAATTTCAAGGAGGACCTTCATACGCACACAACACTAGCTTTCGAGCTTTGCCACCTATATGCCAAGGCCACGAGGTCTATCTCTCTCCCTGCGCCAGTTTATTGTACGTTCCTTTTTTCTCTCGCTGTATGCACGAGACTATGCACGAGACTCGATACTCATTTCTCCAGATGCCGATGTAAGCGTGCTCTCTCTTTCCTCTCGAGCCTAAATCTCATTTCATCTAGATGGTGTGCGCCCGTGGAAAAGTTAGTTCACCCAGATTTTTTGTTCGTTTAATACTCACTTTCTTTTGCAAGTTCCATTTTGAAAACATCGATTTCGATGCTACCACGAACGTCAGCGGACCCGAGGAGCTCGACCTCGATTTTTGGAAACAGGCTTACCGGCCCGTCAGCACGGCTTTGGTGCGCGATGCTGGGCAAATTGTTCCTTATGATGAAACAATGTACTTCTTGTGAGTTCGGGCGACGAGAAGCAACTGTGACTTGTAATTGTACCGAGATCTATACGTGAAATGTATCGTAGTATTATGGACGGTCTAACAAAGGTTCAAGTGTATGCTTAGGAGTTATGGGGTTGTTTTTACCGGAAGGATTGGTTCGGACGAATATATCTCTAGTCCAGGTTCCGCCTTAAAAGGCTCTCAGACCTAATCGGTGGATAGGGCCATTTGGTCCGACAATGGGACCGCCCGCGGTCAATACATCCTCCTCCTCCTCCTCCGACCGCTTCCGCGAAATGCGTTGATGAGGCTCGGGTCAAGCTCGGGTTCGCAGTCATCTGCGCGATTGCGGTATTGTCGTTATTGTCGATATGAAGGACTGGGTATACGGTCGAGGTAAAAATCCGGTAGATCAATTGAATCGTAGTCGTGGAACAAGGATGTCGAGCTCGAAGAGACTGTGAACAAGGTCATTATGCGCTCCGTACCGCTTGGTCGTCTCCTGACAATAACATTAATATTCAGGGAGGAGTTGCGTGGCGATTTAGTCATGTTAACGGAGAATTGGCAGCAGAAAAGCTCGTAAAAGGCATTGAAAGCTGGGGTGTGGTTGGAGAGACCGCAGCTTTTATCCATACGAGGAGCGGGTTACAAAGCGTACAGCGCGCCGAAATTGATGCTATCAAATCGCACTTTGAACCGTTCAACGATGGCTAATCCAGAAACGCCAGAGTTCTTGGTCGCTGAGGCTCAACTGGTTCTCGGCGAAGTGTGTCTTTTGTTTTGCGAATATGCCCTCTGCATCTGAGCTCGACTCCGAAGGCTAGGCGACAGAAATCCGAACGCACCAAAAATCTCGGCGAACCAATTCAGCTTCCTGGAAAGGCACTGGCCATTCAAATTCACAAGGGATATGCCTGGGTCGCGGAGAACACAACTGTCGCGCGCAAAATGGAGTTGCAGGTCTGAATCGCGTTGACGCGCCATGACTTGCAAAAACTGAAAGAGATACGCAGACCGGCAACACGCTTCAGATCTATAGAGGACATACCGGGCCTGTGACGTCTGTTGCGTTCTGGGATAAAGATCCCTTGTCTGGCGACGGGAGCATTCTGATCACTGGATCTTGGGATAAAGTGACTACCTCGCGTCGGCTGGTCCTTTCCCCACTAATTTATATGCAGACCATAAAATTATGGGACACGGATGTCCGTTTCCTTCGAGTGTTTCGGCAAGCAAATTATATTGATCATGAACTCAGACCAAGGCGTTGATTTCTTCAACCGACGCGCATTCAGACTTTGTGAAATGTCTTTTCGTGATTCCTTCGCTCCGCCTGCTTGTCTCTGGTAGCTCAGACAAGATCGTGAGATTCTGGTTTGTTCTCTTCCTCCCTTGTTTATTCGATCTGCTTAATGGAACGAGTGAAGGGATTTATCCGACGCGATGTCCGGCAAACCGTTAACAAGTGTGGGTTCTATATCCGCCCACACCCGGCCTATTTCTTGCATCGACGGAGTGTCTCTTTCCGATACGTCTGCGGTTCTCTACACTGCGGATAGTATGGGGGCCATCAAGACATGGGACCTGGTCAAGGAGGGTGGCGAGGCTCCGCGATGGAAAAGCACCCTCAAGAGCGAGATGAATCATCACCGCACGGGTGTGAACGAGATGCGATTTGGCCGTGGTCAACTATGGACAGGTCACTATACTCCCCTGATTTATTCATTGTTATTGACCTTTCTGTTCAGCGTCGTCGGACGACACCGCCCAGATTCTCGCTGATCCTACGTCGACGGGAAAGCCTCCTGTTTCTATAACACATCCTACTGCCGTCCGATGCATCCTCCCTCTCTCTGTAACCGACCTTGCTGAGCCCTACCTTATCACCGGCGCCGGTGATGTGATTCGCGTATACGATGTCTCTTCGATCCAAGAACCCGAACTCATCAATGAAATTGATGCTCATTGGTATGATGTTACGGCTCTTCATCTTTGGATTCGCAAAACCCCTGGGGCGGACGGGAAGACCAGGGTGGAGCCCTGGGTAGTGAGCACGAGTTTGGATGGCACGATTCGGAAGTGGCGGTTGGCTGGTATGTTCTCCCGTTCTCTTTTTCACGTCAAAAAATCTCATATCGATGGCAGAGCTGCTCACCCCCTCGCCGCCCAGTCGCCCAGAACCACCGAAAGTCGCCAAACCTGCACCTGCGACTAAAGCTGACTCTAAATTTGAGATGACAGAAGAGGAAGAGCGAGAATTGGCGGAACTCCTGGATGATTAAACCCGCTATTTATCAACCAATCTTTCCGTAGCAAACACTACAACTTGGCATCGCAGCCAGGAAAGAACGGGTCCTCCGCTAACGTTCGCTCCTTCCAGTCCACCGGCACCCATCCCTTATCTTCCTGCTCCTTCGCCCATTCCTGTAAAGCAGGCATAACTTGTTGTTCCACGTGAGAGAAAGCCTTGTATTGCATGAAGGACGGCTTTCCCTCTCGTAGAATCTTGAGAAGAAGTCGAGGGATGTAAGGCTCTTCCCTGAATTGTTCGATTGGCGTAAAGAGCGGCTTGAAATTAAACACAATGGCGCGCGATCGCGGCAACCTCCGGAGGGTTTGCCAGTCGACCCGCAAATGAATGTCGCTGAGTTTCAGATCGGGCACCGGAACTCTGAAGTCTGGATCGTCCTCCTGGAGGTAGAGAGGCTGTCCGACCTCGATGCCCCACGACCCTCTCTGGATCGGTTTCTCGGTTTTCATTTGCGAGAAATACCCTCGGTGTGATACGTCAGATGGATATTCGACGCATACGTATGAGGCGGCTCACGATCCATCGAAAAACTCATCTTCTCTTTGTAGTCAGGGACAGGTTTATGAATTTCGTGAAGAGGGAGGCCAATCTTGGTCTGAACATTCCATCCGACGGAGGAGCACGATACTCCCGCGCGGAAGACATACAGCCCCGTTTTCTTGTCTTCTAGGGTAATCAGAAAATCCTCTGGGATGTGTTGGAGGAGTAGTACGAGTGGTTGCATGGTTTTTGTGTCGGAGGAAACGTTTAGGATTCTGTTGTGAAATATTCCGGACGCAGCATCCAGCTGGAACTGACGCGGATAACGGGCGCAGACAAACTGTATGACCATCTCCATGAGCTCCTGGCATGCGAGTTCTGAACCAGGCAAGGCGTCGATGATCTTCTTGCCGTGTTCGAGATATAGGTGCATCCTCTGTTGAATGCGAGCCCGATACGTCGACTCTAGTTCAATCCAGCGATCAGGATCCATATTCTTCAAACCTGTGGACAGGTAACATCAATGCTTCTCTCTAGGGCATGCAACAAGCAAGTACATACTCATAGTCTGATGGTACTCCCATCGAAACGGTCGATAAGGTCGTGCCTTTGCCTTGTCGACATTGAAATCGAGTAAAGGCACGGGTGCACGTACGCCGGTGAGGGCAAAGTAGTTTATCGGAGCGATCCGCCTCTGCCTGCGCAAGAATAATGCAAGTCCACCGATAATGAAAAGGACGGCGCAAATCGCGGCTTCATTTCTCGATATCGAGGGGGTCAACGACGACATCTTGGCTAGATGTGCAGGAGGGGCCGCGATAACCTCCCTCCCACACCACCCAGATTAAATACCCGAATCACAGGAAGCTTGGATTTCGATTCGATTCGCACAGAATATTCACAGCAAGTTCTAGCTGAAATGGATGAGAGTGCTGGCAATCTGCAGCGCAGAGGAGTTTTGGGAGGTCAGAACTTGAGGAAACATGTTGTATTGAGGCTTGGTGAAGCTGGAAGACTTTGAAGGATGGTCGTCGGAGGATCGGTCCGCGAATACACGATCACCTGATCAAGGCATATGTCTCGGCGTCGGCATTCGCGAATGCCGACTCGCCGAGACATATTTCAAAGCTGCCGCTCCTTTCTCTCCTACCTCCACCACACCCTCCAAAAGAACCTATAGTTCCTAA